>CM065710.1:25883027-25895527 GCA_017654935.2 Phymorhynchus buccinoides
ACTGATGACCGCTGGTTCTTGAGGACAACCAGATTTCTGATAATACGAGATAATACTGTCACGAAGTAGAAGACAAACAAACAGGCAAAGACTTTACGGACAAATCCACACGGAATTTCATAGCTCCTCGAGCTACGAAGTGACATAATAACAACACTGCCCTTCTTAATAGGCCATTCATTTGGATCACGATCCTGGTTCGGAGGGTTCGACGAACTCTAGATCGTTCGTTCAAGAGTTCGTCATCCTCCTTGTGTCTTAATCAAAGTCGATCTAGGTTTGACAAACCTAGTTCGAGTGGGATGACAAACCCTTCGTTCAATGGTTTGGAGTTCGGACAACATGTTCTCCGAACCTGGCGATCCTTTTTTCTGATTGGTTTCTGATTGGTTGAAATCAAGAGCGCTCTTCTTCGTGAAAGGAAGTGTTTGTATTAGCGTCTATTTTTAGCTACGAAGAACGACAGAGAGATTGGCGTACACAATGGACCAGTTTCGAGCGTACACAAGTCTCGGCGCATTCCGACTGTTCATTTCTGTCTGGGTTCGGGACATTTGGTTATGAAGAGCTGTTTTGCTTCTGCAGACAAACAGAATTTGGACGCATGTTTGCTTGTGACAATCCATTTTTGCATGCGTTTGTCTGAAATCAAAGCCCAAGGGTGTAAAGTTTTGCCCTGGATGGAAGTTCAGTTTAACGTCGCGTATCGGCTTTCGCCATGTACGACGGGCTGAACAAACCAACCAGGGTATAAACAAAAATTTATGTTCCTGAATCACTGTCTTAGCCAAAAGGCCGAGAAGCGATAAGGGTTGAAATCCCTGACTGTGCACCTCAACAAGACTCGCAGCACAAAAAACAAAAAGTCTGGTGTGTGTCTGTGTTTGTGTGTGTGCTTCAGACTGATAATCATGCTATTGCATAAAAAATATTACTTAATCAGTATCATGTGCACATCTGTATGTGTGTTTGTGTCAAAAAGTAAAGTGTGTGCATTTACTTCTATAAAAAGAAGCTGACCACCACCACAGAAGAAGAAGAAGAAGTACCCTGTTTATGAACTATAAAGTGATGACCACCACCACAGAAAAAGCTGACCACCACCACAGAAGAAGAAGAAGTACCCTGTTTATGGACTATAAAGTGATGCTTTTTGCCCAGACTGAGACCCCCGCCCCTTACAATGTGACTGATAATATAGTAAGAAAATAGTGTCACAAAATTTGAATTTTGTGTTAAGTTTGGGGGTGCACCATATAATCAAATTACTTGTTTGCTCCTTTTCTCAATTCTGACAAATGTTTATTTGTCAATTTCTACCTACCCACTCCTTTTACTTTAATATAGTTATGTCTAGGATGTGTGTGTGTGTATGGGGGTGGGGGTGGTAAATGAACCCTTACACTACAGTTTCTATTTATGCATATTATGTGTTCATGCACATACAAGTGAGAGAGAAAGGAAGAATGAGAGAGTGTGTGACCATACATGAGTGTGTGTGTGTGTGTTTGAATGTGCTGCAATAGCATACAAATAATATATCAGTACCATGTGCACACCTGCACACATTGTGTGATCATGTCGCAGAAGAATACTGTACCATGTAATGAAATGTGTGTACGATGAGAACATTTAATTAGAGAAAGAAACATGAGTGTCACATCAGGATGTATGAATATGGTAGCAATATCTTAGACAATTTATAAATAAATGATCCATGTACCAGCAGAATTTGTGTACATTTGCTTTGATTGTTCTCTTCAGAGGAGTAGAGCAGGGATACATGAAATCTCTAATTTTCTCAAAAGCAAGAAATTTATATAAACATGAAAGGGAAGAGTAGAGCAGGGATATGACAGTAATTATACATTAAATCTCTAATTTTCTCAAAAGCAAGAAACATGAAAGGGAAGAGTAGAGCAGGGATATGACAGTAATTATACATTAAATCTCTAATTTTCTCAAAAGCAAGAAACATGAAAGGGAAGAGTAGAGCAGGGATATGACAGTAATTATACATTTATATTGTCGTGTATATATAGACTAATTATGTATTTCGAACAAGTCATGTTTTATTGAGATGCACTTTGTTTGTTAACTAAAAACACTGCCAATCATCAACTCAATGTGTACATGTATGCAAACCAAGGCTCATGTACAAATGTTTCAGCACACTACATAAGTATTGCTTTGTGGCTATACATACACACTTGTGAATGTTTTGTTACAGTTATCAGTAAAGAGATATTCATTGAGTAAAATTAACAACAAAATATTTCATTAAAAATTTGGAGAGATGCATATATATCCCAGTGATGGTGGAACAAAAATGAGTGCGAGGAAACATGGTGTGAGTCAAACAAACAATTTAAACCTTTTACTTTTCATTTCATCTTCTATGGTGAAGAGAGAGAAAAAGTAGGAGGTGGGAGGAAGGAAAACAGAAGTACAGGCTTACTGGGTACAACTACATGTATACAAAAACAAGGCTAATTTAATTCATCAAAATGGTGAAGACCAAGCAAGAAACAGTATCAAAGTATGACTAAATTTAGTACTTGTAACATTATGTCATGAGAGAGAATATGAGTGGACAGAGAGACTTGGCACATTCTCTATGTTCTGTATGCCAGGCATGGTAATGGAGGGAAAGAATTTTTCTCTGAAAATATTATAGGTTTTGAGGAGATGTGTCTTGGTGTAATCAGTGGATTAAAAAGCCCTTTATGGTGATCAGAAAGCAGTTGCTCTTGAAATGAACATGTAGAACTGTTCAAACTTGGGGAAAGAGCATTTTCTTCAAACTTAAAGCCCCTGCTGAGATTTGTTTTTTTGCATTCACTTTTCTCCAAATTCAGAGAATTCTCTGAAAAGTACAATGTATAGTGTATAATTATGTTGTTGTTATGAGCTGTCAATCACTTTCTAATAATAGCAGTTTTTTTGTTTTGTTTTTAAAGTTGTTTAGACTAGTGGATAATGGTGTGTGTGTGTGCGCGCGTGTGTGTCTGCGTGCATGCGCCCGCACGCGCGCGCGTGTGTGTGTGTATGTGTGTATTTAGTAATGTACCGAGGATCAAAAGGTGATATGACAAAATGCCCTGAGACCAGAGAAACTAATAGGACAATGCCATGCCCTTGCAGAAATCAATAAGACAAAGTTCATGGATCTTTGTTAAAAAAAATCAGACATTTTGTCCTGACAGTGAAAAACACAACATGATATTTCAATTTTAATCAGTCATTGTTCTATGACCAGGGCCTTGGAACATCACAGGTATGCGTGCGTGTATGTGTGTGTATCAGTGTGTGTGTATATGTGTGTGTGTGTCAGTGTATGTGTATGTCAGTGTGTGTGTGTGTGTGTGTGTGTGTGGCACATGCAGACAAATGCTGGCTTTTAATCTTGTCAACTGTCAACTGTTTTATTGTTGTTGTTTTTGTGTGTGTGTGGTTGTAAATTCTTGACATTACAAAACAACCACAAGATTCTCAAGAACAAATCCGAATTCTAAAATACAAATTATTTATTGGTATCACATAACATTAGGGCACATGTTGATCAGTGCAATATAAACTGAGTGATTGATTGACATGGTCACAATTTTTACTTAAGTGTCATTTCTTCCCCATTGTGGGTAAACACTACAGCTGTTCTGCAGGAATAATTCTGCTGAGAATTGTTAATTAGCTGCACACTATGTCAATCACTGGTTGTCAGTATGTTAATGTGCAATCTTGCATTGTTTTGTGTCAATACAAGTCAATGTCAACACACTATCTTTCATTCCCCCCTGCATAATAAATATAGCCTTGGTGTAGGCATATTATAGTGTAGTAGTACAGCACTGTAGCTTTTATTTGTACCCTTCAAAATAAATGTAGGCCTATACCTTTTTTGTGCAAGAACACACATTATGCCAATATTTACAGATCACATCCACACCCAAACACCAGGAAGAGAGAGAGACAAAGACTGAAAGAGAGAGAGAGAGAGCGAGAGAGCACTGATATAGGCCTAGATTTGACAACTCCATACACAGCCTACCATTCACAAACTGACAAAGTTGTCAGAATACATTATCTGTAGGCCTAGTTTGTGTTAGAATCAGAGGTTAGAATCAAAGGTAGACCTAATAATTATCTTTCAGCCGAAGGCAAGCTGTGTTCCTTTCGTTTCCACACGATCCTCTAGACTAGTATCATTAAGTATCACCTGTGTCACAGTGTGTTTCTCGGTTCATCCTTACACACACGTGTCTTTCACACCATCTTAAACTTATTTTGATTGCTGATCATTAATATTTTCCCCAGTCTGGTGTTTGATCTAGCGATAACGCGGTAGGCCTAGGCCTAAGCCGAAGAGAAAGTGAGAAAGTCAAGAACGAACATAATATTTATGACATAGGCCTGCTGACGGTAAACCCGAAACTCATCATGTCGAGTGTTCTCACGGAAACAGTCGAGGATACCGAATCCAAGCAACGATAACTCCTCCCGGCACCTTTTGACGTCAAGTGATTCTTTTCCATAGCTGACTTCGAAGACAAGCTTGATCAATATATCAGTTTAAATGATCGTTGAAATCCATATAATCGCGCTGTTGTGTGCAGCCATCTTGAATAATCTGACCTGACGACCAAGACAACTTCCGCTGAGTTCGTGGTGACGTATGCATCTCATTATAATTCGATTAAGAAGTAGGACAAAAGTTTGTCAAATCATCCAAACCTCCGAACTTGTCCGTACTGATCGTAATGGTTTGATATTCCTATTCGTACACGATCACATGTCCGGCGAACCAGGTTTGACGAACTAGAGTTCGCTCAGTTAAGAACGGGCTATAGCTCCTCTATATAAACTGACTCGAACATCACGAGTGTAAATTGTGCGAGCAGCCAAAATAATGCCCTTCTTTGATACGGGTTCGTGTAGACCCTCTATGCGTCCCCGTCATTGTGCCCCCGTATCAGTATTTGGTATTTGGTACTTTATAATAACAGAGGCGTCTCTGCGATCTTCGGGTTGATCCCACCTGGAGAGCGCGTCGAAGCCAGAGACGCACCGCCCTTCTTTTTGCCCGCGATGTTTGTGTGACTAATGAGGAAGGATAGGAGAAGGGTGTACATTTTGACCAAATGACAACTGTTTTGTTGTCATTGGGTTTAACGTGTGCTAAGCGCATGAGCACATGGGACCTCGCTTTATCGTCTCATCCGAAAGACTCCACGTTCAGACCATAAGTCCTAGTGCAGAGTGAGAGGTAAAATCCCCCGTACCCAGGTTTATTGTTTACGAGGCGAACGCGTTACCTCTGTGCCATTCTACATGTCCCCCGTCCAAGTATGTCCCCCGTCTCTACGTGTCCATTCGGATTATGGGCGTGGTTAGGGACAACAACTGTATACCAACAACTGTAGAGGTACTGAGAATGTTCATATAATAAAATATTCAGACGATTCGGCCATACAAGACCTTTCAAATTCTGATTCTCACTACTTTAGTCAAGTTGCGAAATTCTGTCTGTGGTGTAAAGAAAACTATCTGGACCTCAATGCGCTCACAACAAAAGAAATGTTAATAGACTTTAGGAAAGATCCACCCCCTGTGCCAAAGGTAGAAATTGATGGTGAAACAGTGGAAAGAGTTTCAGAATACAAATACTTAGGTACCATTTTGGACGACAAACTGACTTTCGACAAGAACACACAGAACATACATAAGAAATGTCAATCAAGATTGTTTATTTTGCACAGACTGAGAAACATTGGTGTTAACTCAAACATTTTGCATACGTACTATAGTAGCTGCATTGAGTCTGTGCTTACTGTTTCCTTTATGTGTTGGTTTGGAAGTCTGTGTTTGAAGAACAAGCGTGTGTTGGATGATGTGGTGAATGTGTGTAGTAAAGTTGTTGGAAAGAGAGAGATGGGTTTGAATGAGATGTACGAAAGACGAACCAAGCATAAAGCCAGGAAGATTGTAAGTGACACCTCCCATGTTTTGAACAAACATTACGAACTATTACCTTCTGGACGTCGCTACAAAACTTTTAAAGTCAACTCCAGGGCACAGAAATCCTTCATCCCCGGATCCATCCACCTCCTAAACTCATGATTTAAGTGTGTGTTCATCGTGTTAAAAGAAACTATGCATTAGACGTGTATGTATCCTTAGACGTGTATGTATCCACATATAATGTGTATCTTTAAGTGTGTATTATGTGTAACTTTTGCTCCTATTCATGCATGCTGAATGTCGATGTCTTTGTTATTCTGTCACCTGAACAAAATTTCTCCTTGGGAGATAATAAAGTGAATTTGATTTGATTTGATTTGACTGTCAGACGAACGGTTTTCATACTCATTAATCTTTGTCCGTTCCGTACGCCATAACGACCAAACTATCACATCTGTTAGAATATATGCGCCCGGCTGTCCGAATCCGTTGAAAAGTTTGCAGTACAGCAAAACCCGGTTATAAGAAAATCGAAGGGAGATAATTTTTTGTTTTCTTTTATCCAGGTTTTCTTATACAGTGGAATCCGTTTAATTGGCCATCGGATAATCGTCCAAAGCCGCTTAATCGGCCAATTTCCTCTGGAACGGAATTTTTTCTTCTTAAGCGTGTGTTATTTTGTTCGTTTTTACGGCCAAAGCTGAAATCTTCAATTTCGCTTTATTGGCCACTTTTTCTCTCTAATTTTTCCTCTTTACCCCTTTTTGAGAAGGAGAACAACAGAGGGAGACAAACTGACAACACGCTTTTGCCGTTTACATGGTTGAGTGTGAAGTTGGAAGGTGAGCTGTTGTCAATTGAAAGACCCTGCATGGCGTTAAAATCACTCAAGAAAACAAAATCATTTGTCTTTTACTCGTGCTTCTGTCAAGTTGTAGGATTAATAAACACACACACACACGCGCACACACGCGCACACGCATACATTCTCTCTCTCTCTCTCTCTCTCTCTCTCTCTCTCTCTCTCTCTCTCTCTCTCTCTCTCTCTCTCTACCATTATCTATCTCTCTTTCACGCGCACATTTTCTCTTTCTTTCTCTCAATCACCCTCTTGGGATTCCAGCGTTCTCTCTCTCTCACTCGCCCGCCTTTCGATACCCTTCTACGCATCGCCTGACACTAATCGACTCGCACATTCGAGAACCTCTCTCTAGGGAAGACAAAATCCTTCCCAGCATGACCGCAGTAGCGCTACCCATCACCCTCTAGCGCCATCTCGACTACCGAAACGATCCACCATTCACCCATCAATCAAAATCTGCGATCCTGATGCGTCAAAGTAAATGACCGAGACCTAATCGACCCCTCTAGGAAAGACAAAATCCTTCCCAGCATGCGCGATATTTCAAAATCCAACATGGACGCCTTAACGATACCCAATCAATCACCCGCCTATCAATCCAACCCAATCTTTGATCGGGAACCTCATTCACTCGCATCAAAAAATCATATCGTTAAAAAATCAATCAATCAATCACCCAGCCACCTGACTCCTCCAACTGAGGCGGAGCGATTGATTATTATTATTATTATTATTATTAGTCATAATTCAACCCTAAAATCAATCCAACCCAATCTTGATCAAATCATTAACAAACATCAAAAAATCATATCTTTAAAAAATCAATCAATCAATCAATCAATCACCCATCCATCACCTGACTCATCGAACTGAGGCGGAGCGATTGATTGATTATTATTATCTGTCATAATTAATCAATAAAATCAATCCATCGACCAATCAGCGATCGATCTCTGCTCCGCCGCAATTTGGCTCCGCCGCCCGGACAAAAAAAGTGACACCACATACTACTTACGCCGAGTAGGTGAGAGATACGCCGAGTAGGTGAGAGATACGCCGAGTAGGTGAGCGCAAAGAGATACGCCGAGTAGGTGAGAGTAGGTGAGATACGCCGAGTAGGTGAGAGATACGCCGAGTAGGTGAGCGCAAAGAGATACGCCGAGTAGGTGAGAGATACGCCGAGTAGGTGAGAGATACGCCGAGTAGGTGAGAGATACGCCGAGTAGGTGAGAGATACGCCGAGTAGGTGGCGCAAAGAGATACGCCGAGTAGGTGAGCGCAAAGAGATACGCCGAGTAGGTGAGAGATACGCCGAGTAGGTGAGCGCAAAGAGATACGCCGAGTAGGTGAGAGATACGCCGAGTAGGTGAGAGATACGCCGAGTAGGTGGGCGCAAAGAGATACGCCGAGTAGGTGAGAGATACGCCGAGTAGGTGAGAGATACGCCGAGTAGGTGGCGCAAAGAGATACGCCGAGTAGGTGGCGCAAAGAGATACGCCGAGTAGGTGAGAGATACGCCGAGTAGGTGAGAGATACGCCGAGTAGGTGGCGCAAAGAGATACGCCGAGTAGGTGAGAGATACGCCGAGTAGGTGGGCGCAGGCCCAGTGTGAACAAGAACAAGAACAATTTTTTTATTGTCGTAAGAAAACCAGAGGTTTTGTGGGACACAAATGGTTAGGAAATATTCATATAATTTGGCACCATATGGTACTTGAGGGCTATGCCTGAGAGAGTTGTAAACATAATCGTCATCAGTATTTGTTTGAAATATCAAACCATTCAACAGCAACAAAAACAGAATGTTAACGATTTTATAATTGTCATAACATCATACACCTTTTTATCGATTATATTTCATGTTGTTATTATAAACAAAATAAGAAATAAATGTACCAATAAGCAATAAATATGTGCATGGACTCCCTGAGCACAGCCTTTACAAAATAAAAGGATCCAATTTTATTCGCCGCATTTCAGGTTATGTTTTCTAGTAGTGAAGCACAAATGTATGTGTTGAGCAAGTACGGGTTGGATGTCTTCAATTACAAGGAGTTCGGATATTGGTGCCCTGCATATGTTTATAGGTTTACCCATTTCGGCCAACCGTTTCCTTAGTGTAGTGCGTTGATTGTCGTATAATGAACAGCTATTCAGGAAGTGTAGCTCGTCTTCTACCGCGCTGCATGTGGGGCATAATCTATCCTCTCTTTGCGTGTTCGTATAGCGACCTCTCTCAATGGCTAAATCATGTGCGCTGATTCGCAATTTTGTTAAGGTAGTTCTACAATTTATATCCATGCTTTGATAAAAAATATGGTGCCTGTTTGTAAACATTGGTAACTGTTTTATAGAATTGGAGTTTAGACATATTATCATTCTTTTGTTTCCTCCAGAAGTGTTCATAAAGTGATTTAAGTTTGTTATTAATTACATGTTTGAGTCTGTGTAAGCTAAATGTTCCCTGATTTTCCCAAACGTGGTCTAATCCTATGAGTGACAAGGAGTGTCTAATAAAGTGTGTCCACCTGTCATTTGAGTGGTCTATTCTGATGTTTGTTTGGTAGATTTCCTGTTGATAAGAGTTATCTGACTCCAGAATATGAAACCAAAAGGAGATTGTTTGTGTGCAGTCACACTGTACACTCGTCTGTCAAGCTGAACACATCGAATGAGCCGCCGCTACTACTAGGCCTAGCGGCGGGCTAGCTGACTTCGCGTCGACCACCACTACGAATATTTTGATCCAAGTTCAACAGGAGTTTTCGAGAGGAAGGAAGGTGGTGGACAAGGCCAAAGAAGAGGAGAGGAAGCGGAGAGGAAAGACGCCCTCTACACGCCTTCAACGCACAAACCAACTACCCGAGGGACAACTACACCCCTCAGCGCATCCACGACGACCTATCTGACTACAGCGGAGCTGCAGGGACAGTCTCTGTGGTGGTGGGGACCTCCAATTCAACTGGTACTTTGCCTGGGCCGGGTGCGCTCTTCTTGGTGTCCTGCTAGCCAGCTCCTGGTATCTGCCGAGTCAAGGAGTGAGTTGATTACTATCTCCTCCTCTAGCGATTAAGGACAACCAGAGACACTGCTGGCAACCACCACGACGACCACCACCACGACCACCACCACGACGACCACCACCACGACGACGACGACCACCACCACGACCATCACCACGACGACCACCACCATGACGACCACTACCACGACCACCACCACCACGACGACGACCACCACCACGACCATCACCACGACGACCACCACCATGACGACCACCACCACGACGACGACCACCACGACGACCACCACCACGACGACCACCACCACGACGACCACCACCACCACGACCACCACCACGACCACCACAACCACGACCACCACCACGACGACCACCACCACGACGACGACCACCACGACCACCACCACGACGACGACCACCACCACGACGACGACCACCGACCACCACCACGACCATCACCACGACGACCACCACCACCACGACCACCACCACGACCACCACCACCACGACCACCACCACGACCATCACCACCACGACCACCACCACGACCACCACGACCACCACCACCACCACCACCACCACCACGACCACCACCACCACCACCACGACCACCACCACCACCACCACCACCACCACCACCACCACCACCACCACCACCACCACCACCACCACCACCACCACGACGACCACCACCACCACCACCACCACCACCACCACCACCACCACCACCACGACCACCACCACGACCACCACCACCACGACCACCACCACCACCACGACCACCACCACGACGACCACCACCACGACGACCACCACCACGACGACCACCACCATGACGACCACTACCACGACCACCACCACGACGATAACACACATAGCGTAACGGTTAAGATTCCGCACTATCACACTAACGTTCCAGGTTCGAACCTGGCTCAGGTTTGTTTTTTTTGGTGTTTTTTTTTTAAAAACAAGTTTCAAGTTTCAAGTTTTTTATTTCAACTTCCAGCCCAGAGGGCTTCAAAGCCATAAACACAAACACTCACAACAAATTTGTCCCCATAAACATTCAATGAAACAAACGTGCAGAACATAAGGCAATTGATATGATATTAACATATACAAAAAAGAAATTACCAGTGCTAACAACAAATGCATCACCACTAGAAAAGATGTAAAATAAAATTAAAAAACCTTGCCAGCTTTCTCAATACTCTTGGGTTTGAATTACTCAGTAACGATTTAAATTTGTGGACATTTGGGTGGTGATTATAATACTTTGAAAACAATTCTTTTCTTTTTTCTTTTACTGGTCCGTATGGGCATTGCAATACGTAATGGAATTCGTCGCCAATTTCGTCTCTATTACAAAATAAACAATTCCGCTCATTTCTAGCAACATTAAAAAAAACGCTGCTTTTGAACCGGTAGTTTATTGTTGGTTGTTCTAAACTTCAACATAGATTGTCTTAAATTTTTAGGAAGCAGTAATAGGTAATTTTCCAATAAATGATTTTCTTTATATAAACGGTAGTTATAACAAACACTGTTGGTGTTAACCTCATTATGCCAATATTGTAGGAACTGGTCTTTTAATCTTTGTTTCACAATGTGTTTGAACTGTATTAATGAGAGAGTCGGGTTCGTCCAAAGATATGTCATACCAAGGGAGTCTAAAAATGTTTTAATTTGAGCCAACCAATAAACTCCCAAACCATCCTTTAGATATTGTTTATAACACAAATTAAACATCAAAACAGAAGCTTTTGAAGTGTTCTTAGATGTAAATAATTTATACCAATACACGAGTATTCTAGTTTTAGCTTCAATATCTGCAGGAAAAACACCTGTTTCCCCAATAACCATACATGTAGGCGTAGACTTTTTGAGTCCTAAAACTAACTTTAAATAACGCAATTGTAGTCTCTGGACAGTTTCCAATCCATCCCCAGCCCAAACCTCACAACCATACAAAAGAATTGGTTTTATGCACTTATCAAATAATTCCAATTGTATATCTAGGGGGGAATTAACTTCCTACACCTGCGTAGTAAAAGAAACATAGCTCTATTTGCTTGATTGAATTGCAATCTCATTGCTTTTTTGAATTTATTGTTGTAACTGAAGAGTACACCTAAATATTTATATTCCCAAACAACTTCTATGGTTTCGCCTCTGTAAAGCAACCTCGGTAAATTTCTGATCTTACCCCTTGAAAAAACCATTACTTTTGTTTTACTTGTGTTAATATGAAGGCAGTTAACTTCACAGTACATTTCAAGGAGGTTCAGAGACTTTTGCATTTCTTCTGGTGACTCTGCCAGAATAACAGTATCGTCAGCATAAAGCAACAGGAATAATCGTAGATAACTTTCAACATCAGCGATGTCCAGACTCCATGCAAACGACTCAACAACTCTCAGGCCTTGGACATTAGATGAGAAAAATTCACTTAGATCATTTGAGAACAAGGCAAACAATACTGGCGATAGGTTTTCTCCCTGACGCAGGCCGATATTCAAAATAAAGGGTTGTGAGCAACCAGTACTGGTTTTAATACACGATTTAGCTTTAGCATACATATCTTTTACAATAGAAAGGACATTTCCACAGATGTTCTGTTTTATTAACTTGCTCCATAGGATAGATCTTTGGACACTGT
>CM065710.1:25903027-25905527 GCA_017654935.2 Phymorhynchus buccinoides
CCAGAGCTGGGGATCTACCTGATGGAAGAGTAACTTCCCCTGTTTGACCGATTGAATTAGGCCGAACAATTCCTGTTGCACAGGGGGGGAAGTATTGCCAACCTGATCTATTCGACTTGGTTGGACCAGGGAGATATAGGTCCTACTACATCCCTGGTTGGACGGTCTCTGGGGTGGGGGGGTAAAAAAAAAGTAAAAGTAAGGGGGTGGGGTTGGGGGGGGGCGGTTGGGGGGCGTTTGCGTGATTGAAAGCTTTGCGCAACTTTTGTTGAGAAACAGCTGTGAAAGGATTCCTTTTGTGTGACGCCTTGTTTGGGATAGTTGGTTTAGCAGGGGGGCCGATCGATTGTGCTCTGTCGGTCTGTTTGTCTTTACTCCGTTCTTCTCTGTCTCTGTCTCTGTCTCTGTCTCTCTGTCTGTCTCTGTCTGTCTCTGTCTGTCTCTCTCTCTGAAGCCATTGTTAATGGCCCATAAACGAGCTCTCGAAGCAGTACTGAATAAATCATCTTCGCTAAATCCTCAAGACTACATAAAACTAGACGTTTTACCATTATCATATCTCTTTCTGTACGGTTTTGTGTTATTGTTAGTCATTTGGCATGTTAGTCATTTATTATGCGCTTTTTCTTTGTTTGTGTGTGTGTGATGGAGAGCTAGAGAGAGAGGGAGGGAGGGAAAGAAAGAGAGACACAGAGAGAGAGGGGGAGGGAGGGGAGAAACAAAGAGAGGGAGAGGGAGGGAGAGAGAGAGAGAGGGAGGGAGGAGAGAGAAGAGAGAGAGAGACACACAGAGAGAGGAGGGAGGGAGAGGAGGGGAGAAAGAAAAATAGAGAGAGAGGGGGAGGGAGGGAGGGAGGGAGAGAAGAGAGAGAGAGACAGAGGGGAGACAGAGATATGGGACAGAGAGAGCAAGAGAGTGAGAGCACATACAATGTAGACCGCTTAGTATTAAGCAATATCAATATTTTATAGTTGCCAGCGCCGTGTAACAATACACACTCCCCCAATCCCCTTAATCCCCTGTGTGTGTGTGTGTGTGTGTGTGTGTGTGTGTGTGTGTGTGTTGTGTGTGTGTGTGTGTGTGCGTGCAAGTGTGTGTGCAGTGTGCGTGCGTGTGCGTGCGTGTGTGTGCGTGTGCGCGTGTGCTGTCTGTCTCTGTGTGTGTCTGTGTGTCTGTGTGCGTGTGTGTGCGTGCGTGCGTGTGTGTGTGTGTGTGTGTGCGTGCTGTGTATGTGTGGTGTGTGTGTGTGTGTGTGTGTGTGTGTGTGTGTGTGTGTGTGTGTGTGTGTGTGTGTTTCTGCGTGCGCGTGTGAGTCAATGAATGGCAATGTGTGTGAAGGAATTGTATTTCAAATATCGATCGCTAGTCTCTCGATCTGTCTGTGTTTGACTCTCTGTCTTTGCTTTTTTCTCTCTCTCTCTGACTTATGCACCCACGTTCATCCACGCACTGACACCCACACACCCACACACACATGCATATACACACAAACATGCATATGCACACACACACACACACACACACACACACACACACACACACACACACACACACACACACACACACACACACACACACACACACACACACACACACACACACACACACGCACACACTCACTCACTCACATCGCATGCACACCACACTGTTTAAGTGAAGACTTTGGGCGCGGGGGGCAGAATAAGCATCCCCAAATCGGAAGAAGAAGAAGAAGTAGCGCTCTCAATGAGCAGAGTGAAAACAAACGTAGGTTTCGCTCGGTTTGTCGACACAGAGCGGCCGACAGCGGGATGTTATAGGCAACCCTACATGGAAGCTCTCCTTAAGCGGGTCCACTGTCGGTTGGTATGGTCACTGAGCCTACTACTCTATGCCTCTAATTCCTTGAACTGGACCGTGCAAAACGCACAGAAGAAAGAGAGAATAGACGGTGTTGCAGGCTAGGCTTGTTTATCCCATGTACGTTTGTACACCCTGGCGTTAAAGACCCACCACGTCACGTGTCAAAATCACGGTTTTTCCACGTATTTTCCCTCTTATAGCTAGTAAGAAATCTTCCTAGCATAAGAGGGAATGTGGCACTGACGCACCACGATTAAGTCCCTTGTTTTTTTCTGGGTAGCTGTGACCCACATACACATGCCCCCAACTGGAAATTGAGGCTGCTCTTTAAAATGATGTTTCGTTTTCAATTTGGGGGTATTTGTATGGGAGTCAAACCTGGTCAAAGCAAGATTTCTTACCAGCTATAAAAATAAAAACACATGAAACCCGTGATTTTGACACGTGATCTGGTGGATCTTTAAAAAAGTGGCTTTGTCCAAATGCTTTCTATGTGGGTGTCTTTTTTTAAGTTGTAGGATAAATAGGCGTAGAGTGGCACAGAGGTAACGCGTTCGCCTCGTGTCAAGGAAACCCGAGTTCGAACCTGGGTACAGGGGATTTTTCCCTCTCACTTTGCACTTAGGCCTTACAGGTCTGAACGTGGAGTCTTTCCGGT
>CM065710.1:25910527-25913027 GCA_017654935.2 Phymorhynchus buccinoides
ACGCGAGAGAGAGAGAGAGAGAGAGAGAGAGAGAGAGAGAGAGAGAGAGAGAGAGAGAGAGAGAGAGAGAGAGAGAGAGAGAGAGGGGGGGGGGGGATGGATACATAGAGCGAATGCGGGGCGGGGGGGGGGGGGGCTTGTGTAGTAATGGGGGGGGGGGGTAGTATTTGTCACCAACTATTTCCCCGTGAGAATACCGGGGGGGGGGGGGGGGGGGGGGGGGGTGTCTTTTGTAAAAAAATAGTTCCCCCACCTTCTGGAAGTTCTGTGCTTGTAACTTCCTCTAATCTGCCACTGTCTTTGACTCTGCCTTTTCCCTTTGCTTTCTATCGTCTACTATCCTTCTGCCTTTTTTTTTCAAAATAAAATCTTCCAAAATAATTTTTCTCCTTTGAACTTCTCCGAAATCGGAATGTGTCGGCTGTACGCTAGCGAGGAGACCGGCAGTGAAAACTGAGAACCGGGACACTATACGTACCTTACTCATTATGGCCGTATGGCCTGGGAACGCAGAAGAAGAAGAAGTCCCTAACTATCTCGTGTGTCCTAGTGATTTGGGCAAAGAGCAAAAGCGACCCAACTCACTAGAGGGTGTTGTGGTAGACTCACTCTACCTTACCCATTATGGCCGTATGGCCTGGGAACGCAGAAGAAGAAGAAGAAGAAGTCCCTAACTATCTCGTGTGTCCTAGTGATTTGGACAAATAGGAAAAGCGACCCAACTCACTAGAGTTGGTGTAGTAGACTCACTCTACGACCCATCATGGCCATATGACCTGGGAACGCAGAAGAAGAAGAAGAAGAAGTCCCTAACTATCTCGTGTGTCCTAGTGATTTGGACAAATAGCAAAAGCGACCCAACTCACTAGAGGGTGGTGTGGTCGACTCACTCTACCTTACCCATTATGTCCGTATGGCCTGGGAACGCAGAAGAAGAAGAAGAAGAAGAAGTCCCTAACTATCTCGTTCGTGTGTCCTAGTGATTTGGACAAATAGCAAAAGCGACCCAACTCACTAGAGGGTGGTGTGGTCGACCCACTCTACCTTACCCATTATGTCCATATGGCCTGGGAACGCAGAAGAAGAAGAAGAAGAAGTCCCTAACTATCTCGTTCGTGTGTCCTAGTGATTTGGGCAAATAGCAAAAGCGACCCAACTCACTAGAGGGTGGTGTGGTCGACTCACTCTACCTTATCCATTATGGCCATATGGCCTGGGAACGCAGAAGAAGAAGAAGAAGAAGAAGAAGTCCCTAACTATCTCGTGTGTCCTAGTGATTTGGGCAATTAGCAAAAGCGACCCAACTCACTAGAGGGTGGTGTGGTCGACCCACTCTCTCGTGCACCGAACAGGATATATGAAAGGGAAAGGTTATAAGCAAAGAGTTGGTCATGGGTATGGGTTGCAATAATATCTGTATTGTTAAAAATTCGGGACTTTCCTGGTGTTGCACTGCTTCCGGGCATTGCCTCCAGGATCGTTCCCACCATCTTTGTATCTACTAATGTCCCATATGTGTCTGTTTCAGACCGGAGGACGTTAAACAGATTTTTCTTCTTCTAAGAGTTGGTCACTTTATCAAGATTATTCTTAGCACCGGTCATCAGTCATTGACTGATAACATTTTGAAATGACCTATTGTTTTTGGAGGCAGGAGGTCATATGACTTGCTATGTTTACTTCGTGTCTGTTAGCAACTTTAAAGACCCCCCACGTCACGCGTCACATTCACTCTTATGCTTGGAAGATTTCGTTAAGATTTCTTACCAGCTATAAGAGGGAAAACACGTGAAAACCGTGATTTTGACACGTGATGTGCTGGGTTTTTAAGGATTTTGATGTGCGCTGCAACTGATTCCATAGTGATCAGATTGACTTAGAAGTTAGGTGAAACAATAGACTGTAAAAATAATTGCCCTATTATTACTTTACATTGCATAGTACTGTACTAGCTTTTCTCATGCCCCCAAAAAAATGAATTAAAGAAAAGATCTTGTAATTCTTTGAACATGCAGTCTGTGAAACTATGTGCTTGGTTGCAACAGAGTGTCCTAGAAAACAGATTTGGTTTCGCTAAAGTTGCATTTCCTTTCATTTTTGTTTGTTTACATTATGACATCGTTTTTTATGAAAATGACCTATTATATTGTCTTCGAACTGGTCAACTGACCTATGATGTCCTATGACAAAATTGATCCGGGGGTGGGTGGGGGTGGGGGGACTAATCCACTAGAAAAACAACAAAAAGAAATACAATGCATCTGATCTAAAAACAACTTCTAAGGAAAAGACCCAATTTCCCCCCAAGAAGACCCAGGCGTCTTCGTCTTCTCCCGTTGAGTATCCACACTCATCAGTTTGATTTTATGATACCGTTGTCTGTTTGTTTGTTGGCTTACCCTGGCTAAAGGACTCCAGGGATCATCCCAACAGCGGAAGCACTTGAACACCGTGGTACAAGTGCATCAGCTAGGGATGAGAACATTACGTGTGTGACCGT
>CM065710.1:25923027-25928027 GCA_017654935.2 Phymorhynchus buccinoides
TGTGTGTGTGTGTGTGTGTGTGTACTCTGTGTGTATGTGTGTGTGTGTGTGTGTGTGTGTGTGTGTGTGTGTGTGTGTGTGTGTGTGTGTGTGTGTGTGTACTCTGTGTGTGTGTGTGTGTGTGTGTGTACTCTGTGTGTGTGTGTGTGTGTGTGTGTGTGTGTGTGTGTGTGTGTGTGTGTGTGTGTGTGTGTGTACTCTGTGTGTGTGTGTGTGTGTGTGTGTACTGTGTGTGTGTGTGTGTATTCTCTCTCTGTGTGTGTGTGTGTGTGTGTGTGTGTGTGTGTGTGTGTGTGTGTGTGTGTGTGTACTCTGTGTGTGTGTGTGTGTGTGTGTGTACTGTGTGTGTGTGTGTGTGTGTGTGTGTGTGTGTGTGTGTGTGTGTGTACTGTGTGTGTGTGTGTGTACTCTGTGTGTGTGTGTGTGTGTGTGTACTCTGTGTGTGTGTGTGTGTGTGTACTCTGTGTGTGTGTGTGTACTGTGTGTGCGTACTCTCTCTCTCTGTGTGTGTGTGTGTGTGTGTGTGTGTGTGTGTGTGTGTGTGTGTGTGTGTGTGTGTGTGTGTGTGTGTGTGTGTATGATTGTGTGTGTGTGTGTGTGTGTGTGTGCGTGCGTGCGTGCGTGTGTGCGCGTGCGCGTATGTACTCTATGTGTGTGTTTGTATACTGTGTGTATGTGTGCGTGCGTGCGTGCGCGCGCGCGTGTGTGCGTGGATTTCTGTGAACTTCTTTAGGTTGAAGGAGAGCTCTGCATTCTGTGTAGGAAGTCTCATTCTGATTGTGTGGTGTAGGGGAGAAGAAGAACAACAACGAACGCTGTAGCATTTTATTTATTTATTTGTTAGTTCATTTTATTATATTCGACTCGGTTTTGTGACTATAGTTATCTCCACTCTTGCCCGTTCCTGCCCAATACAGTCCGTACTCAACCCCAGCCATGGAGCAATCGGGTGAGTTGGTGATCTGAGCTCTTTAAGGGGAGTTATAATCCTTAGCCCTTGACACACAGGTGGTGTCTCATTTGAAGGCGTTTCGTCCTTGACGGCAAAACTCTCTTTTTCTTACTTTGTGTGTGTGTGTGTGTGTGTGTGTGTGTGTGTGTGTGTGTGTGTGTGTGTGTGTGTGTGTGTGGTTAATGTTCTTTAGGGGGAGTTATGATCCTTAGCCCTTGACACACAGGTGGTGTCTCATTTGAAGGCGTTTCGTCCTTGACGGCAAACTCTCTTTTTCTTACTTTTGTGTGTGTGTGTGTGTGTGGTTAAAAAAATAAGTTGTATTCTTGTGTATAATTAACGCTTTTGCTACTTCAGTAGTCTTCTTTTTATCTTTTTTTTGCCTGGACATTTTATAGTTGTGGGTGTTTAATTTCTTCTTCTTCTTCTTCTTCTTCTTCTTCTTCTTCTTCTTCTTCTTCTTCTTCTTCTTCTTCTTCTTCTTCTTCTTCTTCTTCTCTTCTTCTCCTTCTTCTTCTTCTTCTTCTTCTCCTTCTCCTTCTCCTTCTCCTTCTTCTTCTTTCTTCTTCTTCTTCTTCTTCTCTCTTCTTCTTCTTCTTCTTCTTCTTCTTCTCTTCTTCTTCTTCTTCTTCTATTACTTTTTCTTCTTCTGCGTTCCCAGGCCATATGGCCATAATGGGTAAGGCACGTATGTGTCCGGTTTTCAGTTTTCACCGGTCTCCCCGCCGGAGCCGGCAATTAGCGCGCACAGCTCAAAAGCGCGTGCTATTTAGCGCGAATTTTTACGTCAGAAAACGCGCAATGCGCGCATGCTCATAATTCGCTTATTGCTCAAAAGCGCGTACCTCATAATGTCAGAAATTACTTTCTTCATTTATGATTTCTTCATGATAGTCGCACAATAATCAACTATTTTTCTCATACCTGCATTTTCACGACAGACAGACAGAGACAGACAGACAGAGAGAGAGAGACAGAGAGAGAGAGACAGAGATTGTTACGCTGTTTTTTTTTTAGTAGGAGCTTTCACTGTGTTACCGTACGTTAAAAACAATCTTTAACGCCCAAAATGCATGTTTTAACTGTTAGTAAATGATTTTGTGTGGGAGAGACAGAGATTGTTAAAAATGCAATCTTTAACGTTCAATAACTGAAGAGAAGAGAGACTTAATTTGTGTTCGTTTTTTTAGTATATTTCATGTGTGAGATATTGTTAAAAATGCAATCTTTAGAGAGAGAGAAAGAGAGAGTGTTCGTTTTTATATTTCAGAGAGAGAGAGAGAGAGAGAGAGAGAGAGAGAGAGAGAGAGAGAGAGAGAGAGAGAGAGAGAGAGAGAGAGAGAGAGAGAGAGAGAGAGAGAGAGAGAGAGAGAGAGAGAGAGAGAGAGAGATTGTTAAAAATGCTTTGTTTGTGTGTTAGTAAATGAAATAGCGTATTTTTAATGCAATCTTTAACGTTCAATAACTGAAATGAATGCAATTTTTAACGTTTAGAAAATAAAGTGAAGTCTTATTTAAATTTAATTCAATTTTGTTGTGATCAGAGAGAGAGAGAGAGAGAGAGAGAGAGAGAGATGTATAGTCATATAAAAGTGTAACTAATTATCGAAATCAGTTACGCGCTTTCTGACATTGGACTTTATTGTTATGCGCGCTTTCTGACGCTCATTTTCGATGTGCGCGAAATGGCAATTGGTCATTTTCGCGCTGAACGGATGTAAACCCCCCCCCCCCCCCCCCCCGCTGCATGCAGCCGACACATTCCGATTTCGGAGGAGCTCAAAGAAGAAAATATTTGGAAGATTTTTTTTTGGGGGGGAGGAAAAAACGTCAGGAGAATGGGGCCATTAAGTCAGAAAGATAGTAGATGACAGAAAGCAAAGGGAAAAGGCAGAGTCAAAGAGAGTGACGTATTAGAGTAAGTTACAAGCACAGAACTTCCAGAAGGTGGGGGAACTATTTGTACGAAAGACCCCCCCGGTATCCCCACGGGGAAGTTTAATTGATCGTATCCTCTCTCTCTCTCTCTCTCTCTCTCTCTCTCTCTCTCTCTCTCTGGTTTAAGCGATTTATTATTCAGTTACATTCGCATAGACATAAAACACAACAGACTGAAGCAACAACAAGCGAAGCTTATAGCGTGCTCAGTTAGAAAATGTACACAGCAATATTGGCGGAATTAAACGTGGAAAACAAATGTACGAAACAGAACAAAAAAATAATGAAAATGAAATACTGGGTGGATGCAAAGTTGAATCAACACAGCTATACATTATTTTTTTATCACTAGGAAAAGATGCAATACACAAACATGAACATAAATAATATTACGCACATCACAAAGAGAGAGAGAGAGAGAGAGAGAGAGAGAGAGGGGGGGGGGGGAGAGTGAGAGAGACCGACCCAAATTTTGCCATTCACAAGTCCCAGCCCTGTGCCGTTGATATACATGCATAAGTATACACATCGCACAAGCTTATATATTGCACATGTTTTTTATTTATTATATTACAATCTAAATTATCTTGTTAACTTATAATCTGTTGCTGGTAGCAATAAATTGCTGAACAGATTTAAAAATAGCTACATTTTGTGCATTTGTTAGACTCTGGTCTCCAAATAGAAGTGTATGGGTATTAATTTGGTTAACATTAAGAGTTAGAATTGTGTTTATTCTCACGTGATGAAAGTTTGTACAGTGTAACAAATAGTGTTCTGCATTTTCTATGGAGTAACCGCACGTGCATTTGGGGTCAGCTAGTAGATGCCTTGTGTACAGATCGTGATTAATATTGCTTATTCCTAGACGTAATCTGCAGTGGTTAACTTGGTCTTGTCTGGAACCAGTGTAGTAGTAAGAAGGCACACTAACATCAGACAGAGAAATAAATCGTTTAAATTGGCTGATTGAGTCAGTTACTGTAATGTCATCTGGGAGGTCATTCCACAAATGGGTTGTGCTTGGAAGAAATGAGTGTCTATGTAGTTCAGTTCTTGATCGTGGAACTACTCTGTCTAGAGGCCGGCGTCTATGGTACGGATTTTGATCAGACGTTAGTGGTGGAAGGAGATCGGATAAATAATTAGGACATGCATTATTTACCATTTTGTGAAACTGGATTAATTTGTGTCTTTTACGTCTTTCCTTTAATGGACAAAGGCCTGATTCTTCATATAATTTCTGGTGACTGGTTCCCTTCACACCTCCAATAATAATACGAATGGCTTCTAAATGCAGTGTTTCAAGAATGTTTGATTGCTTGTCTGTACAATTGTCCCAAACGATATCTACATAATCAAAATGAGGCAGAATGAAGGATTTGTACATTGTTTCTAGGGACTTGCGGGATAATCTGTATTTGTAATGTCTGAGGCATGCTATTAACATATTCACTTTATTGGCTATGAACTGTATATGTTCATCCCATCTACAATTATCCTGAAGAATTACACCTAAATGTTTATGTGATTTTGATGGTTCTAAAATGTGTGTTCCAAATGTTAGGGGTGCAATATGAGTATGATCACGTGTTGAATTGAGTAGTTCTGTCTTAGTTTCGTTAAATGTGGTTTTCCAGTGTTTGGACCATTGGGAGATTCTTTCAAGATCTGCATTGAGAATGGCTGCTCTAGTTAAGGGATCATTTAAGGCATGTGACAAGCTAGTGTCATCAGCAAAAAGTTTAATTGTAGCTTCAATGTCAGTAACAATATCATTTATGTATAACAAAAATAACAACGGGCCAAGGACTGATCCCTGAGGAACACCAGCAGGGATCTTTTTCGATTCAGACTTTTCTCCTTTAATGACTACTAATTGATGTCTGTTATCTAGATAGTCACGGAAAAAGTTAAGTAATTTCCCCTTTATACCCGCAGCCTCCAGCTTCAACAGAAGTCCCTTGTGCCAGACACGATCGAATGCCTTCGATATGTCCAAATAAATTGTTTGAGTTGTTATCCCATGGTCAAAAGACGAACATAGATCATTATATGTGGCAAGAAGCTGATATACGGTGGAATCACCTGGTGTAAAACCAGATTGAAG
>CM065710.1:25933027-25940527 GCA_017654935.2 Phymorhynchus buccinoides
GCCATCTTTATCCCAAAAATGGCGGCTAAGCATCAAGATCGGCTTCAAACTCGATATAATCTTCATTTATATCGCTATCGTAAGTCATTGCTTGAAAACTGAGGACAGTGGCGACAACTGATACCAAGCCGTAGCATGGCTTTACGTGCCAGCCACACTGCATACGATTTGACCCGGATACGATGCGATTGTGACGATGTTTGTCAGTCATGATTCACGTGAAATACTTCCGTCTAAAAATAACTACTATTTTCGTTCACTGTACTCGTGCAATACACGAAGCACATAAAATGTCTGATACAAAGATAAGATATTTTATCAGTTTCGTGTACGGGAGACTACAAACAGAGTGAACTTAACACTTTCTACCCCCAGCCATGCAGCAAGACTCAGTTCTCCCAGCCTAGCTGTGCAGAGAGCTTTGCTAAAAAAAAAAACAAGCGCGAAATCGCAATAGTTTGTGGCACGCGGTCTATTTTTACCACTCCAATCATGAGTTACCTCCCCTGGATTTTCAATAATTTTAATCTGTAAACCAGAATGTTATCTCTGCACCATTTCGTAACTTTTTATATCTTTTGGAAAACATTTAAAACTATGTATCCTACTTATACTCATCAAAAGAAGCACCGCATACTCGTCGTGTCTGTTGCAGTGTCTGTATTACGTATGTTTATTATTTTGTACGCTTTTAAAATACATCATTTTAAAGAGCGGCCTCAATTAATTTGAAGCGTAGCCTCGATTTGAAGTGCGACAATTTTGTCAAAATGTGCGACAGACCGACCGACCGACCGACCGACAGACCGACAGACCGACCGACCGACAAAGTGAGTTATAGGTTTGTGGCTTGAGCCACAAACAAAAAATGGGTATACTCAGAAAAAGAGCTCTAACTTTTTAATGGTTCAATGGATTGCTTTCAAATTTGAAAGTGCTGTTTACAAATAAAAGCATCAAGATCGGCTTCAAACTCGATAGAATCTTCATTTATATCGCTATCGTAGTTCATAACCCATTCTAGCACCTTTTGGCTAGCTGCCTCAGCAGTCATTCATTGGGGTCTTTCGCTCATTGTGAAAAAACCCGATAAACCGCTCCAAACTTCTCAAAATGTAAGCAGACGCTTAACAAAGGATTAGTAGACAGGCTAAAGCTACCAGGACGACCCAACTATGAATGTGAACCGAACGAAACGCTTCCATTCGAGAATGGGGTCTCATTACGAGTTATCTCGTAAACGGGCAGGTAGAGTTGGCTGGAGTTTACGAGATCACTCGTAAACGGGGTAGAATGATTAACTAGTAGGATTTTTATTTTCAGTAATGATTTATACTGGTACATATATCTGTATTGTTAAAAAAAAAATCGAGACTTTACTGGTGTTGCACTGCCTTAGCATGAGGCTGTGTCAGACCAGTTGACATAAGCTAGAACGCCAAGGCTACATCAAAATGTTGTTATGTGCTGCATGGCTGTGCGGGTATTGTCCTAAGCCATGACAAGCTCCTAGCATAACATCATCAGTCTAAAATCCTCCGAAGTCGGAGTGTGGCTGCCCACGTGGCGGGGTAATCATAAACGGTCACACACGTAATGTTCCCATCCCTAGCTGGTGCATTTGTACCATAGTGTTCAAGTGCTTTGGCTGTTGGGATGATCCCTGGAGTCTTTAAGCCAGGGTAAGACAAACAAACAAACAAAATAACAAACTGGTGTTGCACTGCCTCCGGGCATGCCTCCAGGATCGTTCTCACCATTTTTATATCTATTAATGTCTCATAATATAATGTGTCTGGTCCAGACCGGAGGACGTGAATCAAAACAGATTTTCATGATAGTAGGATTTCGTCAGGTTTATGTAGACGGTAGAATTTCACGTCAATCCCCTCACAAATGTCACAATCGTATCGTAGTGTGCCAACCAAACAGCGCTGAGTCGAATCGTGGTGTGATTGTGCAACCAGCTTTGAGAGGTAGGGTAAGACGGGGTAAAAAGCCCATGGGCGGGTAAGAAGCCCATGCCAATTATCTCATGAAACGAAGCAAATTTCAGTCACATTTTGCCCATGAGACGAGTGTTAATGTTCAGCATTCGTCTCATGGGCACATTTGACTGAAATGTTCTTTATTTCATGAGATAATTGGCATGGGCTCCTAAAATCGGTGCAACTGAATTGCAGGTATTTTCTATTACACCTATACTCAACTGCGCCTGTTGTGGTCATCAACAATTGCGCTCGGTGAACTGTTCACAATTTCCCAGCCCTGACAGGGCCCCACCATTATGACAGGGTCCCGACATTGATTGATTCTGTTCATTCTGCAACATGCACAACGCACGAGCATAGTTATTAAATTGAGGACTCGTGCTCTTTGAAAATAGCGTACGAAGACACGAACTCTACACTGTAAAATCCATAACATAAGGAATTTGTTCAGGAATTCCTGTTTATTGCAAACATCACTATTCATAAAAGACTGATAAATTTTTAATAAGTTTTAAACACACACACACACACACACACACACACACACACACACACACACACACACACACACACACACACACACACACACACACGCGCGCGCGGGTGCGCGCACATACACACACGCACGCATGCACGCGCGCGCGCACATATACACACACACACACACACACACACACACACACACACACACACAATTGTTGAAGTTCAACATAATAGACAATTAAAACACACAGTCCTCAGATCTTCTTCTTCTTCGATCGCTCAGACAGTTTCCAGTCAATTACGAGGCGCAGATGCGTCATGCTGCCGTTATGCGCCTAAGTCAGAAGTAATTCGGCCCAGCATGTCCAGACTTGGGCTGGAGGAGGAAATCTTTTTGAAAGGGTTTCTTGAAATGGGGGGCAGAAGAACGGGCCAGTAAAGGCAGACAGATAGTATAGATGACAGCAAGCAGAAGGAAAAGGCAGAGTGAAAGAGAGTGACAGATTAGAGGAAGTTACAAGCACAGAACTTCCAGAAGGTGGGGGAACTATTTATACAAAAGACACCTACCCACCGGTATCCCCACGGGGAGAGTCCTCAGATGTTTCCCAGGAATTTCTGTTTTGTTGCGCAATCTGTGTTGTCTGGGGGCCTTTTCAAGGATTGCATCTAAATAAATGATATAACACACAGACACAATAGACGATTTTTGGGGTGGGGTGGGGGGGTGGGGTGTGGGGGGGGGGGGAGGGGGGGGGTGGGGGGGGGGTTGGGGGGGGGGGGGGGGGGGGGGGGGATAGCCTATAGGGGAGAGCATTTCGTGAAAATTAGAGTTGATTATCTCTACTTACTCGAGGTCAAAACCACAGCAACCATAGCAGCATGGCGTCGAAGCTTGAAACCGCAGGATGCGAGTCAGCGACTTGCAAACATTTTTTCTTAGAAAAATGAGGGGTGGCCAGCAGTGCCCATAAACTAATAGAACTTACAAAATGTGACGTAAGAAATATCAATGACATCAATTTTAGAATGACGCACGGTGTTCTAAGTGCTGTAAGTCTACTCAAACACACGAGGCGAGAGCTGGGGATGTACCTGAAGGTAGAGTAACTTCCCCTGTTTGACCGATTGAATTAGGCGAGATCACTCCCACACACCATCAAATTACTCCCCTGTATTATATCCGAACAATTCCTATTGACGGACACACCCGGAGAGGCGCAATTGACGACTTTCCATCGAGGCGCAACTGACGACTTTCCAACGAGGCGCAATTGACGACTTTCCAACGAGGCGCAATTGACGACTTTCCAACGAGGCGCAATTGACGACTTTCCAACGAGGCGCAATTGACGACTTTCCAATGAGGCGCAATTGACGACTTTCCATTGAGGCGCAATTGACGACTTTCCATTGAGGCGCAATTGACGACTTTCCATTGAGGCGCAATTGACGACTTTCCATTGAGGCGCAATTGACGACTTTCCAACGAGGCGCAATTGACGACTTTCCAATGAGGCGCAACTGACGACTTTCCAACGAGGCGCAATTGATGACTTTCCAGCCAGGCGCAATTGACGACTTTCCAACGAGGCGCAATTGACGACTTTCCAACGAGGCGCAATTGACGATTTTCCAACGAGGCGCAATTGACGACTTTCCAACGAGGCGCAATTGACTGGTATTCCTTGAAAGTAGAGTAAGGAAAAAATGTAATTTTATTCT
This sequence comes from Phymorhynchus buccinoides, assembly GCA_017654935.2. Classification (NCBI taxonomy): domain Eukaryota; kingdom Metazoa; phylum Mollusca; class Gastropoda; order Neogastropoda; family Raphitomidae; genus Phymorhynchus; species Phymorhynchus buccinoides. The sequence continues at coordinate 25,937,227 of CM065710.1, forward strand.
TGCACAATGCGAAAATGTGGGGTTTAGTTGGGGGAGAACCTGTGAGGCGAAGAGGCAGCGAGGTGTGAAATGCGGAAAGAATAGGGACAGTGGACCCTCGCAGTTGATCGTTCCGTGGATGGCAATATAATACAGACTGAACGTGAAAAGGTAGTCAACAATGATTCAAACGTTCCCCTTGACGCTTCCCTCCCACTCCCCTCCCCTCCCCTCTATTCTCTATGTGTGTGTGTGTCTGTCTCTCTCTCTCTCTCTCTCTCTCTCTCTCTCTCTCTCTCTCTCTCTCTCTCTCTCTCTCTCTCTCTCTCTTTTCTCTGTGTCTAAGTCTCTTTCTCTCTGTCTCTCTCTCTCTCTCTCTCTCTCTCTCTCTCTCTCTCTCTCTCTCTCCCCTCTCCCTCTCTCTCTCTCTCTCTCTCTCTCTCCCTCTCTCTCTCTCTCTCCCTCTCTCTCTCTCTCTGTCTAAGTCTCTTTCTCTCTGTGTCTCTGTCTCTGTCTCTCTATCTGTCTCTCTCTCTCTCTCTCTGTCTCACTCTGTCTCTCTCTCTCTGTCTCTCTCTCTGTCTCTCTATCTCTCTCTGTCTCTCTATCTCTCTCTGTCTCTGTCTCTCTCTCTCTCTCTCTGTCTCTCTCTCTCTCTCTCTCTCTCTCTCTCTCTCTGTGTCTCTCTCTCTCTTCTCTCTCTCTCTCTCTCTCTCTCTCTCTCTCTCTCTCTCTCTCTCTCTCTCTCTCTCTCTCTCTCTCTGTATGTCTCACAGTTATAACGGCTGCTACCTAGCAACCAACACGTGTTTTAGAACCTAAACAAACCGATTAAACCCAGTGATCCCCACCTCCCCACCCCCAACCCCCCTTCACCCCCACCCCTTCTCTCTCTTTCTCTTCTCTCTCTCTCTCTCTCTCTCTCTCTCTCTCTCTCTCTCTCTCTCTCTCTCTCTCTCTCTCTCTCTCTCTCTCTCTCTCTCTCTCTCTCTCTCTTCTGCTGATCTATATTCTAATATAACTGTCGTCTACCGTTCGTGTGTTGCCTTTAAATCGCCGCCGATTATTGTCAAAAGAAAAGGCGGGGGGAGGGGGAGGGGGAAGGGGAGCGGGAAGGGGGCAATGTTGGAAGAGGGGGGTGGGGGAAGAAGACCAGTAGAGATAGAGACAGGTTGGAGGGGGGTGGAGGGGGGCTACTCTAAACGAAATAAAATTATCGAAAAATTACTGTTTGGATGCATATATTTAGGGGGTGGGGGTGGGGTAAGGGGGAGGGCAAATCCGCGCTTACAATGCCCCCCCCCCCCCACACACACACACACATACACACACACACACACACACACACACACACACACACACACACACACACACACACACACACACACACACACTTCGCGCTTATTAACGACAAAATGACGCGCTTTCGAAGTTGGGTTTTTTCTGCGCTTATAATGTGCCGATACGCGCTTTGGTAAATCTTCCATCGGCTGGCATTCTTGACATTTACCGAAGATTTTACAGTGCAGCGCTGCAATGTACAGGGTTATCCTTTGGATATATGTAATCACTGGTGTTTCTGAAATAGATAATATAATTATGTGTATAAATCAGGGCTCCCAGGGACCCCCATTTGGGGGTCTATGAAGTACTAAAATTCTAAAGGACCCTCTAAAAGTTTGTGCAGGGGGTCCCAGGGATGCACTAGAAAAAATTATTTTTAGCATTCGCAATGCCACTGGGACCCTCTATCCCGCCTCTAGGGCCCTCTATACTGTAAGTGAAGGAGTCCCTGGGACCCCTTGTAGTGCTGCACTTCAACCTGCAGAGACTTTCTTTTTGATATTATAATTATTGGTTGATTCTTCTAAAAATCAAATAAGATATTATCTTGTCCATAATCATAGGGGAAGACGGGGTAAAAAGCGCATGGGCGGGTAAGAAGCCCACCCCAATTATCTCATGAAATGAAGCAAATTTCAGTCTCATTTTGCCCATGAGACGAGCGTTAATGTCTAGCATTCGTCTCATGGGCAAATTTGACTGAAATTTTCTTTATTTCATGAGATAATTGGGGTGGGCTTCTTACCCGCCCATGCGCTTTTTACCCCGTCTTCCCCTAGTAAGGTTATCCCTGCATTAACCCTTTCGGCCCCAGCCATTTTTCAGCAAACGACTACCATTAAACTTAACTGGGTAGAGAGAAAACAAATATCTGCAATATTGGGAATTCCTCCGTGACATATATAACATTAGGCCTGTCCATACCTCCCAAAATTAAGAAAACAGGGTCTTTGGATAACAGGCCCTGATTTGATGCTTTTTAGTGACATGGGTGTTAAACCATTGTGGTGCTAAAATGCGACATTGGCGGTGAAAGGGTTAAATTGATGACACGTGAAACGTGTTACTGTAAAACGGGTCAACAAAGGATTGGCAATTTCCAATTAGCTCTACTGTGATTAGCTCTACTGTGATTAGCTCTACTTAGTTATCTGTTTACCTGTCCTCTCCTCTGTCGTAGGGGAAGACGGGGTAAAAAGCGCATGGGCGGGTAAGAAGCCCACCCCAATTATCTCATGAAATAAAGAAAATTTCAGTCAAATTTGCCCATGAGAACGCTCGTCTCATGGGCAAATTTGACTGAAATTTGAGCGTTCTCATGGGCAAATTTGACTGAAATTTTCTTTATTTCATGAGATAATTGGGGTGGGCTTCTTACCCGCCCATGCGCTTTTTACCCCGTCTTCCCCTAATCAAAGTGTTGATTCATTATTGCGGCCACTCGCGCCACCAAAAAGAAGAAGAAGAACCGTGCCGGAGTTGGGTCATTTCACCTTATTAGGCAATTTTTAAAACATAAAAAAGTACGTCATAGGCTAACCACACGCAAAAAACACTAATGACGTCATCCCCACAAAAATGGTCCTGGGCAGCGAAGTGTTTCGGATCCCGTCCTCGACCTCCAACCTGCCACCCCAGCTCTGCTGCCAAGGATGTATCTGAACCACACATGGGGCCTCAATAAGCGTCTGAAATTAATTAACCATCAACGAAGTTATTAGGCTATACTATATCTTCCCTTACACCCACTAGACTTGGCGTAAGGAAGTGAATATTAAATATTATTAATAAGAGTCCTAGATATAAGAGGTGGTGCGGCGAAGGACCATAATAACAATCGGAATTCAATTGGGATAGACTATAATATATCTTCGGTTCCATCAGTATTCTTGGCTAATAATAATTTAGGTCTATATTGTTACAATTATTTTGAGTAGGGGGTGGGCGGGCGGGTTGGTTGGTGAAGGGGTCCTACCTA
>CM065710.1:25950527-25965527 GCA_017654935.2 Phymorhynchus buccinoides
GATCACCCCCCCCCCCCCCCCCCCCTCACTCGCCCCTTTCCCTCTGCCTCCCCAACAGCCTTCTACACCCCCATGACCCCCTTCCCCACCCCCACCTCACTTGTTGCCTTTTGCTCAGTTGGCTTCTACCCTCATAAACTGTAATCACACTATTTTTCCACTGCTCCCACTATATTTCTCTCCCACTGACCTTTGGACTGATTGTGAACTATGCTCACAAGAAGAAAATCTACAACCTGTCAACTTCGTTTGCTGTCTTCACTTCATGACTAAGTCACAAGTGCTTAAGGTACGACACGTTGGAGTTCTCCCTTTCACAGGTACCTGGTTTTCTTTACCCACCATTTGTACGTTATATCTGTAGTGACTGATATTAGGATTAATATCAGGGACCGTGTTGTCGGCCAGGGACGGTATTCATGTCGAGATAGCATGAGACTTAGCATGATGCTAACTTAGAAGCTCTTCCAATGTCCTATAGGATTTAATAGGACTTTTGGAAGAGCTTCTAAGTTAGCATCATGCTAAGTCTCATGCTATCTCGACATGAATACCATCCCTGGATAGCTCAGTTGGTGAGCACCCGTCTGGTGTTCGGTAGGTCTCGGGTTCGATTCCAGGTCTGGCTAACACTTTTTCTAGACTCCTATTATTATTCCTTGGGAGATAGGAATTATTCCTTGAAAAACATGATAGGACTCCTATTAGGAGGGGGAAGAGTGTAGTGATATTAGGATTAATATCAGGGACCGGTTTGTCGGCCTGGATAGCTCAGTTGGTAGAGCACCCGTCTGGTGTTCGGGAGGTCTCGGGTTCGATTCCTGGTCCGGCTAACACTTCTCCCCCACAAAATTGCTTCATATCTCCAAAAGGTACTGCAGTCAATTTATCACCTTTTGGACTAAGAAATATTTTAGGCCCAGTATGTCCGTCTTCGGCTGGAGAAAAAATCTGTGTAAAACAGCTTCTAGAAAAAATAAGGCAAGGAGAATGGACCGGTGAGGCAGAAAGATAGTAGATGACGGTAAGCAAAGGGAAAAGGCAGAGTCAAGGAGAGTGACATATTAGAGGAAGCTAGAGTTACAGTACTTCCCGAAGGTGGGGGAACTATTTGTACGAAAGATCCCCTCCCCCCCCCCCCCCTGGTATCGCTTATGGGGATGATGATGGTGATGACAATGATGATTATGATGATGCAGATGATGTTGATGATGATGTTCATAATGATGCAGATGATGTTGATGATGTTGATGATGATGATGATGATGTTGATGATGATGATGATGATGTTGATGATGATGATGATGATGATGATAAAGAGTAAAAGTAAGGTGTCGACGCCTACCAGTCAATGATGATAACGAACCTGCTACTGCTGCTACTGGGTGGTGCGCCTCTGGCTGCGACGCGCTCTCCAGGTGGGAGAGCAACCCGAATTTCACAGCGACGCCTCTGTGACTATAAAGTACCTAATACCTAATAGTGATGATGACAATGCTCAAAGTAATGAATTCTTCTTCTTCTTTTGCGTTCCCAGGCCATATGGCCATAATGGGTAAGGTACATATGTATCCGGTTTTCAGTTTTCACTGGTCTCCCCGCTGCGTACAGCCGACACATTCCGATTTCGGAGGAGCTCAAGAGAAAAATTATTAGGAAGATTTCTTTGAAAAAAGGCAGGAGAATGGACCAATAAGTCAGAAAGATAGTAGATGACATAAAGCAAAGGGAAAAGGCAGAGTCAAAGAGAGTGACAGATTAGAGGAAGTTACAAACACAGAACTTCCAGAAGGTGGGGGAACTATTTTTACGAAAGACACCCCCCCACACCCCCCCGGTATCCCCACGGGGGAAAAGTAATGAATAATTATTATGATTCTTTTTTAATTTATTTATTTTTCTCCCCAGAATGTTCGGGGACTACGAATCCCTGGCGCAGGGTTTTGCGGTGGACGCGCTGGTGGACTTCACGGGCGGGGTGTCGGAGAGGCTGGAGATGGCCTGCTTCGACATGAACCACGAGGCCACCAAGAAACGCATCTTCGAGAAACTGGTCGAGGCCTCCGAAAACGGAGCCCTGATTATCACCAAGATCGAGGTAGGGTCACCATCAAAAAGACGATGGGAGGTTGTTTTATGGAAGAAGAAGGAGGAGGAGGAGAAGGAGGAGAAGGAGGGGGAGGAGAAGAAGGAGAAGTAGGGAAATGGTGTCAAGAAAGAAACGCATCTTTGAGAAACTGGTCGACGCCTCCGAAAATGGAGCCCTGATTATCACCAAGGTTGAGGTAGGGTTAACATCAAAAAGATGGTGGAGGTTGTTTAATGGAAGAAGGAGGAGGAGGAGGAGAAGGAAGAGGAGAAGGAGGAGGAGGAGGAGGAGAAGAAGAAGAAGAAGAAGTAGGGAAATGGTATAAAGAAAGAAGCGCATCTTTCAGAAACTGGTCGACGCCTCCGAAAACGGAGCCCTGATTATCACCAAGATTGAGGTAGGGTTACCATCAAAAAGATGATGGGGGTTGTTTTAATGGAAGAAGAAGGAGGAGGAGGAGAAGAAGAAGGAGGAGGAGGAGAAGGAGGAGAAGCAGAAGAAGGAGGGGGAGGAGTAGAAGGAGAAGTAGGGAAATGGTGTCAAGAAAGAAACGCATCTTTGAGAAACTGGTCGACGCCTCCGAAAACGGAGCCCTGATTATCACCAAGATTGAGGTAGGGTTACCATCAAAAAGATGGTGGAGGTTGTTTAATGGAAGAAGGAGGAGGAGGAGGAGAGGAGGAGAGGAGGAAGAAGAAGAAGAAGAAGAAGAAGAAGTAGGGAAATGGTATAAAGAAAAAGAAATCTTTGAGAAACTGGTCGACGCCTCCGAAAACGGAGCCCTGATTATCACCAAGATTGAGGTAGGGTTACCATCAAAAAGATGGTGGAGGTTGTTTAATGGAAGAAGGAGGAGGAGAGGAGAAGGAGGAGGAGAAGAGAAGAAGAAGAAGAAGAAGAAGTAGGGAAATGGTATAAAGAAAGAAAGAAATCTTTCAGAAACTGGTCGACGCCTCCGAAAACGGAGCCCTGATTATCACCAAGATTGAGGTAGGGTTACCATCAAAAAGATGGTGGAGGTTGTTTAATGGAAGAAGGAGGAGGAGGAGGAGAAGGAGGAGGAGAAGAAAGAAGAAGAAGAAGAAGAAGAAGAAGAAAAGAAGTAGGGAAATGGTATAAAGAAAGAAATAAATCTTTCAGAAACTGGTCGACGCCTCCGAAAACGGAGCCCTGATTATCACCAAGATTGAGGTAGGGTTGCCATCAAAAAGATGATGGAGGTTGTTTTATGGAAGAAGAAGGAGGAGGAGGAGGAGAAGAAGAAGAAGAAAATGAAGGAAGAGGAGGAGGAAGAGAAAAAGAAGAAGAAGAAATATGAGAAGAAGAAGGAGGAGGAGGAAGAAAAAAGAAGAAGAAGAAATATGAGAAGAAGAAGAAGAAGGAGGAGGAGGAGGAAGAGAAGAAGAAGAAGAAGAAGTAGGGAAATAGTGTAAAGAAAGAAACGCATCTTCGAGTAACTGGTCGACGGCTCAAAAAACGGAGCCCTGATTGTCACTAAGATTGAGGTAGGATTTAAAAAAAAAATTGGTTATGAATCTCTTATTTTTGTTATAGTTGTTGTAAAGCGCAGTGGAATGATTGCATAATTTGAGACATTCCATACCAGCACATAGACATACATGTCAATTCACATGTGGCGAGGGGTGGGGGGTGGGGGGGACAACCATAGTATATAAAAAATGTAGACTATGGAGAAGTCAACATGACGAAGTGTAGTATTAACTTTCAATTAGGTTTGTCCCTCCGGGGGGGGGGGGGGGGGGGTCTTCCATACAAATAGTTCCCCCACCTTCTGGAAGTTCTGGCTTGTAACTTCCTCTAATCTGTCTCTCTCTGTGACTCTGCCTTTTGTCCTTGCTTCGTGTCATCTACTATCTTTCTGACTTTTTTAGCCCATTCTCCTGCCTTTTTTCCTGAAGTTTATGTTTGACGTCCTCTCGGCATAATCATATGGGAGGATCCTTTTTTCCCAATAAAATCTTCCATTATATAGTTTTCTCCTTTGAGCTCCTCCAAAATCGGAATGTGTCAGCTCTATTTGCAGCGAGGACACCAGTGAAAACTGGAAAACGGACACATACGTACCCATTGTGGCCTTATGGCCTGGGAACGCAGAAGAAGAAGAATTAGGTTTGTGTAAGGAAACCATTTCTCTACACACACAAAATCATAGTATCTCATGTCCATAGAGTAAGCATATTTTTCAGTTTTTTTTAAATTTTAAGGTAGGATTTAATTATCAATTTTACAATGAACGAATGAATCGAATAAGCTTACTGATTGAATGAATGAATGATTGAAGGAAGGAAGGAATGGATTACCGATCGAATGAATTAATTATCGAATGAATGAATGAGTGAGCAACTCCAGACGCGCATTTTACTGCCAGGGGGGAGTCAAACCAGTAGGGGCTTAGCGCGTGATATTCTTAGTTGGGCGTAGTGAAAGAGAGAGAGAGAGAGGGGGGGAGATGAGTCCCTCCCTCTCTCTCTCTCTCTCTCTCTCTCTCTCTCTCTCTCTCTCTCTCTCTCACTACGCCCAGCTAAGAATATCACGCGCACTACGCCCAACTAAGAATATCATGCGCTAAGCCCCTGCTGGTTTGATTGCCCCCTGGCGGTCAAATCATCGTCCTAGGTTGACCATTACTGAGTGAATGAATGGCTGAGTTACCGAATGAATGAATTAATTAATTAATGTGAGACCGCGGGGCATTGATCGTCGCCAGTACTGAGGTGAAGTTGAAAGATAGAGAGAGAGAGAGAGAGAGAGAGAGAGAGAGAGAGAGAGAGAGAGAGAGAGAGAGAGAGAGAGAAGTCCCACATGGTTAATTCCGGGAGGACGTAAAACAAAACTTAAAAGAGAGAGAGAGAGAGAGACAGACAGACAGACAGACAGACAGAGAGATGGAGGGAGAGGGAGAGAGGCACAGACAGAGAGAGACCGACAGACAGACAAACAGACTAAGGAAGAGAGAGGGAGAGAGACAGAGAGGGACAGAGTGAATCAAGTGGGGGTGCATTCAGTCATTCAGGCAGGCAGGCAGACAGACACAGACAGACAGACATACTAAGGAAAAGAGAGAGAGAGAAAGACAAGAAAGAGACAGAGTGAATCAAGTGGGGGTGCATTCAGTCATTCACGCAGACAGACAGACAGACAGACAGACATACTAAGGAAACGAGAGAGGGAAAGACAAGAGAGGGACAGAGTGAATGAAGTGAGCGCATTCATTCATTCATCACTTCCTTCCTTCCTTCCTTCCTTCCTCACTTCTTCCTTTCCTTCCTTCTTCCTTCCTTCCTTCCTTCCTTCCTTCCTCCCTTCCTTCCTCCCTTCTTTCCTCCCTTCCTTCCTCCCTTCCCTCCCTTCCTTTCCTCCCTCCCTTCCTTCCTCCCTTCCTTCCTCCCTTCCTTCCTCCCTCCCTTCCCTTCCTTCCTTCCTTCCTTCCTTCCTTCCTTCCTCCCTTCCTTCCTCCCTCCCTTCCTCCCTTCCTTCCTTCCTTCCTTCCCTCCCTCCCTTCCTCCCTTCCTTCCTCCCTCCCTCCCTTCCTTCCTTCCACCGTCCCTCCCTCTCCCTACTGACAGTGCTCCGAGGAGGACCGAGGCACGGAGCTGACCCAGGGTCTGGTCCAGGGTCAAGGGTACACGATGACCGCGGCCAAGCTGATCGAGGTGAAGAAGAGCCTGCAGGGGGCCATTGGGGCGGCCCTCCTGCAGATGTGCCGCCTCTTCAACCCCTGGGAGGCCAAGGAGTGGACCGGGGCCTGGTCGGACGGGTAAGTTTGGGGGTGGGTGAGGGTTGGGGGAGGGAGCGGGGGGGAGGGGGGGTAGAGGGGGAAGAGAGTGGGGGATTTAGGGTTGGAGGAAAGGGCGTGTGTGTGTGTGTGGGGTGGTGGTGTTTGTGTGTGTGTGTGTTTGTTTGTGTGTGTGTGTGTGTGAGAGAAAGAGAGAGACAGACAAACAGTCAGAGAGACTGACACAGAGAGGGGGAATGAGCTTCAAATCTAACTGGCGTGTGTGTGTGTGTTTGTGTTTGTGAGATATAGAGAGCGAATGTGTGTGTGAGAAAGAAAGAGAGTGTGAGATAGAGAGAGAGAGAGAGAGAGAGAGAGAGAGAGAGAGAGAGAGAGAGAGAGAGAGAGAGAGAGAGAGAGAAAGAGAGAATGAGAGTTCAGACCGCAGACTTTATTTTACAAGGATAAAAATGTGGGTTTGACATAGAGAGAGGGAGAGAGAGAGACGGACAGACAGACAGACAGACAGAAACAGAGAGAAAGAGAAACAGACAGACAGAGAGAGAAGGATTGGGCTTCAAATCAAACAGGCTTGCAGATCTTTGCAGGCAATGGTGTCCTATGATTCGAGAACTATAATCAACATTTGTTTGAACTTTGACTGGGGGGGGGGGGGGGGTGAGGGGTCGTTGCTCGCTAATGATTGATTATTACTAGTTTGAAGTGGGTTGGCGGTGGGGTCTGTACGCAATGCGTTTCGTTGTTGGTCATTTCAGACGACGGGAATGGTTGTAAGTACTGTCTCTTGAGCGCTGGTTCCAACAAGCTCGAATGGCTGGGTATCGGTTGTCGTCATAACCGCCATCTTGGGATAAATCTAACCAATGAACTAGCTGGGTTGTTGTTGTTGTTGTTGTCGTACCCTGGCTAAGTGACTCCGGGGATCATCCCAACAGCCGAAGCGCTTGAACACTGCGGTACAAATGCACCAGCTAGGGAGTGAGAACATTAGGCCCACAGCGTGTCACCGTTTTTTATTACCCCGCCACGTGGGCAGCCACGCTCCGACATCGGGGGGACTTTGGAGACTGACGATGTTATGCTAGGGGCGTGTTAATGGCTAAAGACAATCCCCCGCATAACTAAGCATAGCGCAGCAACATTTTGATGTAGCCTTGGTGTTCTAGCCTTTCTGACACAGGCGAAAGTAGTTGGATGTCACGCCATCTTCATCACAACAACCTGGGACCCTCCTTTTTAAAAAAAACCGTTTTATTGTCTTGAAGTAATGAACACACGACGTCACACACATACAAAAACTGAAGCAGCAGCTATAAGCTAAGCTTTGCTCAGTATCCCCAAAAATAAATACTCGTCACACAATATTGGCGGATTTAGATATATGGGCCCCTCCAATATTGGCGGATTTAGATATATGGGCCCCTCCAATATTGGCGGATTTAGATATATGGGCCCCTCTTGGGAACAAAAATGAAGATGCCGGCAACTGATACCTAGCCATATAATTATATTCATTACCCCAAGGCTCAAATGAATGCTCTTTGATATGAAACAACCTGGTCCATTTTCAATCAAGAGCATGGAATTTGTTTGTGTATTCTGTGGGCTGCCAGGGTAGGGGAAGACGGGGTAAAAAGCGCATGGGCGGGTAAGAAAGCTCACCCCAATTATCTCATGAAATGAAGCAAATTTCAGTCTCATTTTGCCCATGAGACGAGCGTTAATGTCTAGCATTCGTCTCATGGGCAAATTTGACTGAAAGTTTCTTTATTTCATGAGATACTTGGGGTGGGCTTCTTACCCGCCCATGCGCTTTTTACCTCGTCTTCCCCTACATGTGTTTTGGCCTAGGCCATTTTATATACCCGGGTTGTAGCCTGTTCATTATTATATTAACGTGGTTTATTTTGGTCTTCTACACCCGTTCAACAAGCTGTTTCAACAATATTTATTATTCTTGTAGCTTTTTTTAAAATATAAAACAAATACCCTGGGCCTGTATTCACGTTGAGATAGTATGAGAAGATAGTATGAGACTTTAGCATCATTATATCTTATATTATAGAAGTCCTTCCAAATTAGTAGGATTTAATAGGACTTTAGAAGGACTTCAAAGATATCGTGATGATGAGGCCGGGTTCACGTTAGACGCGTAAGTTCCACACGGAAAACCCTAAATAAGTGGAAGAAAGAAGGATAAAAGTGTACGCGTATTATAGGGGAAATTCGGACACGTGCGCAAATCTTTTTCCCTTCTTTGTTTCACTTATTTATGGATTGCGCACCACGGGTTTCCGCATGGAATATCCGCTTATGTGTGTACACGGCCTTAGTCTCATACTATCTCAGTGTGAATACAGGGCGTGGTTCTGATTTGAGCATGTTTGTGTGTGTGTGTGTGTGTGTGTGTGTGTGTGTGTGTGTGTGTGTGTGTGTGTTTGTTTCGCTTTGATTGTTGTTGGGGTTGTTTGTTTGTGTGTTTTTGGGGGTGTTTTTTGCTGTCTTGTACTGCATGTGTTCATGTGTTTGTTCAAGTTCTGTTGAATTAGGCCTATTCTTGCTTGTTGCTTTATTTTACGTTTGCACGTTTTCAATTATTACTGTTTTTAACCATTGGTGGGTTTTTTTTAATGTTACCTATTCTCGTTTCATGGCATGAAAAGCTTATTTTTAATTTTTTTAATGGTCATCTATTAATTAGACACAAGTTGGCCCTTTGCTCAAACGGCTTTTATCATTGGTTGACATTATAGCCTGTAGTGGGGGCCAACAGTAACATGAGAGCTGTACAATAGATTGTTTACAGTAATGGAAAATCATGGCACAGTTTAGTCTCTCGTGGAAGACTATGACTCTCAAACGAAGGGGCCTTGGCACCGCGGCTCTGGTGCTGCAGCCAAAGGGATGGGTTGGCCTTTTGGGGGGACCTTCCTCAACGCCAGCAGTCCTCAAATCCCTTTGGTCGAGAGAGTGGAGTTGTACCCTGGGCAAGGCATCTCCACTATAAATAAATTATATCCCAGCCTAGCTGGAACAGCATCTGCCCCCTCTGCTATCTGGCAGTCATGGTCGGAAACGACTGACTGGCATACATGCATATTAGTCCCAAGAGATTCAGACGTGTTCTGGATATGAAGTCTTTCATAGAAACCGTCTTGTTTCAAAGCTCAATTTAAAGGCTCACTCGTTTCGCAATAATTCCCTATAGAATTTTTGTTAAACATGTAAACGGTTGAATGAATGTGGGAGACAAAAATGCTTTAGTGCGACTGTGTGTGTAAATCAGGGAATGGCAGCACCTTGGGTTTACATGAATTGAAAGATTAGGTATTAGGTACTTTATAGTCACAGAGGTGTCTTTGTGAAATTCGGGTTGCTCCCACCTGGAGACCGCGTCGCAGCCAGAGGCGCGCCACAAGTTTTAAAAAAAATTTGGCATGCGATTTTTGTGTGACTGATGAGGAAGGAAGGGGTGTGTGTGTGTGTTAAATTTGGACCAAATGACAACTTTTTCGTTGCCACTGGGTTTAACGTGTGCTAAGTACATGGGCACACGGGACCTCGGTTTATTGACTCATTCGAGAGACTCCACGTTCAGACCGTAAGGCCTAGTGCAAAGTGAGAGGAAAAATACCCTGTAGCCAGGTTCGAACTCTGGTTTACTTGGCACGAGGCGAACGCGCTACCACTGTGCCACTCTACACTCTAGATAGACGCTATAGAAATGCTTTCTATTATTATTCGTTGTTAAACGCCCCCCACCCCCCACCCCCCCCCCCCTCCACTTTTCTCCACATTTATGCCATTGTATTTAAGAAAACCCTTAACTAACTCAAATGACTTTCGTTTTTACATTGACATAATAGAGGTGGGGCCAAAGTTAGAATAAAAGTGAGGGCAGTTAATATGATCTTTTGGTTTTCAATAGGCTTTTCGTGGTCTTTTCTGTGATGAATTATTTCGCCGAAAAAAATGTGAGATCTTTGTCGGATACAAACAACTTTTTTTCTTTTTTTTTCGTTTTCTATCGCTCAGTTTCCTGTCAATTATGAGCGCAGATGCGTCATGCTGCCGTTATGCGCCTAACTCAGAAATAGTTAGGCCCAGCAAGTCCGACTTCGGCTGGAGGAAATCTTTTGAAAGTGTTTCGCGAAAAAAGGCAGGAGAATGGACCGGTAAGGCAGAAAGATAGTAGATGACAGTAAGCAAAGGGAAAAGGCAGAGTCAAAGAGAGTGACAAATTAGAGGAAGTTACAAGCACAGAACTTCCAGAAGGTGGGGGAACTATTTATACAAAAGACCCCCCCGGTATCCCAAGAGGGAATACGAACAATAATCTGTACTGTTTAATTAATAAAGGATATGATATAACACGTGTGAATATATTATTTAGGTCTATATAATTTATATTATTGCCGTATTCATGAACTGTTAGGCGCATCACGTTATATAAGGCGCACCTCACAAACTTTTACACAAATTTCAGATTTTGGTGACTATGCTTTCATACTATATATCAGTCATATCTTAAGGTGAGGGGTTTCAATCGAGGGGGGGAAGTATTGAATTATAGTCCGTAAAATACGGTGTATAATTATGTATTTTTTTCAGCTCTCCAGTATTGATGAACTGTTAGGCGCATCACATTATATAAGGCGCACCTCATAAACTTTATACAAATTTTATGATTTTGGTTATTATGCTTACATACTATATTATATCAGTCATGTCATAAGGTGAGGGGTTTCAATGTGGGGGGAGAGTATTGCCTTATAGTCCGTAAACTACGGTGTATAATTATGTGGACTGTTTTACAGCTCTCCAGAATGGAAGAGTGTGTCCCAGAGCGAATGGGAGAAGATGGGAGTCAAGTTCAGACAAGAGGGGGAGTTCTGGTAAGCTCTTACCATCACAAGTGTTCACATTTATATAATTTCTTTCGAGTTCTTTCAACACAAAATCTTGTTCTTTAGAACAAAGTGCTTCATTTTAATTTTTTGTTTTTACTTTAGTTTTGAAAACTGTGTGTGGTGACGAGTTTTAACAACTTTTGACGACTTTGTCAAGTATTACATTTTATGGACAACTGCGATTTTGTGAAGAGGCCTACCTCGTTTGGTTTTTCTTTCTCGTTGAAGTAGTTTTAATGTGAAATCCCCAGTTGTCATGCATTTATAACAGGGATTTTTAGGACTTTTTTCCTCCTCAGGATGAGTTTTGACGACTTCGTCCTTTATTTCACCCAAGTGAACACTTTCTGTTTCATGTTTGAATCGTCAGCCAGATGACGGAAATCTCAGCTCTCCCCAACTATATTTAACATTTAAATTTCTGTTTATCTGTCCAGGATGAGTTTTGACGACTTCAAGTATTTCACTCACATGGTTACATCTGCCATTTTGTGAACACGTCATGTTTGTTTATTTTTGAAAGAAAAAAAAAGTGGGATGTTTGACAACTAAAAAGCATCCACTATCAAAGCTCTCCTAGCTAGATAGTTACCGTAAAAACGGGACAGTAAGGCGAACCTGTACATAAGCCGCATCTCTTAGATTTACAGAATATTGGATATTTATTCACATATAAGCCACAGCATAATATAAGCCGCAGCAGTATATAAGCCGCAGCAGTATATAAGCCGCAGAGAAAACTATTCAAACAAAAAACTTTACCTATCGTAACTGTTCTATTTAACGGTGAATCTTTGCAGGATGAGTTTTGACGACTTCGTCAAGTACTTCACACATGTAGACATCAGCCATTTTGTGAAAGCTGCGTTTAAAGACATCGTTGACTGCATGCCCCATTGAAATCTCAGCTATGGCCGAAAGAGTGGGGAGATACCCTGAGCAAGGCATCTCCACTATAAACAAGTTCTAGCCCCGCCCCGCCAGAGTAGCATCTGCCCCCCTCTGCTATCTGGCAGTCATGGTCGGAAACGACTGACTGGCATACATATCCCTTCTTGACCTAATTGTTGACTGTCTGTTTATATCTCCAGGATGAGTTTTGACGACTTCGTGAAGTACTTCACTCATGTGGATATCTGCCATTTCGACAACGACCTCGAGGTTCATTTTTTGAAGAAAAAAAGTGGAATGTTTGAAAACTATCAAACTATCCCAGCTATAGTTAACTGTAAAATTGAACCGTGGATCTTTCCAGGGCGTAATATTTAACCGTGAATCTGTCCAGGGTGTAATATTTAACCGTGAATCTTTCCAGGATGTAATATTTAACCGTGGATCTTTCCAGGGCGTAATATTTAACCGTGAATCTGTCCAGGATGTAATATTTAACCTTGAATCTTTCCAGGATGTAATATATAACTGAATCTTTCCAGGGCGTAATATTTTAACCGTGAATCTTTCCAGGATGTAATATTTAACCGTGGATCTTTCCAGGGCGTAATATTTAACCATGAATCTTTCCAGGATGTAATATTGAACCGTGAATCTTTCCAGGATGTAATATTTTAACTGTGAAACTTTCCAGGATGTAATATTTTAACCGTGAATCTTTCCAGGATGTAATATTTAACCGTGAATCTTTCCAGGATGTAATATTGAACCGTGAATCTTTCCAGGATGTAATATTTTAACTGTGAAACTTTCCAGGATGTAATATTTTAACCGTGAATCTTTCCAGGATGTAATATTTAACCGTGAATCTTTCCAGGATGTAATATTGAACCGTGAATCTTTCCAGGATGTAATATTTAACCGTGAATCTTTCCAGGATGTAATATTTTAACCGTGAATCTTTCCAGGATGTAATATTTAACCGTGAATCTTTCCAGGATGTAATATTGAACCGTGAATCTTTCCAGGATGTAATATTTTAACTGTGAAACTTTCCAGGATGTAATATTTTAACCGTGAATCTTTCCAGGATGTAATATTTAACCGTGAGTCTTTCCAGGATGTAATATTGAACCGTGAATCTTTCCAGGATGTAATATTTTAACTGTGAAACTTTCCAGGATGTAATATTTTAACCGTGAATCTTTCCAGGATGTAATATTTAACCGTGAATCTTTTCAGGATGTAATATTTAATATTTAACCATGAATCATTGCAGGATGTAATATTTAATCATGAATCTTTGCAGGATGTAATATTTAACCGTGAATCTTTCCAGGATGTAATATTTAACCGTGAATCTTTCCAGGATGTAATATTTAACCGTGAATCTTTCCAGGATGTAATATTGAATCGCAAATCTTTCCAGGATGTAATATTGAACCGTGAATCTTTGCAGGATGTAATATTGAACCGTTAATCTTTCCAGGATGTAATATTTAACCTTGAATCTTTCCAGGGTGCAATATTTAACCGTGAATCTTACCAGGATGTAATATTTTAACCATGAATACTTGCAGAATGTAATATTGAACCGTGAATCTTTGCAGGATGAGTTTCGACGACTTCGTGAAGTACTTCACCCACGTGGACATCTGCCACTTCGTGAACACGTCGTTCTTCACGCTGAAGAAGTCGTGGTGCGAGTCCATCCTGCACAGCATGTGGAGCGTCTCCGGCAGGAACGGGGGAGGGGACTATGAAAGCCGGACCTTCCTCAGCAACCCCCAGGTGAAGAGACAGGGAGAGAGTACCAATACGAATGCGATTATACGAATACGGTTATGCGAATACGATTATAGGAATACAGTGATACGAATACGGTTATGCAAATACGATTATATGAATACGATTATACGAATACGATTATGCGAATACGATTATACGAATACGATTATTCGGAATACGGTTATAGGAATACGATTATACGAATACGATTATACGAATATGGTTATGCGAGTACGATTATATGGATACGATTATACGAATACGATTATAGGAATACGATTATACGAATAAGAATTTATGTTAAGTTTAGGCATGATTGACGTGAAATGATACTGTCTAAATAAATCTGATAAAATCGTACTAGTTGTGTTCACTATATTTGTGAAGAGACAGAGAGAGTACGAATACAAATATACGATTATACGAATACGAATGTTATTTTATTGAGGGTTAAGGCCTAGTCATGCTGCATACAATTCGATTCACTACAAATCCGATTTTGACATTATTTTGTGAGGCATGATTGACGTGAAATTATGCTGTCTACATAAATCTGATGAAATCCTACTATAGTTGAGGTCACTATATTTTGTAGTCTCTCATACATGAATCTGATCAAATACCTTTTTGTTTATATCGGACATTCTATTTGATTCCTGCATTGCGGTATCTTTGAAGCAGCATTTGTTGACAATGATGTGATCACATCGTCACTCATAATGACTTCAGACGGTTTTCTTGTGGGCCTGTCTGTTTAATAACGTCATCACATCATTGTTTAATAATGACGTCATCACTCGTGTGGGTTTGTTTTGCTTTGCATACCTATTTGAGGTCAGGGGCCAGCATGACCGCATCATAAGTGTCTCAGGAACAGCATTTTGTTGACAATGACGTCATCACATCATTGTTTGATAATGACGTCATCGCTGTCGTGTTTTTTTGCAGTACCGGTTTGACGTCATCACGTCATTTCTTGATAATGACGTCAAACTGTTTTGCAGTACCCGTTTGACACCATGGCGTCATTTGTTGATGATGACGTCAAAACTGTTTTGCAGTACCGGTTTGACGCCATCATTGTCATTTGTCGATAATGTCGTCATATCCCTGTTGTTTTTCCAGTACCGGTTTGACGTCATCATTGTCATTTGTCGATAATGTCGTCATATCCCTGTTGTTTTTCCAGTACCCGTTTGACGCCATCATTGTCATTTGTCGATAATGTCGTCATATCCCTGTTGTTTTTCCAGTACCCGTTTGACGCCATCATTGTCATTTGTCGATAATGTCGTCATATCCCTGTTGTTTTTCCAGTACCGGTTTGACGCCATCATTGTCATTTGTCGATAATGTCGTCATATCCCTGTTGTTTTTCCAGTACCCGTTTGACGCCACCATTGTCATTTGTTGATAATGACGTCATCGCTGTTTGTTTTTGCAGTACCTGTTTGACATCACGGGCCCCCAGGACCGCATCATGGTGTCCCTGGAGCAGCATGACGTCAAGGGGAGGGAAGCCATGCTGGGCAAAATGAACAACATCGGCTTCCACATCATGAAGG
>CM065710.1:25978027-26005527 GCA_017654935.2 Phymorhynchus buccinoides
AATTGGGCAAATCATGACATGAAAAAGACAACTGATAGAGACAATCTGAGAAAATGGTCTGGGGATATTACTCTCTTGATTATGTTAGAGCAAAAGCCAGCATACCAGGGTTATTCCTTTTCATCTGATGACATCATCAGTGATGTCATCAGGTCAGTATGCAATACGTTGGTGGCAGTCAAGGGGTTAATGGATCGCGCATGTTTCCATTCATTCGTTGTCATGACGAAATGTAACTTTATCACATAGTAAAAGCGTTTCTGTGATATGGGTCGAGACTTAACGTTGTCGTTTTTACCTCTGCTGTTATTAATGTTATTAAATATATTATATTATTGATCACGATATTTTTCTTTGGCATGGATTTATTACTGACATGTTCATCTTTTCTGAAATATTGCTTGCTGCTATCTGCTTTGTGTCCATCTGTCCATGGATGTTCAAATTTATGGAATTATCGACTGCTCTCATCACAAAGGAGTGACTAGATTTAGGAAAAAAAACTAGGGGAGAGCACTTCGTGAAAATTAGAGTTGTTTACCTCCATTACTAGGTCAAATGCCATAGCAACAATGCAACAATGGCGTCGAAGCTTGAAACCGCAGGATGCGAGTCAGCGACTTGCAAACATTTTCTGAAGAAAAATTAGGGGTGGCCAGTGGCCACAAACTGATAAAACTTGCAAAATGTGACGTAAAAATATAAATGACATAAATTGTTAGAATGACGCACGGTGTTCTAAGTGCTGAATGTCTGTTCAAACACACGAGTCGATAGGCTACGAGAGCTGATGGTAGAGTGACTTCCCCTGTTTGACCGATTGAATTAGGCAAGATCACTCCCACACACCATGAAATTACTCCCCTTGATTATTTCCAACAAATTAAAACAGTTGAAATTGAAACCCCAAAACCGTCATTGTTCGGGTTCTGAAGGCCTCTTTGTAAATAGTTCCTCTCTCCGACCCTGTGGTCTATGTCGAACTAGACGGATCTTATTCCAGTTCTGAAGCTTCATGTGTAAATAAACTAAAATTAACGCTGTTATTCTACCCAGTCAAGTGGTCTTACTGCTGAGAGTATTACTACTAGAACATGAAGGCGTCTGCATTTCAATATCATTTTGATCCGTTTACTGTAAATGTTTTTACATGTCTTTATTATATATAGGAAAGCTGTGATAATGTATTTCTATGCTGAAAATCATTTGGAAATGTTTTACTTTATATAATGTACATACATGTGCGTGCATACATGTGTAAGTTAATAAGAGTCAATATTATGATCGTAAAATAAAACCTCAGAAATTTCTGAAATGTGATCAGACACCACAAAATGAGTCGTGTTGTCCCAGAGGTCACTTTTGAGTTATTAACAAATTGTTATTCAGCATTAAAAAGCTTTTCAACAAAGAAAACATTTTGTACACCGGACTGTTTGTTGCAAAGTTATGGAGATTTGAAGTCGTATACTCAGTGAATCGGCGAAAACGAGAAAGTTTCAAAATGTGTACAAAACCAATGATTCTGATATCAACACACTTTTAAAGCAAAAAGGAGTTTTTATACTTCAATACTTCTGTGTGAGGTAGATAAAGACCTATTGTTCAATACTAAGTCAAAATCTGAGAATTGATGATTTGACCCCCTTCCACCTAAAATTTCCCCTAGGGGGTAAGTGAGCCGGGGACAACACGAATCAATTTCTGGCGATGGGTCACAAATACACAAACTCAAGCAGATTTTGAATTTTTTTTTTAAATGAGAAAACTTTTGATAAAAGCTGTGATAATTATGTGTGTTTTACAGTAAATCTTATCTGTGTGCTCATATTGTTTGAACAAACATGTTATCTGTTGTACAGGATCTCAACAACAACAAAAACGGTCACGTTTTCATCAAGTATTTCTTAGTGTCTGCATATATATATATATTATGTACATATAGCATGACATTCCAAAAAGATCACACTGTAATCTCGGTGTCTTGTTACGCTTTCAACTTTTGTGAGAGCAACATTTGTGATCTAAGTGTTGCCAATTTTGATTTGTCTCCCCATTCAAGTTTTACCCCTTTTTTTTGTTTACAAATCTGAATCTTGATCGTACTGTGTAGATATTTATCTTTGCTTTTTCCCTGTTTAAAGCTTTAGCCATGGTTTTATCAACAGATCCTGACAGCGGGATACCAACATCAATAAACTGGACTGCTCTCTGTGAAGTTGTGCTTTTGTTTGCAGGGGTTAAGAGAAATGGTTAGAAAGCGTAGGAACTTGCATCAAGAAAAACTATTTTACGGACTATAAGGCGATACTTTTTTTCCCTAGACTGAGACCCCTGCGCCTTATAATGTAGCTGATAATATAGTAAGAAACCATAATAACAACATCTGAATTTTGTGTAAAATTTAGGGTGTGCGCCTTATAATCAGGTGCGCCTTGTAATCCGTGAAATATGGAATTGTCAGCTCAGAACTGGCTCCACTGAACTCCACCAAAGTGCAGTGTTCCCCATGCTTCCAAATTTTTAAGGGTCATCATGACCCTTTGCCCCCAAATTTTAAGGGTCATTTGAACATTTTTGAGGGTCACCTCACTTAAAACTTGTCTTTGGAAGAACTTTGCGTCGAAGTTTTCGCAATCCAGCGAAGCAGCGCCATTTTTTTGCTTCCAAGAAACGCGCGGGCTAGGCTTGGCAGCAGTGCACGTGCGAGCAGCATGGGTGGCGAGAAACAAAGGGAAATTACTCTGTGGTTCATGATAGTTTTTGTCGTCTGCTTCAAGCATGGCATAGTAGTGAAAGAATAGGCCCAGTATATTTTGTTGATCGTTTCCCGCAAGCCGAAATGGCTTCGACATTCTGATCGCGGCGAACACGTTTGAGGAAGCAATCGGCTGAGAGAAAAACTGTACGTCACAACGACGTATTGACTGAAAAATGTATACGTCAAACTTGAAAATTTGTACGTAATTTACGTACAGATCTGCGTAATTGGGAACACTGTAAGTGAATCGGCAACATTGCAGCGTCTTCTTGGATGGTTGCCTCCTGCCGGCCTCACAAACATTTGCTCCCTCTTGGACTGCTGGTTTCGGATTCCGTGACCTGACAAGCCAGGGTGTGGCTGCGAGTTGGGATTCGGAATGAGATGTGTGGCGCAGGAGCAAAGTCACTGCCCAGAAGATGAGACAGCGTAAAAAAGCAACTAAACTATTCTGGCAAGAAACACTGCTAGGCTGGCAAAGCGTTTACACAGTTCTTTCATTTAACCTAATTGGTCCTACGACGCCTTGGCATAACTGCCATAAGCCTGTGTCAGACCAATTGACATAAGCTAGAACACCAAGGCTACATCAAAATGTTATGTTGTGCGGGGATTGTCTTCAGCCATGACAAGCTCCTAGCATAACATCATGAGTCTAAAATCCTCCGCAGTCGGAGTGTGGCTGCCCACGTGGCGGGGTACTCAAAAACGGTCACACACGCAATGTTCTCATCCCTAAGCTGGTGCATTTGTATAGTGTTCGAGTGCTTCGGCTGTTGGGATGATCCCTGGAGTCTTTAAGCCAGGGCAAGACAAACAAGCAATTTGTCCTATGTCCCTGTCCTCAAATGGCTATTATCACTGGTTGGCATTATAGCCTGTAGTAGGGGCCAACAGTAACATGAGAGCTGTACAAGAAATGATTTTCTGCAGTATTGGAATATCACGGTACAGCTTAGTCTTAGACTGTGACTCTCAAAAACAGGGGGGCATTTGCACTGGCTCTAGTAGTGCTGCAGCCTTTGGCCTTTGGGGACCTTCCAACACCAGCTGTCTTCATTCAAATCCCTTTGGCCGAGTGTGGGGATGTACCCTGGGCAAGGCATTATTTCCGCAATGAACAAATGTTAGACCAGCATGCCCCCTCTACTCACTGGCAGTCGGAGTTAGAAACAACAGACCTTAATTGAGTAGTGGTAAATGAAGGGCAGGAGCTGTGCCGGTCGGGGTTCGTGCCCGGTGAGTGCTACGCTAGCCGGATTGGTCCAGCCCAGATACTGCGAAAAATGATTCTTTATTTTTAAAAAAGGAACAAAAAAGAGTATTTTATATTTCAATTCTCAGTGCGCTCTCCCAGTTCCGTCGAGTATATAGGCTCCTTCGATGTATAGTACCAGAACCAGAATTGCAGGAAAACACACACACACACACATGCAAAAACACACTCACACTCTCTTGCATGCAACCACACACGCACACATATCTTTGTTCAAACCCCCTTCATCCTTCCGGAATAATAAAATCCAATTCCACGAGTAGATAAGACATGTTATTGTTTCTTTTATTGATCATTATAGCACAGATAATAATTATAATAATATAACTTTACAATCCATTTTGTTTTGTTTTGTTTCAAATAGCATGATGTATGGTATTGTAAAAAAAAAAAATCAAAAAAAAATCGGTCTACAGCCATTTTGTCTACACGACTTGATATGCAAAACGAGGACCATGTACAACTTGGGAGTTAGCAGAGAGAGAGAGAGCGTTGGTTGAGCGAACAAACGAGTGAAACGCAAATCTAACATGTGCTGTTCATCAGTCTCCATATAAAACTTTTTTTTCTTAAAAATGTATTAAGTTGGTGCTTCCCAACTAACACACCACACGCTCTTTAAGAGACCACGACAGACTGAAAATTATAAGGAATTTAACACGCACACACAAAGAAGCTAAGACCACAAAAGTCTTGAAATAAACTCCACATTTTATGCTGTCATACACTTTAGAACACACTTTACAAAAACGCAACATCAAGAACAAAAACTCACAATTACAACAACGAAGAAGCTTAATGGTGTGAAATGAAATTAGTAAAATGGAAAAAAAAGAGAAAAAAAAAAGCTTAGTACTCCTCAGTTTACACATTTTGTTAGCTCCAAATACTTTTTCTCTTTTAGTTAACACATATATAAATCGAATTTAGAACAAACAAAAATATCAGCTTTAAAATGCATACAAAACAATCTATTTCTGTTATATATTTGTTCTCTTCATTATTCATTTCCACTTCCAATTCTTTTCCTATGAAAAGAAAAGAGTCAAAATCTTTATTTTCACATACATAAATGGAAGACCATGAAAACGATTAAAAATGTGGCCCAAAAAATCTCGTTAGTTGAAACTTCATAATGCTCTTAACCAATCATCTCCACTCTGTTTTCAAAGCACTCCTTGACTTTCGACCTGCAAAGATTTCGATACAGTATAAAAAAACAATCCAAACATGAATTTCTTCATAAAAAAAAAGAAGAAAAAGAATATGTCACATACCATAAAAAATGTTGGCAACGAAACGTCATGATAAATTATATTACTTTAGAACAGAATATATACACATCTTTTACACTTTTTGCCTTCAACTCACTCCTACTTCTTCTTCTTACTACACAAAACAACAACACTATTCAAGTAAAACAAAAAACGAAACACAAAAATGCACAAAAGAAGTTCATCAACAACACACGTAAAACAAAGTTTAATTCAAGAATTAAGTCCAAACACCGAGTCATTCAAATTCTTTAAAAGATTAATACGGTAAGTTTAGTTGCAAACACGTGTCTAGCCTAGAGAATTTATTTTTAAAATAATTGTTGATTACACAGACTGGTAAGAGATAAGGCAGACTGTAGTGATTTACAACCAGAGAATAGGCCGGTGAATGTGTAGCCAAAACAACTGGTACGACACGAAACCAAATTAGTACCAGCATGGTAGAACTAACAGTTCACTGCTTCCTCCAGTCACAAACTTGGCTCAAATGTCTTCGATAGATTCTTTGTTCTCCCGATTAAAAAAAAAAAAAAAATTCAATCGTCGAATTTGCTTTAATTTCAGAGCCATGATTTCATGTTAAAGAGCCTTTTCTTTCACCCAAATACCTGAATCGCTATCCCCTTGGCGCTAACTTTTTCTACGTTGATTGAACATTATACCGTATAATATCGGGCGATTTAAGAATCCATATAAGAATTAATGACAATTTCAGAGTCATGATTTTATATTATAAAGAGCCTCTTCTTTCACAGAAATACCTGAATCGATATCCGCTTGGCGTTAATTTTTTTTTTATATAGGTTGATTAATGAAATTATACCAGGTTGATTCTCCTGCAACCCCTGACATATTAAACAAATATGAAGTAGCGAGGCTAAGAGAGAGGATATAGTGAAATGAATAAGGGGAAGGAACTTCGTGTAATTAACTCCCTTTTACCAAAGTTATGGCACCTATTCGCCTAGTGAAAGTGAAAGTAGTTGCCACAAAACAATAGACCCAAGTTCATCCTTTTAAAAAAAGGATGACCCAGACCTGCTTATTATGACAACCACCCACACAGTACACAACAACAGTGGTAGAGAGTTCCTCACAAACAAATCAACATGCATTCAAGAATGGCTTAGCCTGATGTATTAGTTATAACAAGAGCTTAATCTAGGATTTATGAAAAAGGGGGGCAGTCCCCCCCTCATATCAAAAAAAGGGGGGCACTCCCCCCTATCCAACCCCACATCACATGCATAAGAACCAGTACCTCCCCCACCCTTGTACACAGACTCGGTCATCCCTGTCTCAATCTTCGTCAGCCACGGCCACTTTTTCAACCAGTCATTTTGGAACCGATGTTCCTTTGCACTGCCACTGTTGTCATTCTTTTCCGACGTTTTAGATGTAGAAGCCTTTTCTTCGAGGTCTTCACACTCGCTTGGAACAGGATTTTTTTTTTTCACTTTGCCTCCACGAAATTCAAAATCAAACAGGGTCCCTGCCCGCTTCATTT
Organism: Phymorhynchus buccinoides; assembly: GCA_017654935.2. Lineage (NCBI taxonomy): Eukaryota > Metazoa > Mollusca > Gastropoda > Neogastropoda > Raphitomidae > Phymorhynchus > Phymorhynchus buccinoides. The sequence goes on from CM065710.1 coordinate 25,984,849, forward strand.
TGAAGAACATTCAAGAAAGATGGCGGCCGGAACTCTCGCAACTTCCTGTCGGTAGAACGAGAAGAACGTGATTGGTTGATTAACACTAACATTTTGTCAAGAACCAATGAAATGTCGAGAAATCCTTCACTCCTGCTCGATACTTTCAGTTTTTCCAGACGATGGGTTTAGCAGACGACGAAGGTCTTCCCGCATCGATTAGTAAAAACTGCGGGCCGTTCTGCAAATGTGCGGGACTCGGCCCGCTCCCCGCGCCGATTATCGCGGGAAGGAACAAAATTTCGGGGGATTTTACCAATCCCGCGCTCTAGATTAAGCTCTGTAACAATAGTGGATACACACACACACAACATCCATACAGATGCGATAACTGGACAATATAACATACACATTTTATTATTACAGCAGCCTTTTCCCAAATCCCTAAGCAGAGTTACACCATCGATTATCAAGTTTATAATGCAAGTGTATTTTTAGCGGACAAGAAGTTTTGCCACGAGTCGGGGGGAGGGGAGTCACTACAGTTTCATATGAATCAATAATGATTTGTATAGATAAACGATAGCACTGATATGTTTCAGGTTAGACTTAATGATGCAGGTTATTATCATCAACGGGAAAACATTTGCCTTGCCAACACCGCGTGATAAAAACCAAACAAGCGACAACCGCACAAAGACACACACACACACAGTTGCAGTTTCCAGGGACAAACTGCTTAAAAACCAGGGACACAGCCTTATTTCCAGGGACATACATCGCAATGTCAGGCGTCGTGAAATATATATTTCGTGACTTAGCAAAATTTCTGCAACTGGATATTTCGGATAGATCAATTTCGAAAAGAAGCTTGTGTTGAATTTATCTCCGTAAAAAGTATCTTTTCATTATGGGGATAAATGTGGACATTACTTGCAAAGCAGGAAATATAACACCAGACAGGGCAGAAAAAACACCCCAAAACAGTCCAGAAGAGCATTAAAACGCACTGCAGGGCGGGGCAGAAAGACAAAGAGCAGCGTCCCCACCCACCCCCTCCATATTCCCAGCAATCTGCCATCATTTGCATATTAACTGGAGCGAGCAAGTCTCTCTCACTGGGATCGCAGTCAAACCAAGCTGGGTGCTTCGCTTAATAAGCCCCTGCAGACTGGGAATACAAGCTCGGATAAGCATCGTCTTATCGATTTATTGCGCAAACCGACATTCACACACACAAATCCAGCATTACAGACAGATCAGCATAGTAATTGTTAAATCTAAAAAGTTAGAACCACTAGATTCTTTGTAAACCACCTTTGCCGGACTCTTGAGAATAGTCTGAACAATTTATTCTTTCGTAATTTCTCTTCAATTTTGTCCAGACAATCCCCAATTCGACCAATCGAATCGATTCACCTTGCTTATATATATATATATATATACAGCCACGCCCACTGAGAAGAGTCGTACCTGGACTAATCTTGAACTGTCGCACGAGCGAAATCAGAAAACCGATTCTAGTTTTTTAAGCCTGTTTGTTAGTCACATTAGTCACATATATAAAAAAGGACGAAAACACACACACCTAAATCGGAAAACTCAATCCAATCAAACCAGCCGAAGACGGACACGCTGGGCCTAACTATTTCTTAGGTCGCATAACGGCAGCATGACGCATCTGCGCTCACATGACAGGAAACTGTCTGAGCGATCGACAAACAAGAAGAAGAAGCCAATCAGAACCAGCCATTCGCAGACCAATCACAGCGGATCCAAAACTTTTGCAGAAATCGTCCAATAAGAGCACTTGAGGGGCTATCACTATTTCTCTCGATACAAAAACAAAACATGCAAAAAATTGTGCCTGAAGAAGAAAACTATGGTCTACTAACATCGCCACGCACACACACACATACTACCCCAAAAAAGCTACGTATCACATGAAGAGCAAAGCAGTGTCGATTGATAATAAAATGGATGGCGTGATCTGTAACAACGCGCAAGTGAGTAAAGTAGCACCTCCAAAAAACACAGAGAAAGAAAATTCAGCCTGAAATCGTGGACCAGAAAAAAAAACCCAGCGAAAGCGACAAACAAAGCACGACGATGAAAGAACAGTTGAAAGCATAGATTGAATATTTCTATACAGAAACGTGAACGTTTCACACAGAAGCATGAAAGCATAGATTAACTTTCTATACAGAAACATGAGAGCGTGTTAATCCTATACAGAAACGAGAAAGCGTAGATTATTTCTATACAGTTGAAAGCATAGATTAACTTCCTATACGGCAACGAGAAAGCATAGATTATTTCTATACAGTTGAAAGCATAGATTAACTTCCTATACAGAAACGAGAAAGCAGATTATTTCTATACAGTTGAAAGCATAACTTCCTATACGGAAACGAGAAAGCTTAGATTATTTCTATACAGTTGAAAGCATAACTTCCTATACGGAAACATGAAAGCATAGATTATTTTTATACAGTTGAAAGCATAGATTTGCATTTCTATACAACTGTTTTCCTGACGTTCTTTTGTCTTTACAAGTGCGCACACAGCCGCCTACTTCAACAGACATCCTTTAATCCCCCCCCACCAAAGCCTGCATAAACACACACCAACGCATACACTCACTCACACACACACCCTCTCTTATTTACACTCCTGTCTGTTGTTGACGTAATCGTCACAGAATCCACAATCATGACAACATTTCCACAAATTCCTCATAACATTTATGACAAAATCATTATAGCTCAAGTTTATACGCTTTCCGCAAATTCCATAAGTCATATCCACGCGAAGAAAAAGGAAAAACTTGCCCCTCACTCCTTTACCATTCAATTCTGCTTAACAAAAGCATTACCCAACCCACCACCATCTCCCAACCCCTCCAAAAAAAAAGAAAAAAAAAAAGAACAGTGGCGCGGATTATTATACACTGCATAAAGTTTCAAACACCAAAAAATCAACACCAGCAACAAAAACGCATATTATAATCCATGCTGTATAAGCATATAGACAATAATATACATAACCGTGGCAATACCCTCCCCCACCCTCCCATGACACCAAGTAATAATGATAAAGCATTGATTGGCCGACATTTGACAGTTAGCGATATTGACTACACAGTGACGTTTTTTTGCAAAACGATAATACAGATCAGTAGTAGTAGTAGTAATGATAATGCATAATAATGTCAATACAGATCGTTTGTTAATGGGACATAAGAACGCCGCACCACCCAGCAAAATATGAAATAGGGCTCGCCCCTCTCTCAGCTAAAAAAAAGAAAAAAAAAGTTACGCTCTCGTCTGTAGAAGATATACTTTTCATCGTTGCAATAATAATAAAAAGCCTTGATGGAAGCCGAAAGCAACAATAAACAACAGGACAAATATTATGCAAAAAACACACAAAAAACAACCCACCCAAACGACACACACAGGCATTGCTACAGCAGTTGTTAGTGGAATTTGTTATTTGTGGGTAATGGAAAGAGAGAGGGTGGAGGGGGGTAGTATTTCCCATCTTCACGTGTTAGGGGCAGCGGCATGACAATCTCCAGACTTTGCATAGAACTTGTTCTAGAATGGGCCCAACTTTGTGATAGGACTGCTCTCAATATTCACACACACACACTGTTCTGCACTCCTTTGTTCAATCCTACGTTCACTCTACCCACCCACCCCCATTTTGTCCAGTACATAGCGTTACAATGCTAAGATAGTGATGATATGATGCATGTGCGAAAGGTATGTATATGCTGCAGATATGTTCACTTTGTGAAAACGCATAGCGTGGACTCGTAAGCGTGTACGTGTTTTGCATGTGTGTGTGCGAGTATGCTGTGTGTGTGTATGTATGTGTGTTCGTGTGAGTGTGCTGTGTGTGTGTGCATGTATATGAGTGTGCATGTATGTGTGCTGTGTGTGTGTGTGCGAGTGTGCTGTGTGTGTGTGCGTGCGCGTGTGTGTGTGTGTGTGTGTGTGTGCATGTCTGCCTGTAAGTTAGCAAGACAGCATTCTAAGTCACACTTTCACTTCCTGATATTCTACCTAACCCAACACACCTGGGTTTCACAAAACGAAGAACAACACCCGTACAACAGTACACCCCCATCAGTTTTCCCATCCCCTCTAGAATCAGTCCCCTTACATCACACACAGATCAATTACCTCTCTTTCCATCTATTCTTTCCCTCTCTCTCTCTAAACAGTAAGAGTTCCATTCTCTCTATCTTCTCCCCCTCTCTCTACATGGTGGTAAGCTCAGTGTGCAAGTCAGAAGGATCCTGAAGAGTCAAGAGTCCTCGGGAGGCCTGTCGTTGTCCTTGTCCTTGCAGATCACCTCTTTTCTTTCTCTCTCTATGGTATAAGCCCTACACACACACAGAGTTCAACTCTCTCTCTCCATCTTCCCCTCTTAAACATTCGTATTCGTATTCTCTCTATCTTTCCCCCTCTCTCTCTATATGGTGGTAAGCTCAGTGTGTAAGTTAGAAGGACCCTGCAGAGTCGGAGTCCTCGGGGGGCCGGTCCTTGTACTTCTCCTTGCGGATCTTCTCCAGGCGGCGCCGCGCGTCCTGAAGCTCCTTCTCCTTGCGCAGGATCTCCTCCTGAGCCATGATCTCCTGGGGAAAGCACAGGGTCAACAAGAGGTCAAGGTCAAAGTTAGTTAAATAGCTTGTCTGTTATAGTCCCGGTTGAATGAATGACAACGAAAAGTATGGGTTAAGCAGGCATGGTAGTGGGGGCAAAGTGGTTTTCAAGGAAAATGGCCGGGGGTCCAGGGGTCTGAAGAAAATTCAATAAAATTCAATAAATGAGTGACATTTTCACTTGTTCATGCCATTTCAATGCATTTTGTTTCAAACTGTTTCGCGGATTTTCTGTGATTCGTGGAGGTCTACCATGCCTGGTTAAGGTGTAGTAGCTTAGACACGCCTCATTATTCTGCCGTACTCAAGAAAGGGCATAGAGTTAGGATCAGCCTAGGGTCATTGAAACTGTAAGAACCAGACTTTTGAGATTGAGGTGTGAACATGCGGTTGAAAACTTTGTATTCCCTAGGGTGGGGTGGGGGATGGGGGTTTCAGTAAAAATAGTTCCCCCACCTTCTGGAAATTCTGTGCTTGTAATTCCTTTAATCTGCCACTCTCTTTGACTCTGCCTTTTCCCTTTGCTACTATCTTTTTTGCCTTACTGGCCCATTCTCCTGCCTGTGTTCTAGAAACCCTTACAAACAATCTCTCCAGCCGAAGACCGACATGGTGGGCCTAACTATTTTTTAGTTAGGCGCATAACGGCAGCATGACGCATCTATGCTCGTATGACAGGAAACTGAGCGACCGAGGAAGAAGAAGAGGCCAAAGGTTGGAGGTTGAGGATAGGTCTCCCGTGGGGATACCGGGGGGTCTTTCGTAAAAATAGTTCCACCTTCTGGATGTTCTGTGCTTGCAACTTCCTCTAATCTGCCACACTCTTTGACTCTGCCTTTTCCCTTTGCTTTCTATCATCTATCTTTCTGACTTATTGGTCCATTCTCCTGCCTTTAAAAAAAAAAAAAAATCTTACATGTTCTCCTTTTGAGCTCCTCCGACCGAAATCGGAATGCGTCGGCTGTACGCAGCGGGGAGACCAGTGAAAACTGAAAACCGGACACATACGTGCCTTACGTGTGTTTTTCACAAACTAAAAAAAATAGGAGTGCTCCAACAGGATAGTTTGAAAAATAAGGATCACAAAAAACATGCATACAAATACTGTGTCAAAAATATCATCCATTTAAATCAACAATTAACAACAACACACACACAAACAGCACCGGTTTCCCGAATCAGGCAACATACAAAAATTCAATGATACTCAGATGTTTTTTCACCATACTTCTTTCACCATATACTATAATTATTAATCACATTTCTGTCAAATATGTGCATAGCCGCCAACTTTCCAGAACAAAAAACCCAGAATATATGGAGAGGGGGGGGGGGGGGGGGGGGGGGGTGGGGGTGCGATCATTTCTGCTTTCAGTTTCACGGTACAAGCTTCTATCGAACAGCGATGTTATTCTAGATCCCCGTAAGAAATTTTGAAGGTGCGTCGGCACACAGTGCAGAAAGCGTAGCTGTCCTCTTCGTGGGACACATCGTTGATGGGAAATTGTTCTCTATGCACCGAGGAACAAACTTCGGTAAGTTGTGTCAGCACACAGTGCAGAAAGCGTAGCTATCCTCTTCGTGGGACACATCGTTGATGGGAAATTGTTCTCTATACCGAGGAACAAACTTCTGTAAGTTATGTCAGCACACAGTGCAGAAAGCGTAGCTGTCCTCTTCGTGGGACACATCGTTGATGGGAAATTGTTCTCTATACCGAGGAACAAACTTCTGTAAGTTGTGTCGGCACACAGTGCAGAAAGCGTAACTATCCTCTTCGTGGGACACATCGTTGATGGGAAATTGTTCTCTATACCGAGGAACAAACTTCTGTAAGTTGTGTCAGCACACAGTGCAGAAAGCGTAACTATCCTCTTCGTGGGACACATCGTTGATGGGAAATTGTTCTCTATGCACCGAGGAACAAACTTCTGTAAGTTGTGTCAGCACACAGTGCAGAAAGCGTAACTATCCTCTTCGTGGGACACATCGTTGATGGGAAATTGTTCTCTATATCGAGGAACAAACTTCGGTAAGTTGCGTCGGCACACAGTGCAGAAAGCGTAACTATCCTCTTCGTGGGACACGTCGTTGATGGGAAATTGTTCTCTATATCAAGGAACAAACTTCTGTAAACATAACGCAAGGAACAAACTTCTGTAAGTTGTGTCAGCACACAGTGCAGAAAGCGTACCTATCCTCTTCGTGGGACACATCGTTGATGGGAAATTGTTCTCTATGCACCGAGGAACAAACTTCTGTAAGTTGTGTCGGCACACAGTGCAGAAAGCGTAACTATCCTCTTCGTGGGACACATCGCTGATGGGAAATTGTTCTCTACACCGAGGAACAAACTTCTGTAAGTTATGTCAGCACACAGTGCAGAAAGCGTAGCTATCCTCTTCGTGGGACACATCGCTGATGGGAAATTGTTCTCTATATCGAGGAACAAACTTCTGTAAGTTATGTCAGCACACAGTGCAGAAAGCGTAGCTATCCTCTTCGTGGGACACAACGCTGATGGGAAATTGTTCTCTGTGCACCTAGGAACAAACTTCAGTAAGTTATGTCAGCACACAGTGCAGAAAGCGTAACTATCCTCTTCGTGGGACACATCGCTGATGGGAAATTGTTCTCTATATCGAGGAACAAACTTCGGTAAGTTGCGTCGGCACACAGTGCAGAAAGCGTAACTATCCTCTTCGTGGGACACGTCGTTGATGGGAAATTGTTCTCTATATCAAGGAACAAACTTCTGTAAACATAACGCAAGTTCCCCGTTTTGTTTGACGCCATTTTGTTCAGCAAAAAAGCTTACCGCACAAGCGCAGATTATGGTTTCCGGGATAACAAATGTTGGATTGGCATTTGGAATGGCTGTGGAAACGGCACGCTTGACTTCCAAGTGGGTTTGACTTTCTTTTCCCCCTCGTGACTTCGGAATCCGGAATTTTATTGTCATGATCAGAAATGCGGAATCGTGGCTGGAAAATGAATGCGGAATCGTGGCTGGAAAATGAATGCGGAATCGTGGCTGGAAAATGAATGCGGAATCGTGGCTGGAAAATGAATGCGGAATCGTGGCTGGAAAATGGATAAGTTCTGGGAAATTCGAAACAGTTGGCAGCTATGTATGTGTACAAGGCTACAGGCATCAGAATAGTCTGAAGTCCAATCCTCTGAAAACTGCGGTAAAAGGGCCATCAAGGCCCCAGACTGAAGAGGGACAACACTGAAATGAGTTCCAAACACCACCAAAACGGCTTAATATGGTGATAAATCACTTTAAAGACCCAGTGACGTGACACGGTTAAGTCCCTTGTTTTTTTCTGGGTTGCTGTGACCCACGTATAGATTTCCCCAAGTTCAAATTGAGGCTGCTCTTTAAACTGACGTGTCGGTTTCAATTTGGGGCCATTTATATGGGAGTCAGACTTGGTCAAAACAAGATTTCTTTCCAGTTATAAGAGGGAAAACACGTGAAACCCGAGATTTTGACACGTGATCGGGTGGATCTTTAAACAGCTATTTAACACAAAGGATAACACACAATAAAAAAGGCAAAACCTCTGACAAGAGAAGCCAATTCTCTGTCAAAAATTCTTAATCCTCTGACAATTGTGATGCCTGAGGCTAAGATGACAAGGGCAAACGGGTCAGTCCCTTCGCTGGTCAATAAAGTGAAAGCACTGACCTGGGCGATGCCGCCGACCATCCGCTTGTTGACCGTTACGCTCTCCTCCTCCTCCTGCCCTTCCCTCTCCTGCTGGGCAGCCTTGACCAGTGCCTCCGCCGCCCGCTTGACCGCGTTGCCCGCCGCCTGCAGACACTGCACTGGTCAGTCAGGTCACTCACCCCCGCGGAGGGGAACGCATTGCGGGAAGGCACGAACAATGCGCATGTATTAGTATTTGGTATAATTCTAGTCACATAGACTTATCTCTGTGAAATTCGCCCTGGAGAGCGCGTCACCGCAAGTGCAACGCCTACCCAATTTTTTTTTTGGGGGGGGGGGGGGCACAGGGTGAGGAGGGGGTGTGGGCACACATGGAAAACCTAGCTATCAATTTGGCCATACCAGGCAGTGGGATTTCTCTCTGCTCTTACCGACTTTCAACTGCTGTGGGATTTTTACGTGGGCAAAGCGCACGGGTCAGACTAGCTTTAAGTCCCCATCCGAAGGACTCGATGTTCAGTTCGATTTTCCTGTCGAACTAGAAAGAAAGGGCGAGGAGGCCGGGATTCGAACCCGTGTCACTCACGTTGCAGTCACGCATTACATTTGGCAGGCGAACGTCTTAACCACTTTAATCTCTCTGTGCACACGCAGAGAGATATACCTCTCACCACACAAATTCTCTACACTGTAATTTCACCTAACGTAATAATAAAGTATTTTTGACTTTGACTTTGACTTGACATACACACAACGTATGGCAGTGTTTATTGCGACTGAAAATGCATGTGTGTGTGCGTGCGTGTGTTTGTGTATGTGTGAACGTACGCGCATGTGTGTGTGCATATGTTTGTGTGTGTGTGTGCGTGCTGGCGCACGCTCCTGTCTTTAATAGGAAGTAAACCAAGATCACTCTCGTTATAAATAGACAAGAAGAGTTCTATTTATTTACATTGCCAACGCAGTTTACTTACAGATAAACATAGTTTAGCAATGAAAGAATAATGTTATGGCCATTCCGGACAGAGAGAGAGAGAGAGAGAGAGAGAGAGAGAGAGAGAGAGAGAGAGAGAGAGACAGACAGAGGGGCCTTAGAGAGAGAGAGAGGAGAGAGACCTGGAGAGACGCAGAGGAGAGAGAGAGAGAAAGAGAGAGAGAGAGAGAGGCCATTGGGGCCTTATGGCCCGGGAACGCAGAAGAAGAAAGACAAAGACCAATCAAACAAACAAAAAAACACCACTCCAACCCACCCCCAATGACACGCCCCTCACAGTAGCTTTTCTCAGCTCCTTTCAGTTCATGCCTTTTGCCAACACTCGTCACCAGCATAAACCATTTTAAAGTGTTTTATCCATTAGGCTTACATTGTTTTATGGTGGCATACCACTTGTAAGGTCTTTTCCTATCCCTACCCACAATCAATGATAAGAATAGTTGCCTCTGTGGAAAGAAATAACTTGAAACAAACAGCTCTCTGTGGAAGTCAGAATGAGGGGAACTGGTGTACTGTGACCACATTGACTGACCTGTAGCCTCTGCATGGCCACTGACCCTGGGTCGGCCTTGACCTTGCAGGCCATGAGCAGCTGGGCGGTGGAGCCGGCCACCTCCTTGGCCGAGGCGATGAGCTTCTCCTCGCTGGCGTGGCCCTGCACCATGGCGTTGGCCGCCTCGCAGAGACTGTGAGTCGCCGCAGCCACCATGCGAGCCTGGGAAAGAGAAACCAAATGACCCTAAAATGAGCACACAATGGCCCCAAAATGAGCACACAATTACCCCCAAATGAGCACATATTGTCAATGACCCCCAAAACGAGCACACAATGACCCCCAAACGAGCACACAATGACCCTAAAATGAGCACACAATGACCCCAAAATGAGCACAATGACCCCCAAATGAGCACACAATGACCCCAAAATGAGCACATATTGACCCAACATGAGCACACAATGACCCCAAAATGAGCACATATTGACCCAACATGAGCACACAATGACCCCAAAATGAGCACATATTGACCCAACATGAGCACACAATGACCCCAAAATGAGCACATATTGACCCAACATAACCACACAATGACCCCAAAATGAGCACATATTGACCCAACATAACCACACAAAGAGCACACAATGACTCAAAAATTAACACACAAAGAGCACTACTCACGGCAGAGATGAGGCCCTGTGACCACTGTCCATCCTCGTCCACCGCGTGGCGATGAAAGGTGGAGCTGACCTGTGAACACACAGCGCACAATGTCCAGTCAGTCCACATCGCTTTAACCACAAAGGTCACCAAAAGGCATCAAATCAGGGCCTGTTATCCAAGCAGACCCGTCTCGAGTAGTCTGGACAGCTGAAACGAGTAGCTTTGGTGCAAAATGTGTGGTTTTATTCATTAAACCATCAAACACTGTTCACTGAAAATGAGTAGAATCCAGCATTATTTTCAATCTTGAAGAGTAGTAAGAGATCCAAATTGAGTAGAATACTACTCGAAAAGAGTAGAGTAAACAAGTCTGTCCAAAACCCCTATTTTCTTAATTTTGGGAGGTAAGGATAAGCCTAAGGCCGTGTACACACATAAGCGGATATTCCATGCGGAAACCCGCGCGCAATCCATAATTAAGTGAAACAAAGAAGGGAAAAGATTTGCGCACGTGTCCGAATTTCCCCATTATGCGCAAACTTTTATCGTTCATTCTTCCACTTATTTAGGGTTTTCCGTACGGAACATACACGTCTCATGTGAACCCGGCCTAATGCTATACATGTCACAGAGGAATTCCCAATATTGCGGACACAGTTCTCACAAAAACAAAAAAGCCATGGCGTAAGAAGAGCTAAATAAAACCTGTTATGCTCAACATTACGGAGACTTTGTCCAAGCCGACAGTAGAAAGAAGTAATTTTTGAATTGATGTTGAGCTAGGTTTCAAAACCTTTTAGAAATTAGAACACAAGCGTGCACAAAGACACAGCTTGAGTAGACTGGATAGCTGAAATGAGTAGTTTTGGTGTGAAATGTGTAGTCCTGTTCATTAAAACCATCAAACACTGTTCACTGAAAATGAGTAGCAATCAAGAATTAAAGAGCATTATCATCAATTTTGAACAGTAGTAGAGATGCAAATTGAGTAGAATACTTCTCGAAAAGAGTAGAGTAAACAGGTCTGTTTTAAAACAATACCCAACCCAATCAATGCGGGTATTTTGGGATCACAGAACATTCAACCTATTAATCAGACTGTCCAATTAAAGGCACAACTGGGCTATAAAAGAGCCGATCCCAGGAATCGGGTAGTCAGTTGTGAGTGGGAGAGAGAAACAAGCCATTGACTCTCCTAGCTGCTGGCTTTCGCCTGCGCCAGTTTAGTTTTTCCCTCCTTTTTCGTTTGAAAAAGGCTGCTTTCGCTGCGAGCGCCAAGCAGAAACTAACATTTTTAGCCTACTGCTTGCTTATATAGTGCCGCGCTGGCTTTAAGCAGAGTGAAGCGGGTACAACTTTGCACTCCACTGGACACAAGGAATGCACCCCTACCTTCCCCTGGGCCACCAGTTCTCTCTGGGCCGCGGAGGCCGACTTCACCAGGGCGGCAGTGGCTGCAGCGATCGACTTGGCCGCCTCCAGGATCTGTTCGTCAAAGTTCAGGCTCTCGTCCGCCTTCTGTATACCAAACACAGACAGACAGACACGCGCATGCACATACAGACACACACACATACAGACACACGCACATACAGACACACACACACACATACAGACACACACACACACATACAGACACACACACATACAGACACACACATGCACATACAGACACACACACACACAAATATCAGCATACTGAACAGAAACACAGCCTAAAGCAGCTGTTATATAACATGACCAAATCATTCACCTAAACTTGCACAAACAAAAACAAAATTTCTGAGACTACATTCACTTCCAAATGCAGATTGATGAATATTGCACGGATGCAACTGGAGAAAATCCAAAAACAGGCAAGGCAGGGGTCCAGAGAGTCCAGGCATCAGAATGGTCTGAAGTCCAATCCTCTGAAAACCGCGGTAAATGGGCCATCAAGGCTCTAGACTGGACAGGGACAACACTGAAATCAGTTCCGAACATGACCAAAAAGGCTTAATATAGTGATAAATCACTTTAAAATGCTATTTAACACAAAGGATAACACTGAATAAAAAGGCAAAACCTCTGACAAGAGAAGCCAATCCTCTGTCAGAAATTCTTAATCCTCTGACAATTCTGATGTCTGAGAGCCCCTGTTGGGGGGTCAGGTGGGCAACGCCCCCTGAAGAAAAAGCAAAATCATACTCAATTTGAAGCTTATTCCAGGCTTGTAAAGTGAGAATTCAACACTTTTTCCCCTTGAACTTTTTTTTTTTGGTGGTCAAAATTTCGAAAAACAGGCTCTGCCTGGTATCCGAGGCAAAGTTGCATCCATGTTATTGGTTAGGCTCTAAAGTGATCCCAACTTGAAAAATATCCCATATCCTTATAAAAAAACAACACAACTATCGCCATCATCAATTCTACCTTGTAGAGCTGAAAACAAGTTGTTGTCATTGTCTTACCCTGGCTTAAAGACTTCAGGGATCATCCCAACAGCCAAAGCACTTGAATACTATGGTACACAATGAGAACATTACGTGTGTGACCGTTTTCGACTAACCCGCCATGTGGGCAACCTCACCCCGTCTTCGGAGAAGAAGACCACCCAAAACCAACCAGATCTACAGCTAAACCCAAATTCTATCAGCTGCCTCCATGTACAGATATAAGAGCGAAGACCAATATGTGTGTCAGAAATCAAATCTACCGTTAGACAGCACCAACCTCTCTAACCTATCGGGAAGAGAAAAAAATCAAACATCGTCCTTCAAAGATGACCTCTTTGACCGTAGCCAGTTATTTCCAAGACTGAAGTCCCGTCTGTCAACGACCCATTTCCCCCGTGGGGATACCGGGGGATCTTTTGTACAAATAGTTCCTCCACCTTCTGGAAGTTCTGTGCTTGTAACTTCCTCTAATTCTGTCACTCTCTTTGACTCTGCCTTTTCCCTTTGCTTACTGTTATCTGCTGTCTTTCTATCTCACTGGTCCATTCTCCTGCCTTTTTGCTATAAATTCTTACAAAGATTTCTTCAGCCAAAGTCGGACTTGCTGGGCCTAACTATTTCTTAGTTAGGCGCATAACGGCAGCATGACGCATCTACGCTCATATGACTGGAAACTGAGCGAATGAAGAAGAAGAACGACCGATTTTTCCACAGCGACCGTCAGCGATTTATCGTCATCAGAAGTTGGCGTCTGCGACGTACCGAGCCAGACCCAGACCTCCATGAACTCTCCGTCTGGGCAGCTGTAGGTTTTCACTCTCCAGAAGAAGTTCTGGCCGATGTCGCTGTTGTGACATGTTTGACTACTTGGTTGTCCGAACAAAGCACACACCAAATATATCAAACATATCTAGCAGAGACAGGCCCCCAGTCTACAGCACAGCACAGCACAGCACAGCACACACCCAAACGCAGCAGGGATGGTACGACTACAGCACGCAAGAACTTCTCTCTAGAGCGCCTAAGTGTTCCACAAGCAACGATACAACACTTTCACTGCAAACTCCCCAAATCACAGCGTTGTTTCACAAGCAAAGCCAGACATTCTCCGCAGAGCTCCAGGCCACAGAAACTGTCTGCTGCTCTAGCGCTAGCCACCTACCTAGTGAACAAACCAACCAGACACATTCCAACGCAGCACTACATCCACTCAGATCAGAGATGAGATTCTCAGAAAACCAAAAAGGAGGGGAAAAAAGAAGCCAGGGGTCCGTGGCCCGGAGTAGGCTTCATCAGCAAGTGAATAACTTCCGTTTTCAGTGTTGCCAACTGCAGAGTAATGATAGATAGAGCAGTCTTGGCTGCCCCCAATCAGAAACATGAAACATTCATTTGAGAATGAACCGATCAAGAACAAAATGTCTTGCCGCATTTACGATTCAACACAAAATCGATCACCCCTACCCCACCCCCAATTTTCTCAATGGATTTACACTGATCTCAAAAATGACCCCTGGGGCCATCAAAAAGGAGGAAATCCTCCAATTGGAGGAAAAATCTCATCTCTGTAAGTACTTAGGTTTGTTAAGGACCTACTCACCACCAAGACCACTACCGATACTTAGGTGCGGTTATTTTCCTACTGAAAAAAAGGAGCAAAACCCTGCTGCCACAGATCCAACTGCTGTCCAAACCAATAACTTTCACAGCCCCCTCCCACCCCCACCCCGAAATCTGTTCAACTTGTTCCTACCAACTTTTGTGAACTGTACTGACATCAACAAGACACTTTTCTACTACAGCAAAGCCCTCTCACATCTCAGTCTGGAAAAAAGAGCTAAGCTGGAAAGCTGGACTAACTCTCCTATCAAGGATCAACAAGGTCAGTGCTCTGACAGTCAGAAAGGAAAACAATGTCATCTGTCACAACAGGGAGCTTATCTACTGCTCAACAACCAAGGCAGAAACCTGGCAAACCTCCTTCTAGCTCAGGAAAAAACCCAGGAGGAAACCCACACGAGTGACAACTGCACAGCCCCACCCAACCCACCCTTTGCCGGTGGAGTCCAAGGCTACAGGGCTGAGAGGAGGCGAAGATGTCCAAGTAACTTTGCACAAAACGCTGTGAAATTGAACAACACACTACTTTAGTGCACAAACACTGCATAAACAAGATAACACTGAAAACTCAGCCTTGAACTATCTTAGCGCTTGAACTTCATTGTCATCGCCAATTTGGTCCAATGACTAGGAGGTGGGGTAACAAAATGGTCAACAAAATAAGAAGCAATAACTGTGGATGTATTATGCATACAGGAAAACCAGAACAATGAAAACAACACACAGAGTAGGGGAAAGTTCAGAGAGAGAGAGAGAGAGAGAGAGAGAGAGAGAGAGAGAGAGAGAGAGAGAGAGAGAGGGAGAGAGAGAGAGAGAGAGAGAGAGAGAGAGAGAGAGAGAGAGAGAGAGAGAGAGAGAGAGAGAGAGAGAGAGAGAGAGAGAGAGAGAGAGAGAGAGAGAGAGAGAGAGAGAGAGAGAGAGAGAGAGAGAGAGCACTGAACAATTTTAATGAACAGGCAGTTGGCCCATGTCATTTCGAGGCTGGCTACAAAAATATTTTAATGAGAGAGAGAGAGAGAGAGAGAGAGAGAGAGAGAGAGATACACCTATAGGCATGTAAACAACGGAGAGACAGGCAGACAAAGAGAGAGACAGAGGCAGACAAAGAGAGACAGAAGCAGACAAAGCGAGAGACAGAGAGAGACAGAGACAGACAAAAAGGGGAGGGGTGAGTGAGCACTGACCCTGGCGGCCTGTCGCGGTTTGAGCTGGGACAGTTTCTTGGCGGCGGCCTCGATGGAACTGGCAGCGTTCAGCAGTTCGTTCTCCGCGATCACCGTGGGGTCATCGGGGTCAACCCACTCCGCGCCTGGAGAAAACACACACCACACGCTCCTTTAGCTTTCCACAGTACGCACACATACGTGACGGAGATCCTGTGCGGAAACCCGTACGCAATCCGTAAATAAAGAAGACGTGTCATCCATTCACTACGGTTGTTGTTAAGCTTAAGTAGTGTCGTTTTCATTTACCTCGACAAAGTCTTTTTAAAGACGAAAATCTGATTTTTCTTCGCCTCATTTTTTTTTCTTTCTTCATCTTCATGTCTTTGAGTGAGTGTATGTAACATTTTGATGGGTTTTTCTTAAAAGTTAAATTGCAATCCGTAAAGTAAAAGAAAGAAGGGAACAGATTTGCGCACATGTCCATATTTCTCCTAATCTGTAAATTTTTACCCTTCTTTCTTTTACTTATTTACGGACAGAGGAGAAGTGGGGGGGGGGGGAGAGAGAGAGAGAGAGAGAGAGAGAGAGAGAGAGAGAGAGAGAGAGAGAGAGAGAGAGAGAGAGAGAACTGGAAATGCTATTATCATTATGTGGGTGGGTGGGTGGGTGTGTGAGAGAGAGAGAGAGAGAGAACACTGGAAATGTTATTATCATTACCACGTGGGTGGGTGAGAGAGAGAGAGAGAGAGAGAGAGAGAGAGAGAGAGAGAGAGAGAGAGAGAGAGAGAGAGAGAGAGAGAGAGAGAGCAACACAACGACATCATCATGTCACAAGGCTCTAACAGCAGCAGCTGGGAAAAGTTTCATTTTGGCATATGTCTCACTCTCTCTCCCTTACAGGGCTGGGTGTAAAAAAAGTATGTATACTTATCTCATTACCCTGTATAAATAAAATGTTGTTCATTCGTTCGTTCTCTCTCTCCCTCTACCTCCCTCTCTTGTCACACACACACACACAATGACATAGACACAGACACAATGACACACACACACAATGACACACACACAATGACATACACACACACACACACAATGACACACACACAATGACACACACACACAATGACACACACACACACACACACACACACAATGACATACACACAGTGTCACACACACACAATGACATACACACAGTGTCACACACACACACACACACACAATGACATACACACAGTGACACAGACACACACACACACAATGACATACACACAGTGTCACACACACACACACACACACAATGACATACACACAGTGTCACACACACACACAATGACATACACACAGTGTCACACACACACACACAATGACATACACACAGTGTCACACACACACACAATGACATACACACAGTGTCACACACACAACGACATACACACAGTGTCACACACACAATGACATACACACAGTGTCACACACACACTGACATACACACAGTGTCACACACACACACACACACACAATGTCATACACACTGTCACTCTCACACCACACACACAATGACATACACACAGTGTCAACACACACACACACACACACTGACACACACACAGTGTCACACACACACACAATGACATATGTCACACACACACACACAATCATACACACAGTGTCACACACACACACACAATGACATACACACAGTGTCACACACACAATGACATACACACAGTGTCACACACACACAATGACATACACACAGTGTCACACACACACACATACACACACACAATGACACACACACAGTGTCACACACACACACACAATGACATACACACACACACACACACACAGTGTTGAAGTGCATCAAATATTCTAACCACTTGTGCATGTTAGTCATGCACATGGCATACATTAGTCACCACACACATATCAATCCAACAACAAACGGGAAAGAGAAAGATGAGAGAAAGGGGAGAAAGAAAGTGGGGAAAGGAGAGAGAAAAGTGGGGAAAGGAGAGCGGGAAACAGATAGGCATCATTCCAGTCATCAGAGCTAACCCTGGGGGAAGGCAGGAGAAGGGGGGGGGGGGGGGGGGGGGGGGGGGGGGGGGGGGGGGGGGGGGGGGGGGGGGGGGGGGGGGGGGGGGGGGGGAAAAAAAATGGCATATAGTAGTAAGGAAATGAAAAGGCAGAGTCAAAGAGAGTGATAGATTACAGGAAGTCGCTAGTACAGAATTTCCAGAAGGTGAGGAAACTATTGTACAATACTATTGTACATTTAAGTTGGGGGGAGAATTACGAATGATGGAATAAAAGTTAAACATTTGTTCTAAGAAAACTGTTTTATTTATGAACATCAGGAAGAAGAGACCCTCGGGTGAGAAGAAAAATGACAAGAGTCGTAAAAAAAAAGCATCAAATCACAGGCACACAACCAAACTGACATGGCACAAATACGGCATGGCATGAGGACACTGACAATCTGTCACGCGAGTTGCATTGTTGCTAATGATATTGAATTAATGAGCCGCGCCAACCACAACATCGACAATCCTGCGGGGTTAAAGAAATAACGATCTTGGTGCACAGATGCACACACACATGCACTCACACATATGCACACACACGCACGCACACACACACACACACACACACTCACTCACTCACACACGCACACATGCTCACTCACACACACACACACCACTCACTCACACACACACACACACACTCACTCACTCACTCACACACACACTCACACGCACGCACACGCACACACACACACACGCACACATACACGCACGCACGCACATACACACACACAAACACTCTCACACACACACACTCACACACACACACACACACTCACATGCGTGCACACACACACACACACACAAAAACCAATCCAGAGAGATTCTGCAAATCTAAACATCGACAACATCGAATGGTCAGTGAGGCACAACAGAAAATAATGACAACATTTCATCCACGCCTAAACTAGTGGACATTCTCAGCAAGTCAGCCTTCCCTTCAGAACACTGGTGGATGCTTCGTTCGCCTGAACACAGCTAGCTGACGATCCAGACACGCATCATTCCCACATCATCAAGGCAACGCAAACTAACAACAACACTAGGGAACAGCGATTCATTTAGCCATGTCCACATTTATCCCCGCCAAGAGAAAACCAGGCTTCATACTGAAAATTATCTGTCCTTATCTCGTGCACTGAGACGTGTGCTGACATCTACCATATTTTTTTAAAATCATTAGGCGCTGCTGTGTATAAGGCGAATAGGGCAATTTTCAAGAAAAATCTGGAAAAAATTTAAAAGTAAAAGGCGCCCTCGTTTATAAGGCAAAAGAAAGTCGAAGTTTGAAACCTATACACGTCCTGTAAACGCTTACCGACTGCCATTACTGCTGTCATAAACGAGAGTTGGCTCCACTTTCAAATAATCAAACTTCCGTTTTGGGGGACTTTCGATTGTTGTTTCGACTTTTCTTCGCGAAAACTGGTAGAATTGTGGCATTTTAAGCTCTACAACGATGCTTTTTACATCCAATGAAGGGTTATGGCATCTGTTGGACGGTATCTCGGATGATAATAGGTATTTTGAAGCATCTTAACGCTAGTGGGGAAGGACCCAAAGGCCAACCCGTCCCATTTGCTGCAGCACTAGAGCCAGTGCAAAATGCCCCCCCCCCCCCCAACTAGAGGGGCGTTTGTACTGGCTCCGGTGCTGCAGCCAAAGGGGGTCTTTGGGAACCTTCCCCAAAGCCTGCAGTCCTCAGATCCCTTTGGCCGAGTGGGGATGTACCCTGGGCAAAGCATTTCCATTGAAAAACAAATTCTCGCCCAGCCCACCGGAATAGCATCTGCTGTCTGGCAGTCATGGTTGGAAACGAGCGACTGGCGTACATTTCATGTCCTCTTGCGGAAACATGGGTGCAAAACTACACAAAATGAAAAAAACTGAAAGGCCGGGGTCCAGGGGTAATGTCCCCCTGCAGCTGAAGCAAAAAATTGATTTATGAAGGTATTTTTAGTTTGCTTTTTCCACAATTTATACAAATGTTTATTTTTAAAGTGTTTGAAAAATACAGTAGACACACAAAGATCTTGTTTGACCAAAAAAAAAGAAGGAAATTCCTGTTCTGGTAAAATTCAAAAACAGGAAATCCTTGTATACCAGGAACAGTTGCACGCATGGTAAAGGGCCTAAAGGTCGATAAATTCCATCCTCTTACGGGAATCAATGTGGACACGGCCTAGGGGGGAGTTGTCAGTCACAGACGGGTTCTAACGACCATGGCACTGCTGTTTCTAAACCACACACACACACAACCATCATCACGAGCCCTTTCTCTCTCTCTCTTCCGTTCTGTTACCTGGGTTGTAATACGACCAGCGAAAATTGTGCGAATCTGAATGAGGAGAAAGAAATACAACGATGATAATGGCGATGATGATGGTAATGAATAATGACGACCATTTTTTGTTGCGTCTTAACCATCTCATGACATAATGCGACAATATCAACGCGTCATGGATTTGACGCCTACACACAGAGAACGAGTGGCGACTACTAAAGTCTCGGTAGGCGACAACACACACAATAAGAGAGAGAAAGATAGGGGTTTAACACCCTCTGGACCAAAAGGCCATATGAGGCATTTGAAATTATAAAGATCCGAACAGAAACAAAACTGACACACAATAAGAGAGAGAAAGATAGGGGTTTAACACCCTCTGGACCAAAAGGCCATATGAGGCATTTGAAATTATAAAGATCCGAACAGAAACAAAACTGACACACAATAAGAGAGAGAAAGATAGGGGTTTAACACCCTCTGGACCAAAAGGCCATATGAGGCATTTGAAATTATAAAGATCCGAACAGAAACAAAACTGACACACAATAAGAGAGAGAAAGATAGGGGTTTAACACCCTCTGGACCAAAAGGCCATATGAGGCAT
>CM065710.1:26010527-26020527 GCA_017654935.2 Phymorhynchus buccinoides
AAATCCAGGCATGGTAGTGGGGGCAAAGTGGTTTTCAAGGAAAATGGCCGGGGGTCCAGGGGGCCGAAGAAAATTCAATAAATGAGTGAAATTTTCACTTTTTCATGCCATTTCAATGCATTTTTTAAATAATTATGTTTCAAACTGTTTCACGGATTTTCCGCGATTCGCGGAGGTCTACCATGCCTGTAAATCTGACGACTTTATCCCCCCTCATGCTTTGTTTGTTTTGGATTTTTTAAAAATAAAAATTATAGACCCCCCCCCCCCCCCCCCCCCTTTTTTTTGTTTTTAAATAAAAAAAATAAAAAATTTTATAGACCCCACACACACACACAAACACTTAACGTCTTAAACCTGCTTGACCATTTCAATGCATCAACCATTTCATAAGGCGTTTTTCAGTTGACAAATCAGGAGGTCACGACCTTCAAAACTAACACAGTCCAAGAAAGTAACTGATCAGTGGAAGTTGCTAGTACAGAACTACTATTATACTGAAAGATCCCCCCCCCCCCCCGATATCCCCAAGGGGGGCAACCGGAATGTGCAAAAATCACCGAGGTCACACTGCTGTGCGAAAACTAGTCCCTAAACCTCCAAAGCTCCCAATTGTCCCGCAAAACAAGGGGTCCCAGGGACTCCTTCACTTACAGCATAGAGGGTCCTAGAGGTGGGATAGAGGGTCCCAGTGGCATTGCGAATGCCAAAAATAATTTTTCTAGTGCATCCCTGGGACCCCCTGCACATTCCTTTGGAGAGTCCTTTAGAATTTTAGTGCTTCATAGACCCCCAAATGGGGGTCCCTGGGAGCCCTAAACCTCCTCAACAAAAAGCAAATACAGGAAAGAAAAACATCAAACTGACAACTTAAATCAAAAGAAAAAAACAAACAAAAAGCAGTGTGCAACAGAAATGTAACAACAATAATAACGATAAAGAAATAACAGAATACAACGATAACGAAAGCTACAAAACAGCGTGATAGTGCGCATCAAGAATAAAGAACCGTGAAAACAAAAGAATCAAAGCTGCGCGTGTGTTGTGCGTGTATGTGTAAAGCAGCTGCAATAGTGCAGTGTGCAACCCTGTCCTTTTCATGTGCCTGCATGCAGCTAGTGGGGTCTGCAACGAACACCTTTTGCAAGAGTGAATGCCCTTGGTGGGTGGGGGAAGATGGTTCAGTACTGACCAGACAGGGGGATAACTCTCGCCAATAACCCTATTTGATGCCACTAAATGGCTGCCTTTCGCCAGAGTGAATGCCCTTGTCAGTACTGACCAGCAAGGGCATCACTCTCACTGTCAAGGGCGTTAATAACCCTAGTTGCAGTGGCCTATAGGTTTTAAATAAAAAATATATAGAGTACTAAGGGGGGTTGCGTACCCCTTAGGGCTTTGGGAAAAAATGACGCAAGCATGACGTAATTTCTGTACGATTTCAAGGGGGGTACGCATGGACCCAACCAACGCACAGACCAGTTAGTACTCTATATTTATAATCTAGCACTGTAGGCATAAGCCTGAAGGCTAAGAACAGTGAAATAATGTAGGATTTAGCAGATACCTTTCTATTCTGCCAATGTCTGAGAAAGACGGTGATAATGGGTGTCTCTTTCAAATGCTTGGACGACTACTGGTTTCAATCTTTTCTCTTATTTTTCTTTTTATTCCAGAAACACACAGCAGGGCTCCCAGGGACCCCCATTTGGGGGTCCATGAAACACTAAAATTCTAAAGGACCCTCTAAAAGAATGTGCAGGGGGTCCCAGGGATGCACTAGAAACATTATTTTTAGCATTCGCTATGCCACTGGGACCCTCTATCCCGCCTCTAGGACCCTCTATACTGTAAGTGAAGGAGTCCCTGGGACCCCTTGTTTTGCGGGATGATTGGGAGCCCTGCACAGATTTAAGAATGTCAGGGTAGAGAAAGCCTCAAGAACTCCATTTTTCCTTCTCATTGAAATATAACTTTTTGTGGATATTCGAAGAAATGAAAGAGTAAGAAAGCCCTCAATACAAATGTGAGCTACAATGCCACATTTATACACATTAAAAAAAGCAAATAATAATAATCAAATCTGACAACAAACTGCGACAAGAAACAGAATAAATTTAAAAAAAACAAAAAAACCTGTTTTTTTCTTTCTCCATAACACCCACGCCACAAAATCGAGCAAGATCTACAAATGGTGCAGAAAAATTGGAGAAACAAAAAAAAAAAAAGCCACAAAGCCGTAGGAATTTTTAAAAAAACAACAACTGGCAAACAACTGACTGAGCCTAAAACCTTCCTCTCCCACCTAACCTACTAAAACCCACAACAAATCTCTAACAGACTACAATAATAAAAGGCCAAAAGGAAAAACATGTGCCAGCCAAGACCATCAAACAGCCAAGACAGTGGTGGACTATATAATAAAGGTACAAAATGGCCAGAAACGAGATGAAAAAACACACCACCTGGGGGTATACTTCTAAATCTGAGGTCCGCCATGGAACCGGTGTAAAAGGGAGGGCTGGCAAACCCGCGGGGAAACAGCAGGTGCTGAATGCGAGGCCGGCAGTCTGTGCGCACCCACAACACAATGTAACACAACGGCGCCACGGGGTGTTCAGTACAGATTGCGACATCTTCTATACACACAATTGGACATTTTGACAACAGTTTTGGGAGATTTTCCATCTATAGATTTGGAAGTGTTCAATAGAAATTTCATTATCTTCAATACAGATTTGGAGAGCTTGACAACAGTTTTGGATATCTTCCATAGAGCATGTGAAATCTTCAATACAGATTTGGACATCCTGACAATAGTTTGGGAGATCTTCCATGGAGGTTTTCAAATCTTCAATATGAATTTATCTTCCATACAGATTTTGACATTTTGACAACAGTTTTGGAGATCTTCCATAGAGGTTTTGAAATCTTCAATATGAATTTATCTTCCATACAGATTTGGACATTTTGACAACAGTTTTGGAGATCTTCCATCTATAGAGATTTTGAAATGTTCAACAGAAATGTGATTGTCTTCAATAGAGATTTGGAGATCTTGACAACAGTTATGGAGATCTTCCAAGATTTTGAATTCTTCAATAGAGATTTGATTATCTTCAATACAGATTTGGAGATCTTGTTTCAATAGAAATGTGATTATCTTTAATACGGATAGGGAGATCTTCTAACTTTTCCCATTCCTCCCCCCCCCCCCCCCCTTCTCTTCCTTTCACCCCTCCTCGTTTCTTCATTTTCCTATTCCCTGTGACAATAATGAAGGCAATTGTTAGCCAAACTGAACCCCCCCAAAATACCCACCCTCAATTTTCATTACATTCTCAATGACAGCCAGTCTACTGAAGGACTTGAAAACACACGAGGTAAAAACGCCCGTCAAAAAACATTCTGCCCTCAAGAATCAATTTGCAAACATAACCAGACCTGCCTACTTGGAATTTTCCAAATCAGTAGCCCAGCCATCAATTTTCAGTAGCATGGCAAATTTTTTCGTAGCATCCACAAACGACGGCAATCAATTTGTTCTCTTCCTGAGCCGAAACGTACTGTTTATGTTTCACCGATTGAACGTGTT
The DNA here is from genome assembly GCA_017654935.2 of Phymorhynchus buccinoides. Taxonomy (NCBI): domain Eukaryota; kingdom Metazoa; phylum Mollusca; class Gastropoda; order Neogastropoda; family Raphitomidae; genus Phymorhynchus; species Phymorhynchus buccinoides. The sequence goes on from CM065710.1 coordinate 26,014,123, forward strand.
GACGGTCGTCTCTACCGCCATGATTCACAAAGAAGTCCGCATGGCAGAGGTTGCAGTGAGCATGGTTCGCACCAAGTCGACTTCTGAATATTCAAGGCCACTCCTCTGTGTAAGTTATTTTGAAAACTTGTGCGTCAGGCCGATGTTTTTTCTTAGAACAAGATGGTGTGCCAGATGATTTTCGTTTTCTGGTTTGGGTTCGTTTTTTTCGTTTGAAACATCTCCCGAATCGCTACTGCTGCTGGAGTCCGCCATTTTTTCCAGAGAAAGTAATAAGAACGTATGCGCAGTCACTGATAAAAACGGAAGTGACCAGGTTATCGCGCGTGACACGGCGTCTGCTCTTAGAAACAGACAACACCGGGAACGGCATAAGCAAAAATAAAATGCGGCGGCATTTTGTTTTCTCCAAAGCAATGTTAAGGTTGCCGTAGCTCCGTAGCCAAGCTTTATTTTTCGTAGCTGCTACGGCCAAATCGTAGCAGTAGGGAGGTCTGCATAACGAGGCTAGCCCTCTAATTACGCATGAATTTTAGGTGGCATTTTTACTCGGCACAAGTACTTTCAATAATATAAATCCAACACACTTGAACCAGACCTGTTTACCCCCTACACAAGTCTTGAGTAGTCTGGCCAGCTAAAGTGAGTAGTTTTGGTGCGAAATGTGTAGTCCTACTCATGAAACCATCAAACACTGTTCATTGAAAATGAGTAGCAATCAAGAATTAACCCTTTCACCGCCAACGTCGCATTTATGCACCACAATGGTGTAACACCCATGTCACTGAAAGGCACCAAACCAGAGCCTGTTATCCAAAGACCCTATTTTCTTAATGTTGGGAGGTAAGGACAGGCCTAATGCTATACATGTCACAGAGGAATCCCCAATATTGCAGATGTTTTTCTTCTCTTCTCAGTTAAGTTTAACCCTTTCACCGCCAACGTCACATTTTTGCACCACAATGATTTAACACCCATGTCATTAAAAGGCATCAAATCAAGGTCTGCTATCCAAAGACCCTATTCTCTTAAATTTGGGAGGTAAGGATAGGCCTTACCTTAAATATGTCACAGAAGAATCCCCAATATTACAGACAGATTTAATGGAATTTTTTTGCTGAAAAATGGCTGGCGGCGAAAGGGTTAATGGGTTGGGGTTTTTTGTGCTGAAAAATGGCTGGCGGCGAAAGGGTTAAAGAGCAATATTATCAATTTTGAAGAGTAGTAGAGGTGCAAATTGAGTAGAAAACTACTCGAAAAGAGTAGAGTAAACAGGTCTGCTGAACACACATTAAAATGAGCAGTACTTATGAAGGAATTTCTTTTTACAATTTGTTTTTTAACTACTGTAGAGTTTTGTTTTGTTTTGCTTCTTGGCTTTCCACAAGACACACAAGTCACAAATGTTATTGTGTACACTCACTCGCTCCTTCCTTCTCTCCATAACTTAACATCCGTACTTGTCTTTGCTGCAATGTTTTCTCTCTCCCTCTCTGTTCTCATATACTCTAGACTAGTCATACTACATTTTAACACACTGAAACTATCGTTCTCATATACTCTAGACTAGTCATACTACATTTTAACACACTGAAACTATCGTTCTCATATACTCTAGACTAGTCATACTACATTTTAACACATTGAAACTATCACAGTGCATAGACAGAAACTTAAAATTGTTAACAAATCAACCAAACCAAATTAATAACACAGAACCAATTCAACAAAACCGAAATAAGATAAAACTAAAACAAAAAATTAAAAAGACCAAAGCAGGTTGTGAGATAAATGAGAACTATTCACACACGAGAGAACACCACCACAGAATTAAACTTGAATGAAACCAGTGGAACGAGAAACACCAGCACAGAATTAAGAGAAACACAAACTTGAATGAAACTAGTGGAACGAGAAACACCACCACAGAATGAAACCAGTGGAACGAGAAACACCACCACAGAATGAAACCAGTGGAACGAGAAACACCACCACAGAATTAAGAGAAAAACAAACTTGAATGAAACCGGTAGAACGAGAAACACCACCACAGAATTAAGAGAAACACAAACTTGAATGAAACCAGTGAAACGAGAAACACCACCACAGAATGAAACCAGTGGAACGAGAAACACCACCACAGAATTAAGAGAAAAACAAACTTGAATGAAACCAGTGGAACGAGAAACACCACCACAGAATGAAACCAGTGGAACGAGAAACACCACCACAGAATTAAGAGAAAAACAAACTGATTGAATGAAACCAGTGGAACGAGAAATGATTGCGCCACGATTGAATTATCAACATGGATCAAGAAATGATTGCCAGTAGAATTAGAACTGATTGCGCCACGATTGAATGATCAACGTGGATCGAGAAAAGATTGCCAGTAGAATTAGAACTGATTGCGCCACGATTGAATTATCAACATGGATCAAGAAATGATTGCCAGTAGAATTAGAACTGATTGTGCCACGATTGAATGATCAACGTGGATCGAGAAAGGATTGCCAGTAGAATTAGAACTGATTGTGCCACGATTGAATGATCAACGTGGATCGAGAAAGGATTGCCAGTAGAATTAGAACTGATTGTGCCACGATTGAATGATCAACGTGGATCGAGAAAGGATTGCCAGTAGAATTAGAACTGATTGTGCCACGATTGAATGATCAACGTGGATCGAGAAAGGATTGCCAGTAGAATTAGAACTGATTGTCACACAGAACACAATCCACGATAAAAACGGTGTTGAAGGGTGAGAATGACTGTCCAGCAGGATTGCCGACTTAAGAGATAAGATTGTCCTGCATAATCACTGAGAAAGATTGTCCAACGATTTAGAAGTGGGGTTCTCTGAGATATGGGAATGATGAGTCCATTAGGAAATTAATGATTAAAACAACAACAAAAATTCTCCCACATTCCTTTTATGGAAATGACAATGGGGAAAAAATTGTTATAAATGTGAAGAGAAAATGATAATTAAGACATAAGGATTCTAAGAATGGTTGTCCGGTCAGTTTTTTAATGCATTTTTCACACACTTTTCTTGTAAAACGTGAAAGTGATAGTCAGACCACTACATCAACCCACTGTCATGTCAGTCAGTGAGAAGGATCATCTCCCCCCCCAAAAAAAACAACAGGTTTCCAGTGAAGATTATATCACACAAATCTTGTTATGAACGTGAAGAAACAATCAGACTCCAAACCCCACATCAGTTATTCATTTATGAAGAGACTCGTGATCGACAGGGAAAGAGATTAAAAAAAAAAAAGAAGCGATTTCGTTCTCAACCTTGGAAGTCAGTGCCCCTTCTCCAAAACAAAGCCCATCGCGACGGAGCTAAAAATAAAAAATAAAAATAAGAGAGAAAAAAGAAGCCCACCAAAGAATATTTAACATGACATTTGATGCATTACGTAGTGACAAAAACTTTAAAATCATACAAGCCCACATAGATTCACACACACACAACAAAAGAACAGAAAAAAACCCAATCATGACATCTACTACGTAATCAACTTTAACTACAGTATTTTTCGAACCACAGTGGAACCTCCCTTAAAAGACCTCCCATTATAAGACTCCTTCCCACATAAGACCTTCTCTGAGACATTGCCCTTCTTTGTAAGTATTAAAATTACCTCCCTTATTAGACCCCTCCTTTATAAGACCCGATTTTAGATGATTTTTGAAGGTCTTATAAGGGAGGTCCCACTGTATAACGCACACCTGATTATAAGGCACAACCCCAACATTTTGCACACACAAAACTCAGCTTTTGTTGCTATATTTTCTTACTATATTATCAATCAAATCAAATCAAATTCACTTTATTATCTCCCAAGGAGAAATTTTGTTCAGGTGCCAGAATAACAAAGACATCGACATTCAGCATGCATGAATAGGAAGAGGAGCAGGGGTCTCAGTCTGGGGGAAGTAACGCCTTTATAGTCCGAGAAATACGGTACTCTGTGACAGTCGCCTAACACACAAACTGAACACAACAGCAAAACAATGGTCGACTTATGGCGATTATTTGACCGCCAGGGGGCAGTCAAACCACTAGGGGCTTATCACGCTATATTCTTAGTTGGGCGTAGTGAGTGAGAGAGAGAGGGTTGGACTCCTCCCTATCTCTCTCTCTCTCTTTATCCCCAACTAAGAATATAGAGAGGATTAGCCCCACTCGAGCGTTATGCCACCTGGCGGGCAAAAGAGCCAGCTAAGTCACTCATTGCAAACAAAATAATCCATAATAGAAATAATAATCACAATCTTACAAATTAGTGAAACACAGATTGCAGAAATTTGCCAGTTCACTCTCGATTGACAAATGTCAACTGTACTAAGGGACACCCTTATTATATATATTTTGATTCCAAACACGATATCTGAATCTATATGAAAGATCACAATCGAACAAAATTAACCCAACATTACCAGTGACAAAACAATGGACGTTAACACTAGAAATCGCAAATAACAAAATAACGTAAAAATGACTACGAGTGAACAAAACAAACACAAAAAAACTATCACTGACAAAAAAACCAGAGCACACATACACGGACAAAAACACACACACGCATACACTTTCAATATGGTTTGTGTTTTGTGCATAGTATGTTTGCATTTTTTTTCTGTTTATTATAGATGGCTTAATAAAATTCTTAAAAAAGCATGTATGTTTGCTTATTCAATGCCCATCTTTAAATAAAATTTCGACTTTGACTTTCACACACACAGAGGCAAATTACAAGACAAGTAATGCGCAAAGATGAACGTGATTGGTTGATTTACACTAACATTATAAAGAAACCAAAGACATGTCGAGAATTCATTCATTCCTGCTCAATGCTTTCGGTTTGTGCAGACAGATTGTGCAGACAGATTTAGCAGACGACGAAGGAATTCTCGCAGCGATCGGTAAAAAGTGCGGGCAGTTCTGCAAATATGCGGGTGTCGGCCCGCATTTAGACCCAATTATTTCAGGAAGGAACAGATTTTTGGGGGGATTGTACCAATCCCGCGCCCTAGAATCAGCTGAGTTTCCAATGTAACTGACAGGCTCTCGTTGCACTTTCATTTCTGGCTAAACTTCATGACCTCTATAACCAGCAAAATGCATCTTCTCAAATTCTCATAATCCGGCGACGCCGGCAAAAAATAAAAATCCTGAACTTCAGGACATCCTGAAAGCAGGAGCATACATGTTATTATTATCAAACAAAAAGGAGAACAAAATAACTCCTACCAGAAACATCTCAACATCTACTCTTTGAAAAAAAAAAAGTGACCACAAAACTACAGCAACAAACGCAGCAACACACGTATAATAAAACAAAACATAACAAGGCAACCAAAACAAATCATAAAGAAATAAAATACAAAAATAAGTTAAAGCTGATAGAAAGAAGAGAGAGAAAAAAACCAATCAAGCAACTTTCCAAGACGTCACAGGGTATTTCTCATCTGCTATCTCTCCCCAACCTACCCCCTACCCCCTACTAATTAAAAAAGCCCACCTCACCCAAGCTTCAACTCCATATTTACAGTTCAACACGCAATTCAGCGTTAATTGTTTTGAAGCACGTGTGTGTCAGCTAACGCTCAGAACTCCGATCTGACGCATTGGTTTTCAAGGCTGAAGCAAAATGCTCACTTTTCACACAGTTTTTAATAACAAACAAACTATTAAATAAAAAGTCATAAAAGAGGGACTCCCTGAAATACCCAAGCGACCCCCTAAAAACATTATACAGACGCATTTCCGTTACTGTACCAATTACAGGGAAACTCATTTAGTACGAGTACGGTTTAAACGAGAGCCCGTGTTTAACGAGTGGTTTCAAAATTCCCAACCACAAGCCTTCTTTTTCCTTGTTAAATAATTCTGCATACAACGAGCTCGCTACAATGAGCAACTTGCATATAACGTACAATTTATTGACTCCCAAAGTCAAGCTTTTATGCAAAAACTACATGGTTAGAACGAGAACGCACTTACAACCACACCGCCATCCCAAAGTCAAGCTTTCTTGCACAACTACCTGGCTAGAACGAGAACACACTGACAACAGCATCGCCATCTTGACTGACCCCTTGATATGTAAGTGACATTCTGATTGGCCGATATAACTTGGGTGTCTGCAGCGCAAGCAGACGACACTGGATTCACTCTTTGCGCACTGATCTTGTGACTTCCGCGTGTGTGAATTTTATGTTTTTGATGTTATCGTGTGTTAATAAACTGTTTTAAAGTGTTTGTAATCGGCATTAAAAACCCTATGGATACAGGATACTGGGCTTTGTTGGGTAAGTGTGTTGTTTCCGTTTTTCTGTCTTTTTCACACTTTACCAGCATGCACATCACAGTAGATGTGAGGAGCGATT
>CM065710.1:26025527-26079757 GCA_017654935.2 Phymorhynchus buccinoides
TGTTTTGTGGCAAAAATCAGTCTTAATAATGATTGGTATGCGTCCGCCTTCAAGGTGTGGGTGTGTGCACGCGCGTGTGCGTGTGTGAGAGTGCGTGCGTGCGTGCATGTGCCATCTATAAACAGTTGCATCACTGATCTTGTCAAGCGTTACGTCATGTCGTAGGGTTATAAAGGGAGGGTCCTAAAGACAGCATTTTCTGAGTTTTTTTCAGTCAAGGTGTAGTCCTGGACATCTAGGGAGAGAATGGGGAGGATGGGAAAAAAACAAGGGGGGGGAGAGAAGATGAGAGATGAGAGGTGACCAAAGAGCCCACAAATGCAAACGAACCAACAAACAAAAGAAACAAAGAAAAAAGTTTGAACTATGCAGCTGTGTTCTCTGTGAAATATAAAAACATATTTTGATTCTTTCCCACCACCCACCCCTCTTACAAAAACAGCCTCCTCCCCCCCCCCCACCCCTCAACCCACCCACCCCCACACTTCCACTTCCAACCTTCCATACCCCCACCCCCACCCACCTCTCAAAAACATACTCACAGTCACACAAACAATACACAATAAATAAGATTAAAGAAGAGGAAAGAGACAGAACTATAGAGAAGAGAGAGAGAGAGAGAGAGAGAGAGAGAGAGAGAGAGAGAGAGAGAGAGAGAGAGAGAGAGAGAGAGAGACAGACAGACAGACAGATAGACAGACAGGTACACAGACCGACAAGACAGACCAAAAAACATTCAGAGGCAATGAGTAAACAAAAGCGAATAAAAGAAATCTAGACGAAGTTGAAGAAGAGCCACGCAGACCATACCAACCGTCACAGAGAGGGGGGGTGGGGTGGCAAGGCGCCTTGCTGCGCAGCATCCCAAGTAGGCCAACCCCCCATGAAAACCACGGAAGCCAAGATTTTTGCAGGGTAGGTACAGAGATTTTCCCCCCCAGTGTTCATCTTTCATCTTTCTCTCTCCTTCCTTTACTTCTGCTCTGTTGTTTTTTTGTTTTGTTTTCTTCTCGCTTCTTCGCCTTTTCTTTGTTTTTGCTTTCTCTCTCTCTCTCTCCTTGACTCGCATTATTATTTCTCCGACTAATTCGACTTAACGGACTTTTCACACAAGCATGAGAGAGAGAGAGAGAGAGAGAGAGGGAGGGGGAGGGAGCGAGGGAGGGAGAGAGAGAGAGAGAGAGAGAGAGAGAGGAGAGAGAGAGAGAGAGAGGGGGGAGGGAGGGAGAGAGAGGGATTCAAAAGATATACTTGTGACAATCCAATCCATTTTTTGTCCTTCAATATAAAGTTGTTTTTAATTGAAAAAAGCAGAAAAGTGATTAAAGAATTTTAGTTTATAATGATGGGTTTGACGAATTAACTTACATAACAACACCAAAATGCTTAATTTTCGTGTACAACAGTCGCTGCAACAATCACACACAGACGCAGATGTATGTACACGTGTACTCCATACATCTACAAAATACAAACATTTTATTCCCTTCCTGCATAGATCGCATCACAACGACTCACAAATGTTTTTAAAAAAAAGGCATTCACAAACATCATCAAATAAAGCTCTGCCATTGGCAATTATCCGCAATTAATCCCCGAAAGCAAGATGATCTATTCACGGGTGCAACTACACAAATCCTGAAAGGCCGGGGTCTAAGGGTAATGTCCCCCTGCAGCTGAAGAAAAAAATTGATTTATGAAGGTATTTTAGTTTGCTTTTTCCAGTGTTTGAAAAATACAGTACACATAAAGATCTTGCTTGACAAATTAAAAAAAAAGGAGTTTCTTTTTCTGGTAAAATTCAAAAACAGGAAAAGTTGCACCCATGTCTATTGTCTACAGAAAGCGTCTAACCACTATGAACTTTCCACAGAGATATTTGTTATGATTTTCATGTCACTTGTTTTGTTGTTGTTGTTGCTGCTGCTGCTTTCTGCACATGATTTCATAGTCTAAGGCTTTGTAAGTCTCCTTCTTCTTCTTCCTCGATCGCTCTGACAGTTTCCTGTCAATTATGAGCGCAGATGCGTCATGCTGCCGTTATGCGCCTAAGTAAGAAATTATTAAGCCCAGCATGTCCGACTTTGGCTGGAGGAATCTTTTTGAAAGCGTTGCTTGAAAAAAGGCAGGAGAATGGTCCAGAAAGATAGTAGATGACCGCAAGCAAAGGGAAAAGGCAGAGTCAAAGAGAGAGACAGATTAGAGGAAGTTACAAGCACAGAACTTCCAGAAGGTGGGGGGGGGGGGGGGGGGGGGGGCTATTTATACAAAAGACCCCCCAGTATCCCCAGTGTTTTAGTTAATCAGATTGTGCACATATGTGCTTTTAAAGACACCCCCCCACGTCACGTGTCACATTCCCTCTTACGCTAGGAAGATTTCTTACCAGTTATAAGAGGGAAAAACACGTGAAAACCGTGATTTTGACACGTGATGTGGCGGGTCTTTAAAAACAAATACAGACGAATGAATCATGTGATTAATCCATCAATATTTTTTGGAGAGTTAATAGATTGTCCGTTTTCTGTGTGTGTTTTGTGTGTGCATATTTGCTTGCTTGCTCACATTTGATTCATTGATTTATTCTCAGTGCTATAAAAGCAAATCCCAGTTTTTTTCTTTTTTGAATTCAATAGACAGACCTGCCTACCCCCAATTTCTTTTTTCGGTACTCCACGAAATAAAATTCCGTACTTTTTCTTAAAATTCCGTATTTTGCAAGGAGACCCAAAAACGGAACATTACAGAACATTAAACCGCCATGCGAAATGACGAAAAACACTCGATTTTGACCGATCTTAGAAGACCTTAAGTTCAAATTTTTGCCGTATTAATTTTCCATTTACCGTACTGCAGTACTGGGGCTCAAAATCGTGTACAAAATACGGAAAAATCGTATGGGTAGGCAGGTCTGAATAGACTACCTGCTTTTGCAAGGATTCACACACGGATGCTCCTGGGAAATTGGTGCTCCTAGGAAATTGGTGCTCCTGGGAAATTTCAAAGATCCTGCATCGGCGGAGTGCAGGGGCAGCGCACACACACACATTTACTGCTCTTTTTTCACCCCTCTAGACTAGAACAAGTGCTACATTCCTTTGAATATAGCAAATGCTTATATAGGCCCCTTTTCATTGTACAAGTGTGTGTGTGTGTGTGTGTAAGAAAATCGTTGCTTCTCAAATTCTCATAATCTGGCGACGCCGGCTCTAGGCAATTTAAAAATCCTGCAATTCAGGACATCCTGCAAGAAGGAGCATCCATGTGTGAATGCCAATATTTTTTTGCTCCACGTCAATAAAATTTAATTCAATAAATGATGTGCTCTTGCAGGGATAAGAGTGGATAGAGCTCTGCTTAATCTTTCTTTCGATTTTTCTCCTTTAATAAAAAATTTTTTTACATACAAATAATAAAAATGCAATAATATTCTCCTTAAAGGGGAGAATGCTAAATACTAAGATTGCACACTGTGGCCCAATAATGAAATATATACCTACACCAATCACACAAGCAGACACAGAGCTATAATAGTCAAACTTTACACGCAACACATTAACCCCTTCACTGCCGAGCCCCTTTCCGTTTCCGGGGAACTATTTGCCAAGCCGTTTTAGGTTGCCGAGTCTATCGCAAAACTTTCTGAATAAAAGTGCATATAACCTATGCTTTTCTGAAGGGGGATTGAAAAAACAATCTTTGAGAACACTCTCACATGCATTCGAACATACTGCGTAAAGCGTATGGATAAAAAAAGGGAAACTCTAAGAATAACCCTATGACGGATAATTTCCGTGACGGGGCAGTTTATAGGTTACCGGAAGTTGACGGAAATATCCGTGACGGGGCAGTTTATAGGTTACCGGAAGTTGACGGATAATATCCGTGACGGGGCAGTTTATAGGTTACCGGAAGTTGACGGAAATATCCGTGACGGGGCAGTTTATAGGTTACCGGAAGTTGACGGAAATATCCGTGACGGGGCAGTGCAAGGGTTAAAAACGCCCTAAAAAAATATAATAGTACAGAAATCTCTACATCACAACACACAAAACTTAAAAATTTAAATAAAACCATGTAGAAAGACAAAAACACCCTAACGCCCATCATTGTAGCCCGGTGATATTTAGGAAGACCTTTGTATAAAAAAGAGGAAAACCCGATACCTGCGGTACTCCACAAAGGAAAAAAAGATACAGGGGAACCTCCCTTATAAGACCCCTCCCTTATAAAACCTCATTTTGGATGATTTTTGAAGGTCTTATAAGGGAGGTATTTTTAATACATTGTACTTACAAAGAAGGGCAATGTTTCAGAGAAGTAGGTCTTATATGGGAAGGAGTCTCATAATGGGAGGTCTTATAAGGAAGGTTCCACTGTACTTGACAACTAGGCGTCTATCAACTAAACTCGGCATCCTACAAATGATATGAATGAAATCACTGTCACACAATACCAAAAATTGTACAATAAAACTACAAACAAAAAAAAGGTGCAAAAACAAAATGAAAACAACAGGTAAAACCACTGTAATAGAAACTTCCAGACTGGAACAAGATGAAAAAATACCGTAGAGGCATCCCTAGAACATCAATCAAACATCTTTGGTAGGTTGGTTTTTCGACTATCGGCACCGCATAGCAAAGGAGGCTACTGCTATTCCCGAAAACAAGGCTTTCAAGTCCCCTTCCAAGTCCTTTGAAAGGGGACTTAAAAGCTAGTCCGACCCGTGCATTTTACGCGCATTCAAATCCCACAGCAGTCCAAAAGTCGGTTAGAGATGGGAGAAATCCTATTGCACAGCATGAACAAGTTGATAGCTAGGTTTTCCAAGTCCTCTCCCCTCCCCCCCAAAAAAAGGATGGTGCTGCTCTTGCAGCAATGCGCTCTCCAGGTGGAAGCAACCCAAATTTCACAGATACGTTTCTGTTACTAGAAATAGAATACACCTAAATACCAAATAAAATAAAAATTCTCTATTTTAAAGAGTATTTTTTCAAACGTATTGATCATAAAAAAAGGCCCGGTTACAATGGTGGTACCCTGCATTCTTACAGACCTGGCCAAACAACATTCAAAATTGTATCCAGCGAGAACAAAAATACTTAAAAATAAAAGATACATACATTTGTGTTATAGCGAGTAGAAAAAGACCTAACAGCTTTCAAAGAAGCATGCAGAGAAAATGAATACAAATAAAGTCTGTTTGTACACATGAACACTTGGTATGCAAAACTGTCGAACGCGTAAAAATTCTGCTGCAACCCAGCAGCTCGAAAATACAAATGCCTACTTCACGCGGTACAGGAGCACAGCTAACAATATCATCACAAAAACATCGTCACAAAAATTATTATAGCGCCGCACTTCTTCTTCTGCGTTCCCGGGCCATATGGTCATAATGGGTGAGGTACATATGTGTCCAGTTTTCAGTTTTCACTGGTCTCCCCGCTGCGTACAGCCGACACATTCCGATTTCGGAGGAGCTCAAAGGAGAACAATTATTTGGAAGATTTTTTTTGGGGGAAAAAAGGCAGGAGAATGGGGCCAGTAAGTCAGAAAGACTTACATTACTGCAATTACATTTTTCTTAACTTTATTTGACAATCCATAATAAATAAGCAGAAAAGCAAAGAGAAAAGGCAGAGTCAAAGAGAGTGGCAGATTAGAGGAAGCTACAAGCACAGAACTTCCAGAATGTGGGGGAACTATTTTTACGAAAGACCCCCCGGTATCCCCATGGGGAGGCACCGCACAACATTTTCAAGTGTTTTTTGGGGTTTTTTTACATTTCCTGAGTTACGTCCAGATAGACCCATGTCATCACGTGTGGAATTTGCTCTCGATTCATCATCCTTTAGCTACGAAAAGACCTATTAACCCCTCGACTGCCAGAGAAAATGAGAGAGAAAAATCATCTTACAAATCATGACACGAAAATGGGAACTGATAAAGCCGATCTGGGACAAAATGGTCTGGGGATATAACTCTCTTGGCTATGTTAAAGCGAAAAGCAGCACACCAGAGTTGTTCCCCTTCATCTTGATGACATCATCAAGCACGTAAGTGATACGTTTTGTGGCAGTCAAGGGGTTAACGTCCAGTCGAGCCAACATTTCACATATCTTTTTCCTTTCTTCTCGAAATCTTCACACAATGTTCAACTTCAAACCACCATTGCTTTAACGATGACAGTCCCTTTTCAAACTCAAGTACTTCTATGATTCACAATTTCACGTTCGCGTTTTCTTTATAAAAACAACCACCAAATTGTCCTCTGAACGAACGAAAGGCGTCTCGAAAAAGACGAAGGGTGCGCTAGTTAGTACAAAACGTAGCCGGCCTCACTTCTGTGTCGATCCAGGAGAGTGTCCGTGCGATAGAACCGCTGGAAAACAGGGTGACAAACAGGGGTGTCAGTGTCAGTGTCATGACGCCTTGTCACTGACAGCTGGTGACAACAATCTATAATAAGCATTACTGCAATTACATTTTTCTCAACTTTATTCGACAATCCATAATAAGCATTACTGCAATTACATTTTTCATAACTTTATTTGACAATCTATAATAAGCATTACTGCAATTACATTTTTCTCAACTTTATTTGACAATCTATAATAAGCATTACTGCAATTACATTTTTCTCAACTTTATTTGACAATCTATAATAAGCATTACTGCAATTACATTTTTCTTAACTTTATTTGACAATCCATAATAAATAAGCATTACTGCAATTACATTTTTCTTACTATTATTATTTTCTTACAATTTTATGAAGTCTCCTTCCTAAACATTAAACACAGTGGGGCCTCCCTATTGAGACCTTGAGAAATCATCCCAAAGGTCAGGGATGTGAGAGGGCCCCACACTAAAAAGCGTAGCCGATGGTATCGTCAAAGTACTCAAACAAAACTTTGCCTCCGACATCAATTTTTTTCGCTGCTCACCTACACGGATCTTACTGTCCGATACAGTTTCATCCAGCCTAGCCCAGTCAAATTTGTGTTGGCATCCTTTGTCCATCTCCTCTTTCCTCATATCTATGGTGTGATAATAATTTTTATGGTTGACGATGAAACAGTCATTCAGTAGCTTTGAAAACATCAAAATCCACCTTCAAAATCACAGCCAAACATATAAAAATGACGCATTGCCATTGAACATAACTGGCCAACCACAGAGAAGCTTACAAAATTCAGTCAAGGGACTGTACTCACGCTACAAACAGCTTTCGTTTTCACTGTGTGTGCGCGCAAAGAAAGGCTACCTAACTTGACAATCTCTCTCTGTACGTTTGTTTGCTTGTTTTGTTTTTCCAAATAGAAAAAGCGCATTTGCGCGCTAACGCGTAGTTCTCACATCGCTCAAAGTTAGAGGTCTTAATAGGGAGAAGTCTTAACGCCAGCGCGGTACTATATAAGCAAGCAGTAGGCTAAAAATGTCAGTTTCTGCTTGGCGCTCGCAGCGAACGCATCCTTTTTCAAACGGAAACGGAAACAGAGGGAAAAACTAAGCTGGCGCAGGCGAAAGCCCGCAGCTAGGAGAGTCGCTGGCTTGTTTCTCTCTCTCTCCCCCACTCACAACTGACCACCCGATTCCTGGGATCGACTCTTTTATAGCCCTGTTGTGCCTTTAATAGGGAGGTGGACACTCAGTACTCTGGATATGAAGGGGGGGGGAATCCGGTGAAAATGTTTTGGGTCACATCTTAGAGGGAGTCTTTATAAGAAAGGTCTTAATACGGAGGTCCCACTGTACAATTATAGGCTTCCATGCTGTGTGATTCCTTGAAGTTTAAAAACAATAGTGTAAACTTTCTCCATTGTACAATTATAGGCTTCCATGCCACATGATTCCTTGAAGTTTAAATGTAAACTGTTTCTTTAAGCTCTTCCAGTTTTATCATAACTAAGCCAATTCAAACCCTCTTTTGAGCATGGAATAAACTGAATTCTTTTCAAACGTTCCTTTCTCCAATTTCTGCAGCATTGAAAACTCGCTTAACACAATGTTGGTTCCATTGATAACTTTCGCTCCATTTAGTTGTTATTTGGCAACCTCAATATTTATCAATGAACACGTTAGAAATAATCCCAACAGACTTGACGCCTTCAGATATTCGATTCAATCTCAAAGAATAAACAGCACTCAAAACAGCCATTTAAAAAAACACCAAGACATGCGACATAGTAACCACTCTTGTCTGAACTGAACTGACAAACCAAAAATCACTACGCTACAAATCTTTCATAACCAAACATTCAGATTCTCCCCTTCACCAAAAGGTCCAGTTTTAACGTCTATAATGTAAACTGAACTCAACTGACAAACCAAATATCACTACGCTACAAATCTTTCATAACCAAACATTCAGATTCTCCCCTTCACCAAAAGGTCCAGTTTTATCGTCTATAATGTAAACTGAACTGAACTGACAAACCAAATATCACTACGCTACAAATCTTTCATAACCAAACATTCAGATTCTCCCCTTCACCAAAAGGTCCAGTTTTAACGTCTATAATGTAAACTGAACTCAACTGACAAACCAAATATCACTACGCTACAAATCTTTCATAACCAAACATTCAGATTCTCCCCTTCACCAAAAGGTCCAGTTTTATCGTCTATAATGTAAACTGAACTCAACTGACAAACCAAATATCACTACGCTACAAATCTTTCATAACCAAACATTCAGATTCTCCCCTTCACCAAAAGGTCCAGTTTTATCGTCTATAATGTAAACTGAACTCAACTCACAAACCACTACGCTACAAATCTTTCATAACCGAAACATTCAGATTCTCCCCTTCACCAAAAGGTCCAGTTTTATCTCCCCTTCACCAAAAGATCCAGTTCTATTTTGAGGGGATTTTCTTTCATTCAACATATTTGCTTATTTAATTAAAAACAATGTCAAATATTATTATCTTCATACTTTCGTGTCTCGATTCAACAATGCAGTAAGGTATCAACATTAGCACAATGACTTCACGGGGCATGCGTTATTCCAATTTGACAAAATGCGATGAGAACAGCAAAAGCGAACAAGTTGGAACCACATACATACATGCATCACCACCAATCCATCCGACAACCAGATCAGTTTCTGGCAAATAATCCATCAAACGCCAGAGCCGATCCGCTCCAAAGCAATTAAAAAAGCCGAGCTGTGGTATGCGTAGCTAACGAGAAAGAGAGACTAGCTTGTTAAGACATCACACAATTAAAGAATGAAATAGCGAAGCCAAAAGAGGAGATAACGTAATTGAACAAAGGGGGAATACTCTCTTTCTAATTACCCCCCCCTCCACCAAAGTTGATGATTGGCATCGTAATCAAACTTTGGTGGAGGGGAGTTAATTAGAAAGAGAGTATTCCCCCTTTGTTGAATTTCATCACATAATTGTTAGTTTCACACGTTGTTGCGCACATGACGAACACCATGCATACAACCTGCGCATACAATCTAGGTTTTGTGTGTGTTTTTTTTCTTCTTCTTCTTGTTGTTAGGCACGGAGGGTTGTTGCTACAGCAGCATTCGACCGAAACACAAATACCGCAGCTCCACGGGAAGCAGAGGGCGGGGGTAGATCTGAAAAGTGCCACATCATCGCATCCGTTTAACACACCGAGGGCCCAACGTCGTTGCTAACTGCGGCGACCACAACACAACGCTTCACTACAACTGGTGCCATTATTATCACTTTTAACCCTTTCACCGCCAACCAAAACCGTCACAGCTGTGCCAACTGAATTTAAAGAAAAAAGGAAAAAAAATCAAGAGAAAAGATGCTTGAGAGGCCGCGCGGCCTAGTCGTCCTACCTGACCTGACCTGACCCATTTTTCAATAATAAAAAAAATGTCCATTAAACTTACCTGGGAATCCTTACGTCCCCAAATTAACAGATTATGTTCTTTGGATAACAGACCCTGATTCCTTGTAGTCACATGGGTGTTAAATCATTGTGGTGCAAAAATGTGACGTTGGCTGCGAAAGGGTTAAAGTGATTCTGTTGTAGTTGTTAGTTCTTGTCCATGAAAAAAAATATCAGCCTTATCTCTTTGATCGAATTCTAACTCGTCTTTCGACCCGTTTTCGAGAAACTGTATTTATTATACATCTAGTGGTGGAGTTGACAGCATAAGAAGTTCTAACACAAAACTGTTGCCATCGTCAAATACTTAAACTTCATATCAAAATATACAACTTTAAAAAAATATGCATTATTGATAACATTTTAGGTCTTAAATTAAAAGTAATATACCAAAAGGTCCTCTTTTAAGTTTGGACAGGGATGGGAGGGAGTATTGGCGACAATATATTTCCTTTAGATTGGTGGTTGGTTTGGTTGGCTTACCCTGGCTAAAAGACTCCAGGGATCAGCCCAACAGCGGGAAGCCACTTGAACACAAAGGTACAAATGCACCAGCTAGGGATGAGAACATTACGTGTGCGACCGTTTTTGATTACCCCGCCATGTGGGCAGCCACACTCCGTCTTCGGGGGATCCTTTAGACTAAAAACTATCAAGAAGCATTTCAGTTTTACCAGGCTCTACATCCCCAAATATCTCTTTTCACGTTCGAAAAAGACACCCAATGAGGCTACAGAGATCATCTCCAAAGCGGAATTATAACTTTCTGGTTCCATTTCAATAACAGATTCATCTGTAGAGGCGAGAAGCAAATGAATGGAGATCTACGTGAAATCACAGTCACTGTGAAGCTTCCTCCTCGAGGCCAACCCTAAGGCGACAGAAAAGAGAAAAAGATGGCAGAAAATCAAATGTGGGAAAGGTTTGGCAACCTTTCACCGCCAGACATATTTCAGCCAAAATTGTCCATTAAATTTACATGGGTAGAGAATATCCATCTGCAGTATTGGGGATTCTGTGAGGTCTATCCTTACTTCCCAAAACTAAGACAATAGGGTCTTTGGATAATAGACCCCAATTTGATGCCTTTTAGTGACGTAGGTATTAAATCACTGTGGTGCTAAAATGCGACTTTGGTGGTGAAAGGGTTAAGAAATGTGGTACTGGACAGATGTGACCCAGCACCAACCACGAAAGGGACATGAAGTGTCAAAATAACAATCCTCAGACAATGGTCCATTTATAAACTTCAGACAATTCTCTTTCAAATGATATACGAACCATTCTTGCAACTTTTTTCTTACGTTTCAGAGTTAAAAGTTGGTATGGCGACAGTCAACCATTTTGATAAATCACAGTCTAAACTTTAGCCTAGCTGAAGAAAATGCATCCACCTACTCATTTCAAAGCACTTTTTGTAGTATTTACAAACCACAACAAAGATTATCTTTTATAAATAAGAAAGATCATTATGTTAGAGAGCACGAAAATACACCTAACTCTAAATTAATAAAAATGAGATTTTTGACTTTGCAAGCCTTTTGTGAGAAACTAGCCCAGCGACTTAATGTCCCTTTCTGTGGTGCGGGGTCATAAATGTATGACAAGGGCGTCTATATCAGACTTGCCTACCCCCAATTTCTTTTTTAGATACTCCACAAAATAAAATTCCGTACTATTTCTCAAAATTCCGTATTTTGCAAGGAGACCCCAAAACGGAACATCACAGAACATTAAACCGCCATGCGAAATGACGAAAAACATTCGATTTTGACCGATCTTAGAAGACCTTAAGCTAAAACATTTGCCGTATTAATTTTCCATTTACCGTACTGCAGTACTGGGGCTCAAAATCGTGTACAAAATACGGAAAAATCGTATGGGTAGGCAGGTCTGCTATATAGAGCAACCTGTCTTTCTCTTCACTTGAGATTTTTTCCAGGTTAAATATGAGACAGAAAGAAAATGGGAGAGGGAGGGAGGGGGGGGGGGGGGTGTAGGAAGAGGGGGTAGGGGAGCAGAAGGGGGGTGGGGGTGGGGGTGGGGGTATGGATGAAGATGGCAGGGGGGGGGGAGAGCCCAAGTTAGTTTGAGGCAGCCAACAATACGAATCATTCACAGCACCAATACATGCACATGGCTCCCCAAACAGCAACGCTTGTAATCGCTACACCCCAAGGGGATCTATTCAAGAATCTACACATCTTCCGGGGCTACAATTCTAGGATTGAACAATCTTCTAAAAAGGATCTACCTGCACACAAGGATCTATATTCGAATCAATCCAACATGGCTTAGAAAATCTGCAAAGAAATGTCTTAACAGCTTATCCAAACCATCTTTTCTCTATTCACCCAAAATCTGTGTGTATCTCTTCAGAAACACAAAAACCGTTCTGGTGTTGAATCAAAAGTTGTTCAAGTTCGCTGAAGTATATATCAACATGGTCGCTTGGTGATCAGATCTGTACAAAAATCTGTATTTCAATAAGTATACAAGACTATAAGTATAACAGTTTGAGAAAAAAACAATTAGTCCTATACAAGCTTCCAACCAATTTAGCTTCATAACCAACTTTTCCTGCTCCACTTAGATCATTATCAAATTATTTAAATATCAAATTATCAAAACCAAAATTTCTTTAACCCTTTCACTGTCAAGGAAAGTTGAGAAATTAACTTTTTAAAATTATTTGTATACTACTGAAAAGGAACCTGTTACACTCAATCTGACAAAATGATATAGATAAGTCTTTCCTGACTTGTCTAAAACAAACACCATCATTCCTGGGCTATGGCATCATCAATGACGACACACAGCCTGTAGTAAGGGACAGGCAGGGAAGGGGTTAATATCCATTCAAATAAAATAAAAATTCAGAATGCACTGTGTATGCGTGCACATGTGCATGTGTGTGTTGTGTTGTGTGGTGTTTTGGTTGAGTGAGCATGCGCATGCACACATGCATGTGCGAGTTGAATTACTGTTTGTGCTTGCAAAAAATTTAACGAGTTTTTAAGCTTCTTTTTTTTTTTCACTTTCAGAGATGAGATTCTCAGAAAAACAAAGAGGAAAAAAGAATCCGGGAGTTCGGGGCCCGGTGTAGGCTACATCAGCAAATGGATAACTTCCGTTTTCAGTTTTGCCAACTGCAGAGTAATGATAAATAGAGCAGTCTTGGCTGCCCCCAGCAGTAACCAGAAATGTCCATTTGAGAATGAACCAATCGAGAACAAAATATCAATCAAACTTTCTTGCCGCATTTACGATTCAACACAAAACCTAACACCCCCACCCCAAATTTTGTCAATGGATTTACACTGATCTCAAAAATGACCCCTAGTGCCATCAAAGAAAAATCTGAGTCTTTCGATCAAAATGAACAGCTTTATTGTTAAAACATTCAACAAAGAAATTGGTTACAAAAAGCTGACGAAAAACTACTGGTAGGTTAATTTCATACATTCATCGCAGTAAATTTTGTTTTCATCAGAACAGCTCCAGTTATATTCGAGAAAAAAAAGTACTTTTTCAAGAGGGAAACCAAGCACATTAAGGGAGAAAATAGCCACTGAATAACATGACAAAAAATAACCTGGCCCTCTCTCTAAATATTCCTCAAATTTAACAACTACTTTCAGTTATTAACTTGAATTCTGAATTAGCTTGTAGCAAAACAGAAGCACACACACTCGCTAAAGGATAAAAACATATACTAATTTCGCTCGACAAAAATTGATACAGAAAGTGACTTTGAAGTGTTCAGATACTTAAAATATATCTGGAATTGAAAGCAAATCTTTATTTAAAAACAAAACAAAAACGATAAGAAAAGAAGACAAAAAGGGGGAGGGGGGAGGAGGGGGGGGGGGGATATGGAGAATGTTAGCAGAGCATCACAATCGGCATCCGCGCTTTAAATCTTATTCCATTTTCGAGACAGCCTTTGATGTTCATTTTGCAAGTCACATCAGCATGGGTTGCTCCTGGGAAATTTCAAAAATCCTGCAAGTGCAGGGACAGTGCCCCTCCTGGAGGTTCCAGGGGGCAATGCCCCCCTGGAAGCTGAAGGGAAACAACAGTTTCCAATGTAACTGACAGGCTCTCGATGCACTTTCACTTCTGGTTAAACTTCACGACCTCTATAACCAGCAAAATGCATCTTCTCAAATTCTCATAATTCGGCGACGCCGGCTACAGGCAATAAAAAAAATCCTGAACTTCGGGACATCCTGGACAAAAATAATCCGAGTTTCAGGACATCCTGGACAAACAAATCCTGAACTTCGGGACATCCTGGACAAACAAATCCTGAACTTCGGGACATCCTGGACAAACAAATCCTGAACTTCGGGACATCCTGAACAAACAAATCCTGAACTTCGGGACATCCTGGACAAAAAAATCCTGAACTTCAGGACGTCCTGGACAAAAAAATCCTGAACTTCAGGACGTCCTGGACAAACAAATCCTGAACTTCGGGACATCCTGGAAGCAGGAGCATCCATGCGTCAGTCATCACAGGTGAAGCAATGTAAGTGATTAGTGCCCATCTACTACCACACTCTTAGGGGGAAAAAAATCATCGATGCTACCTCGGACATGTAAATCATCGATGTCACATGGGTTAATTCAGACGCGTCTCATGCTCTATCAACATGCTCCACGTCACACACAAAGCCGTAGTTACAAACATTCGTCATGGTACCTTATGAACAATGTTCCACCCACGTCAAAATCGGTATAATTCGTAAACACGTAAATGGACAAACCCAACTGCATCAAGGCGATTACGCTCACTCGAGACGCCTTTTGGCCAACACACGCTCTCCATGTCTTCAGTGCAATCGTACAGTGGAACCTCCCTTATAAGACCTTAAAAAATCATCCAAAATGAGGTCTTATAAAGGAGGGGTCTTACAAGGGAGGTAATTTCAACACTTACAACAAAGGGCAATGTCTCCGAGAAGTAGGTCTTATGTGGGAGGGAGTCTTATAATGGGAAAACTTATAAGGGAGGTTCCACTGTATCGAAGGAAACACCACCCAAGTACACAGACGTTTCATACACTTCACACCGAACTACTTTCAACATGGGGAAAATTCTAAGATGGCGAAAACTTGTTTAAAATCAGGATTGGATTGTCACAATTACGTACCCTGAACCATTTTAGGCATAGAGACGAGAAGAAAAAAAAAAGCACAGCTGGTGTCGCGGATGTGATCGGACAAAATGGGCTATGGCTGTTCCTTCGGCCTCAGGAAAAGCAGCCGGAATCCTTGTCGTTAATGGCCATTAACTTTGGAGGCAAACTTTCCCCTCAGCTATTAATTGTCCCATATGGTTCCTCCGAATTGGGAGGACGTAAAACATTAACTAACCCTCAGCTATCAGCTTCCAGTGTCAACCTTGGTCACATCTTCTTCTTCTGCGTTCCCAGGCCATAAGGCCATAAGGGGTAAGGAGTCCGTTTTCTTTGTTTGTTTTTATAGTTTTCAATGGTCTCTGGCCGCATACAGTCGACACATTCCGATTTTTGAGGAGCTCAAAGGAGAAAATTGTTTGGAAGATTTTTTTTCATTTGTTTTTGTTAGAAGAAAAAAAAGCAGGAGAATGTACTAAGTCAGAAAGACAGTAGATGACAGAAAGCAAAGGGAAAAGGCAGAGTCAAAGAGAGTGACGGATTTGAGGATGCTACAAGCACAGAAGGTGAGGAAACTAACTTCCAGAAGGTGGGGAAACTATATGTACGAACGACAACCCCCCCCCCCCCCCCCCCAAAGTATTCCCACAAGGAGAGGCTTGTGGAGGGGGTGTCCAGCTCCCTGTATGGAGGCACGAGGCATCCACCCACTTGATCGCGCAGCGTCCAATGACATCACAGGTGGCTGAAGTTCAATGCTTGTGGCTTTCTCGGGGTCAGGATCAATACGCCGTTGTTGTTGTTGTATTTCATTTTTGCTCTTGTATTTCATAGTTCAAGTTTATTTGTTCGTGCTTGAATCACTATTCTTGTTCTAATCAGTCTTGTTTTTGTTCTTTATAGAGTAACGTTTTTAGCTTATACTAAAAAATGTCCAGTTCATATTTAAAGTGGAAAGGGGACAACAGCCAACAATGTGTGGTGCAATGAAGCATAGAACACAAGGACACACATAACAATGAGAGAGAGAGAGAGAGAGAGAGAGAGAGAGAGAGAGAGCAGAGAGAGAGAGAGAGAGAGAGAGAGAGAGAGAGAGAGAGAGAGAGATGAGAGAGAGAGAAGAGAGAGAGAGAGAGAGAGAGAGAGAGAGAGAGAGAGAGAGAGGAGAGAGAGAGAGGAGAGAGAGAGTTCAAAGAGAGAGTTTTGGAGAGAGAGAAGAGAGAGAGAGAGAGAGAGATGAGAGAGAGAGAGAGAGAGAGAGAGAGAGAGAGAGAGAGAGAGAGAGAGAGAGGGGAGAGAGAGAGAGAGAAAGAGAGTTCAAGAGAGAGTTTGAAAGAGAGAGAGAGAGAGAGAGAGAGAGAGAGAGAGAGAGAGAGAGAGAGTAGGTAGTCAAAAGTGATTGTTTCATGTTTACTTAATTGATTTTTTAATGAGCTAGTCTAATAGAACTACTCAAAATGAAGAGATTGATACAAAATTTATCTCTCTATGTTAATTAGAACGGAAGTTATGATTTTTTTAATATTTATGTATTTTACGTCGGTTCAAATCCCTCGTACGGGCCAAGTTTGTGGGCCTCTCAAAGGTGTTTGGCATCTATCATGTCTGAAATTGCATATACGCCGTTGTTGTTGTTTTTTGTTCAAATGACATATTTCATTGTAGTTCAAGACAAGCATTTGTTCAAAATGATCTGCAGGACTAGACCTACCTTATGAGGGGATACTAAGTCATGTCATATTGATTCTAAATGTCTTAATTGCCCCCTTCTCCTCCCCTTACCCGTTGCCCCGCCCCTATTTCAGGTATTTTCAGCTTGTATTTTTCACAGACAAGTATCTTTAATCCAAATGATCTGCAGAACAAGGATCTACATTTTGAGGTGATCATCTTTCATGTCACTGGGCAGTACATGTCATATTATTATTAATGCCCCCCCCCCCCCCTCTCCTTTAGTTTTACCCTTGCATCCCCCCCCCCCCCCCCCCCCCCCCCACACACACACACACACCTCCCTCTCCCCGAGATATTTTGGCTTGTAATTTTCACACAGACAGAAGTGTCATATCAAAATGATCTGCAGAACATCTGCCTTTTAAGGAAAATACATCATGTTACTGTATATGTCTTAATGCACATACATAGGTATTTTTGGCTTGTAATTGTCACACAGACAAGTGTCATATATCAAAATGATCTGCAGAACAACATATAATTGCCTTTTGAGGAAAATACATCATGTCACTGTGATTCTACAAGTCTTAATCCCCCCCCCCCCCTTAATGCCCCATCTTACACACATATTATCTTCACATACACACACTGTTAACTTTTCTGTTTTTATGTGTTTTTATCTGTATCAAATGTATTTTTTACAATAAAATCTATGGCAAATGGACTGCTTTGTTGAATTTTTTTGTTGCACAATATGGAGAGAGAGGGGGGGGGGGGGGGGGGGGGGGGGTGACAGAGGGTGTGTGCACAATGTGTGTGTGTGTGTGTGCACACATTTGTGTGTGAGTGGACATCTATTTGATGATTATGATGCTTATGATGTGGGGGGGGGGGCAACTAAACAGTAGACTTGGGTAGAACTAGAAGACTTGCTGTCCAGATGATCAGCTCAATGCGGGACAACTCAATCAGTGAATGGGAGGGAGGGAGCATAATTTGGGGGAGAAGCCTGAACAGGGGGGATGGAGTTGAGATAACGGAAAGGTGAGGACAAGGGGGGGGGGGGAGGAGGTAATGAAGTGGGGGGGGGGGGGGAGGGGAGGAGGTTCACATTTGTGTGTGTGTGTGCACATTTGTGTGTGTGTGTGCATGCAGAAAAAGAAAAAAATAGCTCTGTGGTGTGTGTTGATGTTAGGCCTAACAGTAACAGTCAATGACAGTTGTGATTTACCATCTTTGGCAAAAACAATCTTTTTGCTTGTTACATTGTAATTACTCAAATCCGAGATTGTCATCACATCAGTAGAAATGTAAAGTGTCAAAATAAATATTGAATCTGAAATTGTATATCTATCACTTTTAGATGGAAGTTTTCAGTCTAGGCCTATTATTTTGCCCAAGGATGTTCTAGTTTGCTCTTCGCAAGTTTCGTTCTGTTGAATCAATCCGTCTACAACAAAGTCACGTGACTAAATCTATTTCGCTTCTAAGACCATATAGAGATGACCAGGCTTTAATAAGTGGCCAAAATATAAATTTAAGCACCTTACAAAGTAAACTGATCGCCTTTGAAAACGATCAAAGCAAGGAATCTAATTTGTGGCAAAATAAGTTTCACCTACCCTTCTCGGGGATTCAAGTTTGCTACATTCCGATCACTAAGAACTGGGTCACCGAACGAAATGAAGCAATCTTCACAATAAGGCTGGAAATAAACTTAAATCGTGTAATAAAACTGTCAAAATATGTTTACGCTTTTCACTTAAGAAACAATGAACACCGGGAATAAAAGATGATCCGTAATTGTTGAATCGATCGGGTCAAGTATCTGCGCGCCATGCATCGGCCGCTCGCTCCGTCATTTTGTCACTGAGCTTGAGAGCAAAGCTATCACTTCGCGTCAAAGATCGCTTCGGGTTCGGATTCACTTGGACAGATTGATTTAATATTTTGCATAATGGTAGTTAAGACTTTAAATAATCATAGGATGGCAAAAGTGTATGCGCCGACATCGATTTATGACCGAAAATATTTCACTAAAGAAAAGAAAATGAATTTTTGTTGGGTAATTTTTGGTCGATCCACACACTTCGCATACGAAACTACGCAGGAATGACTCCCCTTTCTAACTGGCTTACTATTTTTAGCATAGAACGCAAAGCCAGCGAACCCATTGGTCAAAACCGCGATAGGTGTTATCCGAAAACTGCGCGCATGGCGGCCAAGCGACAAAAACGATCGGTAAACAGTACCGAGTTTCAAATTCGCCCACACACACTCACACTGAATAAAACCACACAAATTGCATAGAAAGAAAAGAAATAAGTTTAATTTTATCAACTGTGTTGTTTTTATGTTGGTTTGTGATTGGATTTGGGGATAATTGTCAGTTGAATATGGGTCAATTTTCCAATGACCGTAAGTCATGGAAAGAGGGTTTTGACTACCTAGAGAGAGAGAGAGAGAGAGAGGAGAGAGAGAGTTCAAAGAGAGAGAGAGTTTTGAAGAGAGAGAGAGAGAGAGAGAGAGAGAGAGAGAGAGAGAGAGAGAGAGAGAGAGAGTTGAGAGAGAGTTGAGAGAGAGAGAGAGAAAGAGAGAGAGAGAGAGAGAGAGAGAGAGAGAGAGAGAGAGAGAGAGAGAGAGAGAGAGAGAGAGAGAGAGAGAGAGAGAGAGAGAGAGAGAGAGGAGAGAGAGAGAGTTCAAAGAGAGAGAGAGATGAGAGAGATTTTTGAAGAGAGAGAGAGAGAGAGAGAGAGAGAGAGAGAGAGAGAGAGAGAGAGAGAGAGAGAGAGAGATTCAATAACCAAAGACATGACCAACAAATAACTTCTCTCAAGTGCAAGCACCGCAGAAAAACATATCCAAAACCGCACACAAACTAAAAACAAAGATCCCCCCCTCCCCTCCCCCCAAAAAACTCTCACGAGTATTTCCCCCCCATGCAACAAACCAACAATTTATCCACTAGTCTTTTCCCCATTCCCAAAATGTTCCCTTCCTTTTGCCCTTATTTTGTCTTTAAAAAAAAACCCAACAACCCCCAAAAAACTAGCTCATGCAGTTAGCGAAAATACAAGCTGAAATGGGCTCTTGGGTCACCAGATGGGGGGAGGGGAGGTGGGGGACAGAAGAGAAGAAAAAAAATGAAAGGGTCTGATTAAGAGAAGGGGAGAGAACTGGAGGTGTGATCGGCGGAGGATTTAAGAGACGAGAGAAAGAAGCGAGGGACAGAAAACCCGAGAAATACGTTGAGAAGATTTCGATGGAAAAACCCAAGGGAGAGAGAGAAGAGAAGAAGAACGGGGGGTGAAAGAAGAGAGAGCCGATACGCGTGATATTTCTATCAGTCTTTGTGAGATTCAAGACAGTTCAAGTGAAGTCGGTTGGAGCAGTTTTTCTTGTAATAGTCGAACGGTCACTAACTCGATTATAACCTTACACACACACACATGTAGAATCAACAAATAATTTAGGGGTGGGTGGGTGGGTGGGGGGGGGGGGGGGGGAGGGGGAGGGGTTATCATCATCATCCCAATGACTGGTGGCAAACGCAACTTTTTAAAACAAGATGGAGGGGTGAGGGTCATTTTTGTAGGTAACAGACTTTCATAAAATAAAGAACACATTTCTGATTTTTTCTTTAAAAAAGACGAAAGGATTAATCTATGATTTAAGAATTGAGTCCCTCCCCCCCCCTCCAAACCCCCACCCCTCCCTAAAGAAAACTATAAAAACAATAAATGTATCATCTTACCACATTTACTTTGAACCAAAAACGTTGGTCAATTTACCCAACTACTGGCTAAAATAAGTAGCTAGGATCACTTCCTCAGACCTGTTTACCCCCTACGCAAGTCTTGAGTTAGTCTGGATAGCTGAAAGGAGTAGTTCTGGTGTAAAATTAATGTGTACTCTTATTCATCAAACAATGTTCACTGAAAATGAGTAGTAAAGAGCATTATTTAAAAATTTTGAAGAGTAGCAGAGCAGACCTGGTTACCCCCTACACAATTCTTGAGTAGTCTGGATAGCTCAAATGAGCAGCTTTGGTGTGAAATGAGTAGTTTTATTCATTAAAACCATCAAACACTGTTCACTAAAAATGAGTAGCAATCAAGAATTAAAGAGAATTATCATCAATTTTGAAGTGTAGTAGAGGTCTAAACTTGAGTAGAATGCTACTCGAAAAGAGTAGAGTAAACAGGTCTGGGAACTTCCTAAAAGGAGGCGAACAGAAGAAACATCTTAAATACCCCCCCACGTCACAAGTCACATTCCCTCTGATGCTAGGAAGATTTCTTAAGATTTCTTACCAGCCATAAGAGGGAAAACACGTGAAAACCGTGATTTTGACACCTGACATGGGGGGGGGGGGGTGTCATTAAAACATAGAAACGCCCGCTCCACCCCTTCACCCCTTACAGGGAGAAAGGGGCAGGCAGTCAGACTGACTGAGGGAGGGACAGTCTTACCTTGGCCGAATCTTTCAGGTGCAACATGGCGGGGTCGCTAACGGGCTTCCCGGAGGCGTTTTTAGTGGCACTGATCAGATCGGAGAGGGCAGAGGCCACGTCTTTCACCGCGTTAATGAGCAACACCTGTAATGGGGGGGGTTGGGGTTGTATGCGTGTGTCCGCAAGGGAAGGGGACAGACAGACAGATGGACAGACGGACAGACAGACAAAGAGAGAACATGGGTGAGATTCATGCCATCATGCTTTTTCATAGTCGATTGAAACCGGCTGTTAACTGAAGACTTTGTGGAATGCTTCTCATCTCTGTGATCACCACGCCTAAAAGCTAAGATGTCTGTCTGGTGGGTTTTTTACTTGACATTTTTCTGATTCAGCAGCAAAAAGGCATGGGTAAAAAGAACAAAAAACAAAACAAATATTAATGAACACAACCTATCACTATTACACAGCCAAATTATACACAAATGCACACTTGTATTTACACAAGGCAGCACACACACACACACACACACTCTCTCCCTCCCCCTATTCAAACAGTCCAACGCTGGGATTAAAAATAAATTTTAAGACATTACTAATAGTACCCATAAAGAGAGAGAGAGAGAGAGAGAGAGAGAGAGAGAGAGAGAGAGAGAGAGAGAGAGAGAGAGAGAGAGAGAGAGAGAGAGAGAGAGGGAGAGACAGAGAGAGAGAGAGGAGAGAGAAAGAGAGAGAGAGAGAGAGAGAGAGAGAGAGGAGAGAGAGAGAGAGAGAGAGAGAGAGAGAGAGAGAGAGAGAGAGAGAGAGAGAGAGAGAGAGAGAGAGAGAGAGAGAGAGAGAGAGAGAGAGAGAGAGAGAGAGAGAGAGAGAGAGAGAGAGAGAGAGAGAGAGAGAGAGAGAGAGAGAGAGAGAGAGAGAGGGAGGGAGGAGAGAGCAGCCCCCAATAAAGCCTATATTTGCTCCCTCTATTTGCTAACACAATCTATCATAACACTTTTATTTTTGTCTTCCATTTCAACTCAATCCCAATTTAAAATAACAACTTATTATCACTGTCTTTATCAAGAGATGGAAGCAAACCACAGTAACAGCTACTACTTACTACACTAAAAAAAAAAAAAGAAAGAATTTGTAATGGATAACTTTTTCCACCAGATTCACAACATACAACATCGTCATAAACAACAGCAACAACACCAATCCGTTAGTCCACCCAAGTAAACAATATCCAAATTCAACTTGGTTAATAATAATAAAGAACAACAGAAAATACTTCAGAAACTTAAAAACCAAAGCAACAAATGAGGTAAGTATGCAGTACTGACCCACACCCTCCACCTAAAAGTTTTTAATTAACATGGGTGTCAACTGTTAATGGTGCAGCAGAAATGTCACATTGGCAATGAAAGGGTTAACCTTTAAAAATAGGAATTGTTCGGAAATAATTAAGGGGAGTAATTTCATGGTACACACGTGTGGGAGTGATCTTGCCTACTAAATTAAATCGGTCAAACAGGGGAAGTCACTCTACCATCAGCTCTTGTAGCCTTATCGACTCGCGTGTTCGAGCAGACATACAGCACTCAGAACACCGTGCGTCATTCTAAAAATGTATGTCATTTATATTTTTACGTCACATTTTGCAAGTTTTATCAGTTTGTGGACACTGGCCACCCCTAATTTTAAAATGTTTGCAAGTCGCTGACTCGCATCCTGCGGTTTCAAGCTTCAACGCCATTGTTGCTAAGATGTTTGACCGAGTACTGGAGGTAAAGAACTCTAATTTTCACGAAGTGCTCTCCCCTAGTTTTTCCGAAAATTTGTTGAAACAACAATTTTGTAAAAGTTCACAACCTGTATCGACAACTAGACAGTCTGAGGTACCCATAACCTCACCCCACCCCCACCCACCCACCACCCTCCTGAAGACCAACTCCCCAGATAGTAAAAATAGTAATAACTACAAAGATCGGATGGGTTGTTTTTAATTCTCTTTCAATCCAATCATCAAAGATGTAGGTAGAAAAAAAAAAGAGTGCATAGATCTGATGAGTAGGATTAGTGCCCTAGAATCCAACAACTCCATGCACACAACACAATACGAAACGACTAACGCTGGCTCCAGTCCACTAATTCGACACCAAAAGAAAACCTTCACTATCAAACACTACACACATCATGACAAGTGTGCAAGCATGCAACCGTGTGTGTCAAACTCTACACGGTTACTTCACTTCGTCTTTATTACACAAAACCTTGCATAGACTATTACAACGCTAGCACTTGTTTTTTACAGAAATACATATCCGCAAAACATTTATCAGTTGAAGATCATGCGTGCAGAACATTTCCAAAAATAACAATCCGAGTTAAAGTTCTAGGCAGGGAAAATATTTTTAGGGGAATATATTTTCTGACTTTGCACCTGTTAGAGAGAGCTTAACGTAGGAAGTTATGGATGAACGAAAAGCGAACATTGATAACCGCAAACAGCTGATCTTTCTTGAGCACTGGAATACTTATAACATTTTGTTCGCATAATTTACTCAGGATGGAAAAAAACCGACAAAACTGCAGGGCTCCCCATTCTGTGCGTCAAATGTGCGTGACAGACGCATTAAAACTTCCTACTGGGGGTGAAACGACGCACTATGATTACTACTCGAGGGTAATGAGACGCACTATAAATCTGCCGAGTGCTTCACCCAGCGCGAAAAGCCGGTCTACTGCAGACCCATGAGACCAATTAGGCATGTCAGCCCAAAGTTTACGAGTCTGGTACCAGAAGAACAAAAACAACTCCATCACTTGAAACACTTCAGAGGCATTAGCACAAGGTGAAGGTCAGGTCATGATAGTACTTGATCATTCTAGACTGGTTGATTTTTCATCCTCTATAAGTTCACCCTGGGGGTGAAGAGACCCTCTATAGCTGCTTCCTGGGGGTGAAAATACCCTCTATGGTGAAACAAAATGGGGAGCCCTGAACTGAATCACAATAAACCCCACCAATTCTAAACTATACTGCTTCCCCCCAAAAAAAAAAAAAGCACCCTTTTAATGTAAGGTATGAATATGTACGCTTTCTTAAAGCCTCTGTAAATAAAATAAATAAAAATTATCACTAATTTACATGCTCCGTGAGATTAGTTTTCTCGGCCCGCAGCGATACAATTGACAAAATTTGACATCACTGATTTCTCAATAACTTAAAAAACAATTAAAAACTATTTAAATATAATTTGAATTAAAAAATAATTTAACCCTTTCGCCGACAGCCATTTTTGAACCACAATTTTCCATTAAACTTACAAGGGTACAGCAAAGAATCCATCTGCAACATTGGGGATTGATATGTGACATGCTTAGAATAAGGCTTGGCCTTGCCGCCCAAAATTAAGAACACAAGATCATTGGATAACAGACCCTGATTTCAAGGCTTTTAATGACATGGGTGTTTACTGTTAAATCATTGTGGTGCAAAAATGCGATATCGGCAGTGAAAGGGTTACATTTTTTACAATGTCAAATTAGCGGACTGAACCTTTTTAACCCACTGCACACACACACAGTAAATGACAAAACCATACCTGTTTACGTTTTCTCCTTCGCCACCTCAAAACACTCTCCAAACTCCTGAAAAACAACCTCACACACACACCACAACACAACACACTCTTCCCCCACCCTCTCTTACCTGCGCCTCGGGCTGTTCGGGGCCCAGTGACCCTGCCCCGATCTTGACCACGTCGGCCAGTCGGGTGATGGTCTTGACTGCGGCCTGGGCGGCTGCAGCCAGCTGTTCCTGGTTGGAGGCGGCACCCGCCACCAAGGTCTTGGTGTCGTCAACCAGAGCCTTAGCCGTCTTCAGGATGTTCTCCCTGGGAACACAGTTAGGGGGGATAACTAGGGGCCGTAGATCTGAACTCACACACCCACACATACAACACACCGCCCGCCACCAAGGTCTTGGTGTCATCCACCAGAGCTTTAGCTGTCTTCAGGATGTTCTCCCTGGGAACAGTTAGGGGGGATAACTAGGGGCCGTAGATTAGAACTCACACCCACACAACACCCCGCCCACCACCAAGGTCTTGGTGTTGTCCACCAGAGCTTTAGCCGTCTTCAGGATGCTCTCCCTGGGAACAGTTAGGGGGGATAACTAGGGGCCGTAGATCTAAACTCATACACCACACCCGCCACCAAGGTCTTGGTGTCATCCACCAGAGCCTTAGCCATCTTCAGGATGCTCTCCCTGGGAACAGTTAGGGGAGATAACTAGGGGCCATAGATCTGAACTCACACACACACACACACACACATGCGCACACTCACACGCTGATCAGAGGTGAGCATGACACACACACACGCACAGACACACGCTGATCAGAGGTGAGACTGACACACACAATTGCTTTTCTTTTCTCTCTCTCCCTCTTTTTCTCTCTCTCCATCTCTCTTTTTCTCTCTCTCCCTCTCACCAGCGAAAGTCTCGTCCCCTTCAGGGTTCAGCGTCCCAGCGGTGGCGAACATGATCAAGGTGTCTAAATCCCCGATGATGCCTCACACACACAACTGCTTTTCTCTCCCCCTCTCTCTTTCTCTCTCTCTCTCCCTCCCTCTCTCTCCCTCCCTCCCTCTCACCTCTGATCAGCGAAAGTCTCGTCCCCTTCAGGGTTCAGCGTCCCAGCGGTAGCAAACATGATGGTGGTGTCCAGATCCCCGATGATGCCGGACACGGTGGAGGCTGCGTTGATGCAGGCCTGCGTGCCGCGCGCTCCTGCCTGCAGGGCCGCCAGGACATAGGACACCTGTAGGGACACACACATCGCACCTGAACGATACTACACCTGTGGAGCACACCTGTCTTAAACCGACAACCGCAGTATAAAAGGAGGGTAGGCGCAACGCGCGCTCAGTATTCGAATCGCTGCAGCCACAGAAGCAAGTTTTCCCCTCTTTTGCCTATATTGTGCGAGACAACAGGCTTCGCTCGCCGCGTCAGGGCTTTAACAGCTACACGCACAACATGTGACATAGTATCACACGGTGGAGGCTGCGTTGATGCAGGCCTGCATGCCGCCAGAACGTAGGACACCTGTTGGGGGGGAGGGGGGGGGGGGGGGACACATTGCACCTGAACAATATTACACATGTGGAGCACGCCTGTCTAACAGCTACACGCATAACATGTGACATAGCATCACACGATTGATGCAGGCCTGCGTGCCGCCAGAACATAGGACACCTGTGGGGGGGGGGACACATCGCACCTGAACAATATTACACATGTGGAGCACGCCTGTCTAACAGCTACACGCATAACATGTGACATAGCATCACACAGTTGATGCAGGCCTGCGTGCCGCCAGAACATAGGACACCTGTGGGGGGGGGGGGGCACACACACATCGCACCTGAACAATATTACACATGTGGAGCACGCCTGTCTTAACAACTACACACATAGCATGTGACAAAGCATCACACGGTGGAGGCTGCGTTGATGAAGGCCTGCGTGCCGCACGCTCCAGGCCCACCAGGGATCACTTTGTATCTGTGTGTGTGTGTGTGTGTGTGTGTGTATGTGTGCCTGTGTGTGTGTGTGTGTGTGCATGTGTGTGTGTGCGAGCGTGCATGCATGCATGACAGACCTTTTCTGTGATGGTCCTGGCGTGGTCACAGAGGTCTCTCTGGGCGTAGCTGTCGGAGGGCTCACCCTGCAGACGTCCTGCGTCCTGCACCACCTCAATGCAGCTCTTACCCAGGTCCTGCACCGTGCTGCGAATACGGTGGGAAATCTACACACACACACACACAATACGTTCACCATCAAGTCAAGTCTACAGGGGTGCAAGTGGGAGGAGATCCTGACACCTGAAACTAGAATAACTCAAACTAAAAGCCTGAAACTTGAAATGAAAGACAGTGAAAACCAAAAACCTGAAAATTTAACTTCCTCAAAAAGTTGTTGAGCAAGTAGGGAGACTTTTTTTTCCACCTCATCTTCAGATGACAATTACGTCAAAACCTCCAATCCTGAAGCCACAAGTTAAGGCACTCCAAAAAACTGGAAGCCATAAATTTTGGCACTCCAAAAACCGGAAGCCATAAATGTTGACACTCCAAAAACCGGAAGCCATAAGTTTTGGCACTCCAAAAACCGGAAGCCATAAATTTTGGCACTCCAAAAACCCGGAAGCCATTAAGTCTTGGCACTCCAAAAACAGGAAGCCATAAGTTTTGGCACTCCAAAAAACAGAAGTTTTTGGACTAAACCGGAAGCCATAAGTTTTGGCACTAAACCGGAAGCCATAAGTTTATGCACTAAACCGGAAGCCATAAGATTTGGCACTCCAAAAACCAGATGCCACAAGTTTCGGTACCCCAAACAACAGGCATCTTCTGGAAAATTAGCGCCACTAAGTATACTTTATTATCTCAGAAAAGACATTCATATCAGGTGCAGGAACATGATGAAAATACAACAGTATTGAAAAACATTAAAATGTTCATGCAATTATAGAAAAACACAGTAATAATATTAAGAAACATGACATCAAGCAAGAAATCTGCACATTCCAGTACAGGTGTCTAAATGTACTGCACCAAGTTTTACCAACATTCTGCATTCCCCCCACACCCAGACATACACACACAATGCAACACAGCAAAACAGAACACAACACAACTCACACAGAAACACAGAGAGAGAGAGAGAGAGAGAGAGAGAGAGGGGAGAGAGAGAGAGAGAGAGAGAGAG
Source organism: Phymorhynchus buccinoides (assembly GCA_017654935.2). Taxonomy (NCBI): domain Eukaryota; kingdom Metazoa; phylum Mollusca; class Gastropoda; order Neogastropoda; family Raphitomidae; genus Phymorhynchus; species Phymorhynchus buccinoides. The sequence continues at coordinate 26,053,451 of CM065710.1, forward strand.
AGAGAGAGAGAGAGAGAGAGAGAGAGAGAGAGAGAGAGAGAGAGAGAGAGAGAGAGAGAGAGAGAGAGAGAGGAGGGAGGGAGGGAGGGAGAGAGAGAGAGAGAGAGGGGGGGGGGGAGAGAGAGAGGGGGGGGGGGGGGGGAGGGAGGGAGAGAGAGAGAGAGAGAGAGAGAGAGAGAGAGAGAGAGAGAGAGAGAGAGAGAGAGAGAGAGAGAGAGAGAGGACACACAGACACATCCACACACACACTTACACATAGGACACAGACACGCACACACACACAGAGCTACATACATCAGAATTGTTGGTGATGGCGGCCGCTCCACACGAGGCGGTGGCCAGCTGGTTGTAGTCTCTCACACACACACAGACAGAGAGACACACACACAGAGCTACATACATCAGAATTGTTGGTGATGGCGGCCGCTCCACACGAGGCGTTGGCCAGCTGGTTGTAGTCTCTCACACACACACAGACAGAAAGACACACACAGACAGAGAGACACGCACACACACACAGAGCTACATACATCAGAATTGTTGGTGATGGCGGCCGCTCCACACGAGGCGGTGGCCAGCTGGTTGTAGTCTCTCGTCATCTGATTGGCCAACACTCCCAGCTGCCCCACATTGGTCGTCGACTTGCCGATCTGTGCACACCCACATCACCGCATTTTTAACCCTTTCATCGCCACTGTCTCCTCTTGGCACCACAACGATTTAACACCCATTTCACTAAGAGGCATCAAATGAGGGTCTGGTATCCAGTGACCTTATGTTCTTCATTTTGGGAGGTAAGGATAGGCCCTATTTTATACATGTCACAGAGGAATCCCCAGTATTGCAGACGAAATATTTTCTCTACCCGGGTTAAGCTTAACGGTAAATTTTGGCTGAGGAATGGCTAGCGTTGAAAGGGTTAACCATAAAGCCAATCTGACCACAAATAATAATAATAATAATTAAGGACACTTGTACAGCGCTCTACTCCCTTTGCAGGGAGCTCAGAGCGCTGTACATCAATATGAAAATAAACACTAAAATGTAATACACATGAATACACATCGATGGCTTGGAGTCAAAACGGACTATCTTTAGATAGTCCGTTGACGTATTATTGAACTTGTTACGAAAACTAATAACTTGCATAAAAAAAAGACTGCAGAAATATAAAAATCATAACCCCCTTTTTATATTTCTAAAGTCATTGTTTGATACAAGTTATTAGTTTTTGTAATAAGTCCAATAATACGTCAATGGACTATCTAAAGATAGTCCGTTTTGACTCCAAGCCATCGACATACACAATGAACATTGTGCAAATGCAAAACATCAACACATTTCCTTCTTTCCTTCGTCAGTTTCCGGTCGTATGAACGCAGAAGCGTCATGCTGCTGTTATTCGCCTAAACCGAGGAACAGTTAGGCCCAGCAATGTCCGACTTTGGCTAGAGAAAATCTTTGTAAGAATTTCTAGAATACAAGCAGGAGAGTGGACCAGTAAGGCAGAAAGATAGCAGGTGACAGGAAGCTAAGGGAAAAGGCAGAGTGAAAGAGTGAAACACTAGAGGAAGTTACAATCGCAGTACTTCCAAAAGGTGGGGGAACTATTTGTACAAAAGACCCTCCCAGTATCCCCACAAGGGGGACAGAATTGTTGTTGCTGTTGACTTACCCTGGCTAAAAGACTCCAGGGACTATCCCAACAGCAGAAGCACTTTGAACACTATGGTACAAGTGCATCAGCTACGGATGAAAAACATTACATGTGTGACCATTTTCGATCACCCCGCCACGTGGGCAGCCACACTCCGACTTCGGCGGGGGAGGGCAGGGCTCCCAGGGATCCCCATTTGGGGGTCTATGAAGTACTAGAATTCTAAAGGACCCTCTAAAAGACTGTGCAGGGGGTCCCAGGGATGCAATATAAACATTATTTTTAGCACTCGCAATGTCATTGGGACCCTCTATCTCTCCTCTGGGACCCTCTATACTGTAAGTGAAGGAGTCCCTGGGACCCCTTCTTTTGCGGGACGATTGTTTAGGTTAGGTTAGGTTAGGTTAGGTACATTATTGTTACAGAGGCGTCTCTGTGAAATTGAAGAGCGCGTCACAGCCAGAGGCGCGCGACCCATTTTTTTTTTCCATGCAATTTTTGTGTGACTGATGAGGAAGGAAAGGGAGGGGGGTAAATTTTGACCAAAATAACAACTTTTTCGCTGCCACTCGGTTTAACGTGTGCTAAGTGCATGAGCACACAGAACCTCGGTTTATCGTCTCATCCAAAAGACTCCACGTTCAGACCGCAAGGCCTAGTGCAAAATGAGAGGAAAAATCCCCTGTAGCCAGGTTCGAACTCGGGTTTACTTGACACGAAGCGAATGCGCTACCACTGTGCCACTCTACATTGGGAGCCCGGGGGGGGGGGGCGGACGGAGGGGCAAGGATTGAATTTCAAGACAGTTCTGCTTCTTTCAGCTCTCACCATGTCCTGTGCGGTGCGTGCGATTTGCTTGGCCAGGCGAACCATGTTGGTCTGGTGGTCCACGAACGACACGTTCTCGTTCACCGTGATGCGCTCGTCAGTCTGGACAACAATAATAACAATAATAATTCATTTTTAGAAAAGTGATGCCTGTCCCTCACGAGGCTCGTCAGCCATTACAGACACAAAAACCAACAGGTTTAACCATTTCACCGCCAATGTCGCATTTTTGCACCACAATGATTGAACACCCATGTCATTAAAAGTCTTGAAATGAGGGTCTGTTATCCAATGATCTTGGGTTCTTACTTTTGAGAGGCAAGGATAGGCCTTATTTCAATTTATATCACAGAAGAATCCCCAATATTTCTTTTCTCTATCCATGCAAGTTTAATGAAAAAATTTGGCTAAAAAATGGCTGGCAGTCATGATGGGGACCACGCCCCCTCCACACACACACACATGTACTGACCCTGGAATTGGACTTGGAGATGCTGTCAATCATGTTGGAGACCACACCCCCCCTCCCACACACATGCACTGACCCTGGAATTGGACTTGGAGATGCTGTCAATCATGTTGGAGACCACACCCCCCCTCCCACACACATGCACTGACCCTGGAATTGGACTTGGAGATGCTGTCAATCATGTTGGAGACCACACCCCCCCTCCCACACACATGCACTGACCCTGGAAATAGACTTGGAGATGCTGTCAATCATGTTGGAGACCACGCCCCCTCCACACACACACATACACTGACCCTGTAAATGGACTTGGACATGCTGTCAATCATGTTGGAGACCACGCCCTCCCCCCCCCCCCTCCCACACACACACGCGCACTGACCCTGGAAATGGACTTAGAGATGCTGTCAATCATGTTGGAGACCACGCCCCCTCCACACACACACACATGTACTGACCCTGGAAATGGACTTGGAGATGCTGTCAATCATGTTGGAGACCACGCCCCCTCCACACACACACACATGCACTGACCCTGGAAATGGACTTGGAGATGCTGTCAATCATGTTGGAGACCACGCCCCCTCCACACACACACACACACACATGTACTGACCCTGGAAATGGACTTGGAGATGCTGTCAATCATGTTGGAGACCACGCCCGCCTGGGAGGCGGCCTCCTCCAGACTCTGCAGCAAGTCCTGCAGCACGTCCTTCATGTCGTCGGCCGCGTTGTCGATCGACTGGTGGGCCTGGCCGGCCTGGAGAGATACAGAGAGACAGAGAAGCATTAGAACAGACATGCCTACCCCAAAATTTGCTTTCAGGGACAATAAAGAAAGAAATCAGGGACAAATCCGTGAAATCAGGGACATACCGAGCATGCTTATCCGACTTAATGTGATGCCTACAGTCATATCTCCCGCCAGATTTCACAGAGAAATCGCATACACACGTCTGGCAGAATGCAAACGAAACTCCTTTTTTACCTTGTTTTAGACAAGGCCACTTTTCCGTGAACTCTTTCTTGAAAACACACGCATGCTTCACGGCCGTTTTCTTCTTCTTTTCACACTTGTCTGCAAGTCACTTCTAAAATCAACTTTTCGGGACAAATCCCGGATGTACAGGGACGGTAGGCATGTCTGCCTTACCTTGGGGTTGCCTCCCCCTTCCTTGGCAGCATACATGAGCTGCAGGGCGGACTCGGCCACGGTCTTGGTGAGGTCCAGCAGCGCCATCTGCTGCTTGGAGTTCATGGTTTTGGAGGCCGTGCCGATGGCAGACTCCGTCAGGGGGTCGAAGTACGAGCCCACCGTCGACACCTGGGAACAATAATAATAATAATGATTATTTGCATAGCGACTATTCTCTGATTTAGGGCTCTAAGGGCTTTACATATTTAAAACAAATACAACATAGAATATACATTATCTTATACAATCAGAACATGACGAACGCACAAAACTTTTACATGAGTAGAATATAGAAAAGTACATATAATATATATACAAAGGAACAAAAACGCATATCTTAAAAAAGGTACACAACTTACAGAAACACACACGTTATTTGTGGGCGAGGTTGGCAGAGTTGCTCGAAAACATTCTCCATCATCTCCCCCCCACCACCATACACCCACATTCATTTATTTATTTGTGCTATAGATGGCTTGATGTAAAAAAAGCAAACATTATTGCTTATTCAAAGTACCATCTGAAAATTTAAATTTTGACTTTGACTTTGACACACACACACCAGGCATGGTAGTGGGGGCAAAGTGGTTTTCAAGGAAAATGGCCATGAGTCCAGGAGGGCCGAAGAAAATTCAATCAAATTCAATAAATGAGAGTGGAAATTTTCACTTTTTCATGCCATTTCAATGCACTTTTTAATAATTTTGTTTCAAACTGTTTCACGGATTTTCCGCGATTCGCGGAGGTCTACCATGCCAGACACACACACAGACAGACACACACACACACCACCACACACACAGACTGACCAGATGGCCCAGGTTCTCTGGCTCCTGCTTGGCGGCCTGCCGGACGTCTTCCACGCGGTCAAGGATCTCGCGGGCGGAGTTGATCATCTGCTCCTGGAATCCCTTCAGGCTGTTGGCGTCGCGCGGCACCAGGCACTGGCGGATGGCCTCCAACGACGCCTGGTCCAGCTCCCGTATCACCCCGTTCAGCTGGCCGATGGCCTGGTCGCACTCCTTCTGCCCCGGGGCGCTGTCCCTGAACAGAATCAAACCCACAAGTTTTTAGATAACTGCTGCTCCTCTGAAAATAGGAATGTGTTGATAGAAGCAGAGTTGATGGAGAGAGAGAGAGACGGAGACAAATAAAGAGCCAGATATGGAGAGAAGCAGACAGACAATAAAGAGCCAAATACAGAGACAAGAGAGAAATAAAGAGCTAGATACAGACAGAAGCAGAGAGAGAGACAGACAAATAAAGAGCCAGATACAGAGATAAAAAGAAAGAAAAAACCCAGATACAGAGCCTGATGGAGGACATCTGTCTCTTGATGGAGTCGAACACTCTTGGAGTGTGATGAATACAGCCGATACACGGCACAGCAGTCCGTCTCTCTCTCTCTCTCTCTCTCTCTCTCTCTCTCTCTCCCTCTCTCAGTTTACCTGATAGAGGACACCAGCCTCTTGATGGAATCGGACACGCTCTTGGAGTGGGAGGAATACAGCTGATACACGGCCGGGTCTCGGGGGTTGACGGCCAGTTGCTTGGCCGCCTGGAGCATGTGACACGCTCCCTCCATCATCGCCTTGCCCGCCACAACGATTGGCTCCTGGGCCTTCTGCGCCTGCAAGGCCAATGGCACGTTGGTTAGACTTCATTTGCATATTCATTTACATACATGTGACACGCCCCCTCCATCATCGCCTTGCCCGCCACAACGATTGGCTCCTGGGCCTTCTGCGCCTGCAGACCTGCCAACCCCCTAACAGACCAAAGAGGAATATTTGTAGCAGGAAAGAGGAATTTTGGGGAGCTAAGAGGAATTTTGACACGGCATCTTACCTTTCGCGCGTAAACATAATTTGAAGCAAGTAATTTTCATCCTTGTGAACTTGTCTTGTTTAAAACTAGTCTTGTCTGGAAGTGTCACAACTATTCCTATCACAATAGAAGCTTTTGGTTTGTTCCTCTGCCCTTTTTATTTGGGCAGACCAAGACGGTTGGCGCCATAGATGACTTAAATAATAAGACTTGGAAGGATGATAATGAATCAATTTAAGTTCATCTTTGTTCTCCTTTCCTTCCGTTGGCTTAAAAAAGTCGGTAACGGTGGAAGACGCCACAAAAAACACAAAAAAAACCATGGGTGATGCTGCACTAGCCGTGACACGCTCTCCAGGTGGGAACATCCTGAATCGACTGGAAAAAAATACCTATAATACAAATTGCCCACTCCTACTGTCTGCTGATCCCTACACCCTTCCTACCCCCATCCACAACTATCACCCCCCCCCCCTCACCACTCCTACCTGTCTGCTGATCTTGGCTGGTTTGCTGGCGAACTCTGGTGAGGAGGCTAAGGTGGTCAGCTTATCCACACCCTACACCCTTCACAGTACACTAATTCCCCTCATTCTAGCTCCTTTCAGTTTTCCACAGAGAGCTATTTGTTTCAAGTTATTTCCTTTAACAGCGGCAAATATTCTTATCATTGATTGTGGGTAGGGATAGGAAAAGACCTTACAAGTGGCATACCACCATAAAACAATGTAAGCCTAATGGATAAAACACTTTAAATTGGTTTATGCTGGTGATGAGGGTTAACAAAAAGCATGAACTGAAAGGAGCTGAGAAAAGCTACTGTGCCTTCCTACCCCCATCCACAACTATCATCCCCTCCACACCCCCTTCCCACCCTCCCTACCCCCTCACCACTCCTACCTGTCTGCTGATCTTCGCTGGTTTGCTGGCAAACTCTGGTGAGGAGGCGAAGGTGGTCAGTTCCTCCACGGCCTCTGTAAGGGGCCGCGCGGCCTCCGCGCATCGCCGCCGGTTCTCCTCCGTGAAGTCACTGTCCAGGGCCTGGGGACAAAAACAGGTAGCACAGGGTTCAGAGTTCGAACCTCTTGCGGTAATTTTGACACACACACACACACGGTGTGCCGACTCTTCTTGACGCACAAAACTGACACCTCCCACGCACTGGGTTTCAAAACAGAGCGTCGCTAAATTCACCAAATTTTCACCTGAAGAACTTTTTTTTTTAAATGTTATTTTAAAAAAAGAGCTATAGACACCCTACAATATTTATTTAGAACATTTATATAGACATAGGGACAAAAAAGTTTTAAACAATTTTACTATATATATCATTTATAACATTTATATTTATATCATCAAATCTCTAAGCGATTTACAATTTACTAAAGGATGTATATGCGGGCAACTCCTTAATAACCTAGGGACATATCTTCGGGCACCGATTCTGACCCGCTTATTTTGAAGACAGAACAGAGGAAGTTACAAGCACAGAACTTTCAGAAGGTGGGGGAACTATTTTTACGAAAGGGAGAGACTCGTGGAGGGGGCGGGTCGTTCAGCTCCCCGTATGGAGGTACGAGGCATCCACCCACTGCCCCAAAACAAGACAAATATATATAACCGCCTACCCCCCCCCCAAAAAAAAAGAAGAAAAAAAAGAAAGGTCTGATTCTATTAATCTTTTTTTCAATGATAATAAACACAACAATCTTTCAATATATGTCTCTTTTCTTTTTTTTAAATGTAACTTACTTTGGGTACTTTCTGTAACATTAAACTAAAACAAAAAATTCTTTAAACATAAAAATAAAAAATAAAAAAACAAACACATGTAACGTACAATTCATGTCATGAATAAGGTATGCTTCATTGATATCATCAATTCAGAATTTAAAAAATACATTTTCATTGAAAAAAATATATCGCTTACATGCATGCACACTCCGCTGTTGCTATTTTCTGTACTCATATGCACACATACGTAAGTTATAACAATATGAAGACCACCCTGGGGGACACATGCATATAAATATACTGACACATTCGCAGGTATGCATAAACAAATATCACATCTCGCACTGAGTGGGGGAAACCCATACATTGTAATGTATTTAGGTACACATACTGTATAACGGAGTTATACTTTTAAGCATGCATGCCGACCTGAATTGGTTTTCACACTCTTCACAACAGGCTTTTATAATCACCAAGCAGACATGGACAAAAACGTGTAAGCATAGATTCCTTCCTTTCACCTCTCTCTCTCTCTCCCATATAAATAAATAACCATTAGTACTAGTAGTAGTCAGGCATCAGAATACTCCAGAGTCCAATCCGCGGACGAACAACACTCGCCATGACTCGGAGTCGACATCGAGTCGGACCCCACAAAACTCTAGTCCGTAGTCGGCATCATTGCGATCATTCGCTACCCGATTTCTCGCTGAAAAGTTCAAAGTTCTCACATCATCGTAGTCTCCCGCGATCATATCCTCTAAATCGACCCATTTAAAACCCAAATCACAATCACTGTCATCAAAACAAACTCTGAAACAGTGAAAGAAAGAGTCTAGAGAGCTGTAAACTCGGAAGAAAGAACAAACATGGCCACGATTTTTCGTTTCCGAAGGCGCAGTATGAAAAAAAACCCGTTTAAGAATACCATTTGAGAATAAGATCGCGCTGCCTCATGAAGTACAAACCGCGGCCGGCAGTGACAAAACCACGGCCAGTGGCTACCAAGACAACAGAAATCCGCGGATCCGCGGGCCGTTCTGATGCATTAGTAGTAAAGTAGTAGTAGTAGTAGTAGTAGTAGTAGTAGCAGTAGTAGTAGTGGTGGTGGTGTGGTGGCGATGGTGGTGGTATTAGCAATAATAGTAGTAGGAGTAGTAATGGTAGTACTAATAGAAGAAGTAAATTGCAGTGAAAGAGGCGTTTTTCGTTTATTTCTTTGTTCGTTTGTTTATTCGGTCGGTTAGTTTTCTGTTCTGCTTGTTTTTATTGCTGATGTTGATGCTCTGCCTACCATGTTGTTGCTATATTACTGTTGTTGTTTCTGTTGGCGATGTTCCTGTGTCTCAATGTTCATTTATAGTATTAGCTATGTATTGCATGCTTAGAACCAAGGACAGAATGGAAGACTAGGCCCAGCCTCAATTCTTATCCTTTTGATATAAAGTACATGTATTGGAAGTTTGATCTCTCTCTCTCTCTCTCTCTCTCTCTCTCTCTCACACACACACACACACACACACACAACATACCTTGATAGCTTTGACGAGGGCTGCAGTGCTATTAGCCACGTCTTTGGCGCTCTGCACAAAATGTCTCTTGGCCACAGGGTTGGCCGTCTTGGAGGAGGCCAGGCGACAGGCGTTACACAGCGCCGAGGTGTGCTTGGCCACAACCGTCGCTGCCGATAGCACCTGTGTAATATCACACACCTTGACAACGCACCTGTCAAAAACTAGAGGGGTGGGTTCGCATCCCACCACTGTCACGATGCTAACAATTCTTGCAGGTGAAATACCAAAGGCTCAACCACAATCACAATATTTATTCATCCAATAAAATGAAAATGTGTGTGTGGTTAAAAGTTAAAACAATATGCAATAAAAGGTCACAGTTCCAATATTAAAATATCAGATTCACGCAAAAATCAAGCACACGCAGACAGCCGCTACACTCCCCCCCCCCCCCCCCCCCCACCCCCCCCCCCTCCCCCCCCCCCCCCTCCCCACTCATAGAGACAGACAGACAGACAGACAAAAACCGGCAAAGACTGCGGGAGAGTGGGAGGGAGGGTGGGGAGAAAGAGAGAGAGGGTGACAGAGACAGAAATAACGAGAGAGGAAGAGAGAGAGAGAAAGTAAAAGATAAAGAACAAGAGAGAAAGAGAATAGAATAGAAAAGAAGAAAAAACACACAAAGAAGATGAGAGGGTGAATAAATGAGAGTGAATGGGAAAGCTTGTAGTTTTATTTCTTTGTAAAGCGCCATGAAGAGAATTTTCTAGATATTATGTGCGCTATATAAGCGCAAATTATTATTATTATTATTATTATAAAAAAACCACATTTCTCACACAGAACTGAGAAGAAAATTTAAACACCCCCCAAAAAATCAATCACTGAAGTTGTTTCTGATCTTCAGAAAATATTAAAAGTACCCACAGCAATAAAACTTTAAAATAAATGTTCATTATTGTAAACCCAGTATCAAAAGACTTTTCACGCCTTGTTGAAATAGAAACACCCACCCGCTTAATTAAGACATGTTTTATAACTCAACTCAAGTCCTTGGTCTTTTCCGCCATTTCATGCAAGACACACACACAAAAATCATTTTAAAGTGTAGGCTTAAGGGAGAGGGGGGGGCATCTGTTTCTGTTTCTCCAGTTGTTGTTTTTTATAATGTTTCTAGAAACAATTATCAAAGTACAAAAAAAGAAAGGATATTAACAGAAAGAAAGAAAAACCCAACTTCAAATGGGACAGCACACGTTCATCCCAGTGGCAACGAAAAAGTTGTCATTTGGTCAAAATTTACACACACACCTCCTTCCTCATCACTCGCGCAAAAATTGCATGCCCAAAAAAAAATTTGGCTCTGGCTGCAACGCGCTCTCCAGGTGGGAGCAACCCAAATTTCACAGAGGCGCCTCTGCGACTATAAAGTACCTAATACCTAATGGGAAAGAAAGACAAGGACAACAAGAATCAGACATTCAGTCTTTTCTTTCAATACTAGAGAGAGAAAAAAAGAGAAGAGTCGAGAAAAGAAGCCAACAGGTGGGAGTGGAGTCATGAAAGCACAACTATGCAGACCTGCCACATTCTGAGAATAAAAAAGAGGAGCGAGAATCTAGGGGCTGGCACTGGCCCCCCAGTAAAATCCATTGCCACTTCGAAATGTGCTGCCTTCTCTTTTGTTCTTCAAACATGCAGTCGTTTTTGTCAATTTGAGATCCATTTTAGAGTAAGAAATATTGACCATTGTCAATTTGAGATCCATTTTAGAGAAAGAAATATTGACCATTGTCAATTTGAGATCCATTTTAGAGAAAGAAATATTGACCAATCTACAATATTTGTTGGTCATTTAGCCTGAGATAGGCCTATGCTTCGTGTAGCCCCTCACTGTCTCATGCTGACCCTTAGATGTCCATTAGCTGGTGCTTTGAATGCATGCTCTTTGTTGTGAAATTGAGTGGAAAATGTATACAAGACAGATTTTAAAATATAGGAGCTGGGGAGGTTGCAAGAGGAGCTAGGAGCAATGCTCAACATATCTGAGCTGCTCCTCTGAAATCGGAGCAAGTGGCAGGTCTGACTATGACACACAGACAGACAAAGAGACAGACAGACAGACAGACAGACAGACAGAGAGACAGACAGACGACAGAAGGGTTAGAGACTCTGGCAGGGAAATCAGTCACAGACCATGAAGCAGATACAGACACAAAACACAGACCTGTGTGCGCGCCGAAAAGGAACATGAATTTGTGCTAAATAATAATAATAATAGCTATTCATATTCCGCATAAAGCACTATACACACCTGTTCAAAACAAACCTACCGTATTTTACGGACTACAAGGCGCACCTGATTATAAGGCGCACTCCACAAATTTTACACAAAATTCAGATGTTGTTATCATAGTTTCTTACTATATTATCAGTCACATTATAAGGCGCAGGGGTCTCAGTCTAGGGAAAAAAGTATCGCCTTATAGTCCGTAAAGCATGGTACACGGTCGTCATGTTTAAGTTCATTTTGTTTGCTTGTGTGTATGTGTGTGTGTGCGCGCGATAAATTTATTGCCAAAACAGATGGTCACTGTTGATGCTAAACTTACAATATTCAATTTTCATATTTCAACATTTTATATATATTTTTTTTTTTTAAACCTCATCTATATTTTTTCAAAGTTGTAAATCCTAGTTCCTGGCTACTAAGGAAGACATCGTCAAACACTTTTACAGTGGAACCTCCCTCACAAGACCTCCCAAAATTATACAAAATGAGGTCTTATAAGGGAGGGGTCTTATAAGGGAGGTGTCCTCCGAAGTCAGAGTGTGGCTGCCCACATGGCTGGGTAATAAAAAAACAGTCACACATGTAATGTTCTCACCCCTAGCTGTTGCATTTGTACCAAAGTGTTCAAGTGCTTCGGCTGTTGGGATGATCCCTGGAGTCGTTAAGCCAGGGAACAACAATAACATAAGGGAGGTAATTTGAAGGCTTACAAAGAAGGGCAATGTCGTCCCGGGTGTAGCTGCGAATTGGGATTCGGAACGAGCGGCGTGGGAGCAACGCCACTGTACGGCCCAGAAGATGGGACAGCAAAAAAAAAAAAAAAAAAAAAAAAAAAAGAGAAGGGCAATGTCTCAGAGAAGTAGGTCTTATGTGGGAGGGAGTCTTATAATGGGAGGTTCCACTGTAGCTTCATTCTTTCTGAGGTGGGGGGTTTTCCACGTTCAAACACACACTCACTGGCTTCCCCTTTGCTTCGCTATAAGGACCAACAATGTTTCAAAACTTCAAATGTTTCTTTCTGTGGGTAGCAGTACAAATGTAAAGGAAGACTTTTTTTAATTTATAAAATGGATACAACATTTCGGTAAAGGTCAAGATGTGCCACCCACCCCTACATTTATCGGTTAATTGTATTTTTCCGTTTTTGCCTTTCTTACCATACATAAAGCTGTATTTTAGGAACATTTTTTTAGCTAATAACCTTTTTGGAATACTAACCCTATCCCTAACCCTAGCCCTAAACCTAACCCTACCCCCCACTATGTACTGCAGTACACCGCGATTTGTCACAGTTGTGGTTCGTTGCGTTTTTCCGTCTTATAGGGTGGGGGGTAGGGTTAGGGTTAGGTCTAGGGTTAGGGTTAGTATTCCAAAAAGATAATTTGATGGAAATGTTCCTAAAATACAGCTTTATGTATGGTAAGTTTGCAACTAGGATTTCAACAAAGTGGGGGCAAGCCCCCCCTCACCTTGAAAAAAGGGGGGACTTGGGAAAAAAAAGGGGGGGGGGGGGTGGAAGAAAAAAGTACAATAACATTTAAACTTAGTGACACACACACACACACACTGACATAATTACATTTACTTACCATAATGAAAAAGTAGTCTTACACAGTGATGTCCTGAGGCTCCGGTCATAGACACATGTCTCATTTAACTTTTAACACTGGCATGCTTTGTGTCGTTGATTTCTGCAGAACCAGGACATTGTCCTATTGATTTTTCTTGTCTCAGGACAGTTTGATTTTCGATTCTCGGTACATCACTGCTTACAGGTACACTCCACCACCAACACAACAGGAACTTTGTAAGAAGTAGGCAGCAGTGCATCCAGGTTTTATTCAAACACATTGTTCTGTGCTAAGCAGTATCTGCTTCAATTAGTTCAGTTCTTGTTCACAAAGCCCGACTTGAAAAAAGGCATACTCCACCACCAGCATAACAGTAACTTTGTAAGAAGTAGGCAGCACTGAGCAGTGCCGCCAGGTTTTAATTAAACACATTGCTTTATCCTAAGCAGTATCTGCTTGCACATTATTCATTTAATTTCTTGTTCACAAAGCCTGACTTGAAAATAAAAGTTAGTTAAGCTCACAATTCTCTTCCACTAAAACAAAAAAAATGGAGACAAAAACCAGTCAACATTAAGCATGTTTGCTTCCAAAAGTAATTGCTTAGTGTTTTGCAGGCAGAGGATGATTCCACCATTTGCTTTGACATAGCAGCTGTGAAAGGTGAGAGGTGTCATAATGTGCCCTACTTTTGGTACAATCTCCTGTCTTTTTTGTTTTTCCACAAAGCAGCTGCTTCTGCAAAATCATAGTCTGACATACTGCCCCCTTCGCACTTGATGGTCATGAGCACATTCACTTTGTCTTCTTTGAGTCTGTTTCTCTTTGCTGTCTGGATAGCGTTTTGGCAGCTGAAGCCTCTCTCACAGTCTGCTGTTTGAAATGGAATGACCAGTGCCAACCTTGCAAGGACCAGCAGGTTTGGGAAGGAATCCTGGTGGAACTCAAACAGGAGTTTGTACAATTTGGAAAGTGAATCCCTTGGGTAGTGATTCTGCAACACAACCTCTTTAGCCATGGTCCATTCTGCAAGGCAAGTGTCTTTCTCAATGAGAGGTTCACTCTTTCTTTCTCCTTCAACAATTTCCTGCCCATAGAAATCAGTTAGTGAGTGCATTTCCTTTACTCCAAACTCTGCCCTTTCTTCGTCTGACATGAATGACAGACCTCGCATTCCCAAAACACCAAATGCAGAAGCTACATCTGTTGACTTCTTTGGAAACCTTGTCTCAATATTTCCAAAAAGTGTGTCACAAAATTCAGTTCGAATCTTGTCAATCTTTTCTGAAGTTTCTTTCACACTCCCATCATCAAATGTCAGCTTCATCTTCTTGTACTTCAGTTCAACAGTCACCCCTTCTGCATTTTTCTTCTTCTCAAGGCTCTCTCTCAGTTGTGTCTGGTAGTGTGTTTTGCCCGTCTTTGCAGTCTTCACTTTATTCTTCAACCCTGTCAAGGCTGGCTGAACACAAGAAATATCCAAATCTCGTTTCTGCAGGATCATAGACATCTGTGAAAGAGACGGTAAAATGTCCATGAACATGGCTAGCACACAGACAAACTTGTAGTCACTCAAACGTTTGTGCACCAGTTTTGACTTGCTGTCTTCACGACGGCTGAAGAAGGTAACAAGCGATGCCCAAGAGAGAAACACAGCCTTCACCGCTTCAAAGAAAGAGAGCCATCTTATTTCATGACACTCTCTGACCTGCAACACTGGATCGTCAAGGACCTTTTGAATTTCTTTCAGCTCACATTTCCTGTTGCCCGATTTGCTGCCCCCAAAATGGTAGTATAGGTCTGCCAGTGTACGCTCCACTTCTGTCAAAAAGGTGATGTTCTTTGAAGACTGTGACGTGGCCAAATTGAAGCGATGCGCCATGCAGTGCACATTTATACAATGTAGGCTCTCCTTCTTGATTTGAGCAGAAACTCCATTCTTTCTTCCTGTCATCACGGCAGCACCATCAGAGCCAAAGCCTATCACTTTGTGTATATCCAGCTTCTTTTCGGCTAAAGTTTTCTTCAGCAGCTCAAAGAGCACCTTGGCATCTGACTTGGGATTGTCTATAGTGACATTCTTGAGAAAGTATGTTTTGGGAACAAACTGTTCATCAACAATTCGCACATACACTATCAAGTGTTTATTTACTGCAAGATCAGTACTCTCATCAATGAGCACTGAGAAGAAGCTGGCTTTCTTCACATCATTGAGGACTCTTTCCTGGATTTCTTCAGCAAGACACTCCTGAAATTCTTCACCTGAGGGTCTGGTAGTGTAGGTAGCATTACAACCTACAGACAACTTTGAAGCAGATTCACACCCCTGTTGCTTCAGAAACTCCATCAGACTTGGATACTTGTTGATAGGCAGGTCCTCTTTGGCTAGCCAGAAGACAGATCGAAGAGCAGATACAATACTGCCATCGGCAACACTTTCCTTGGTTCTCTGGTTAGCTGTTTCAGCAGCCTAAAAAAACAAAACAAACAAAAGACCTGGATGAAATTTCATCTAGCATTGGCTATTTTTTTAAAATTCTATTTTTGTTTCATTTGTTGTAAGTTATATATATATATATGTGTGTGTGTGTGTGTGTGTGTGTGTGTGCGTGTGTGTGTGCATGCGTGCGTGCGTGCGCGGGGGGGTGTGGAGAGAGAGAGTGTGTGTGTGTGTGAGAGAGAGAGAGAGAGAGAGAGAGAGAGAGAGAGAGAGTGTGTGTATGTGTGTGTGTGAGAGAGAGAGAGAGAGAGAGAGAGAGAGAGAGAGAGAGAGAGAGAGAGAGAGAGAGAGAGAGAGAGAGAGAGAGAGAACAAAATTTAAAAAATAAAATTTGAAAATGAGCGAGAGAAGGTGAAGCCTGAAGAAGGTTGAGACAGTGATTGGAAATCATCAACTGAAAAAGTAGGCACAGTTGAGTGTGGATCAAGTGGTAAAAGGGGAGGTGGGGTGAAGGAAAGGGGGAAACAATTTTCAATTTTATGGATAAAGAAAACAAATAAACAGCACACTGTAAAACTAGAACTGAAAGGCAGACAAAGCAAGATTCAAGAAGAAGAAAAAGTACAGTGATACCTACCTGATAACTATAATAAGACCTTCAAAATCACCCAAAATAGGGTCTAATAAAGGAAGGGTATGGGGGGGGGGGGGGGGGTGCTTTTCGATACTAATCTATGTTCACATACCTGACTGAAATCTTGCTGCAGCCCTTCAGCTTCAACAGCTTGCCTGTGGTGAGATGTCTGGGCATGGCGTGTTAGAGTGGAAGTGCGATAATTCCTGCAGCCAGGCTTAGTGAAGGCGTTCTTCTTCTTGTGCTTGGAACACAAACTGCAGCGCAATCCGTCGACTTCATTTGTCACCCACGGCCATGTTTTTTTCCAGTTCTTGGAACTTTGTTCCCTTTTTCCAGCACTCGATTTTGGGTCACTCTCACAGTCTGAATCACTTTCGTGTTCAAAGCTGGCTTCTTCATCGCCAATCTCTTCATCTTCTGAAGTCCTGTTTGTCGAAGGACTAGGTGGTGGGGACGATCGTGTTTTTTTGAACGCGAAGTCGAACAAAGTCCCGCTTTTGCGTTTGGTCGCCATTTTTCTGCACCCAGTGCTGAGACCGGAAGCCCGCTCGTTAAATTACATTAAACACGCTTTCATTGGTCGATCATAGTATACAACTACCTACTGTCCAATGAAGTTGCTTGTTATGTGCACGCTGTTGGGAGAATGAGAGGCCCTGCCAAGGGTGACTAGCTTGATCGTAATGATCGCGCGCATCAGTTTTAAAAGTGCGGGGATGGTTTCTTTTTTGCGCGCGCGTTCGCGCGAAGCTTTTTTTTATTTGCGGGATTTTTTTTTTTAATGCGCGAATCCCGCAATCGCGCCCTCTAGTTGCAACTCTGAGTAAGGCAATAACGGAAAAATACAATTAACCGAGAAATGTAGGGGGGTGGTACATCTTGACCTTTACCAACATTTCTTACCATTAAAACGTCGTTATGTACTTCCGAGTTCTCCTTAAGGATATTCTAATTAAAATCACAATCGACTTGGTCCGCTTATTCGTTACCTTGAACTTTTTTTCTTAAGTCTTGGATATAATACATGTACTGGTACTGCAAATCATAGATATACATTTGGTGCTGTTCAAACAAAACAAAAAACAAAAGTAAACCATAAAAAAGCAACCTCAATTAAAGCAAATGAAAAACAACAAAACCTCAAAGCTACATTTTGTACCCAAAAAAAAAAAATTGTTTATAGTAACAAGCCAACAAAATGAAACACACACAATTAATAATAAATCATACAGGATCTTTACATAGCACATCAATTCTTTTGGCGTAAAAATCAAACCAACCACTTTTTTTTTTTTTTTTAAACTGAGGTACGTAGAAAGGTTTCTAGTTTTCTTTTTTTCACATCTTCTTTTACTGTATTAACATTTTTTTTTCCCAACCCATTATTTTATTCTGTATCACTTTTCCCCCTACCTCCCCACCCCACCCCACCCCTTATTTCTTCCTTTCTGCCCCACCCCAACTCTCTCACCCACCAATATACACACTTCAGGCATGGGAATTGTCAGAGACAAAAAACTCTGAAAAGCCCCCCAATTGAAGTATTTAGTAACAAAAACGAAGTATTTAGTAACAATTTCATTTTTTTTTTCTCGCGGAAATCCGCGAATTCGCTGACAATTCCCATGCCTGACACTTTCATTGGTGCAACTACACAAAATGAAAAAACCTGAAAGGCTGGGGTCTAGGGGTAACGTCCCCCTGCAGCTGAAGAAAAAATTGATTTATGAAGGTATTTTAGTTTGCTTTTTCCACAATTTATACACATTCTTATTTTTTTAAGTGTTTGAAAAATACAGTAGATCTGGCTTGATAAATAAAAAAAAAAAAGGAAATTCCATTTCTGGTAAAATTTAAAAAAAAAAAAGGAAATCCTTGTACAGACAACCCCCTATTTTACGACCCTCTGTTAAGCGACCACCTCTCATTTGAGACCGGATTTGTTGGCACAGATGCATTTTACTATGTAAACGACCTCTCTTAAACCACTTCCTCTAAAACGCGACTTACGACCGCCATTTTGTTGGTTTTTACGACCGTTGCTGTCATCTGCATAGACTTCGAGCAAAGGGAAACAACCACGGTCAAGGGTCTGAAAGCGGAGTCGCTTCCCTTGTTGGAGAAAAGATGGCGGAGAGTGTAGGAAAAGCATGAAAACCACTGACTTTGAAAAAGAAAACCACTGTCTTTGGACGAGAGTGGAGGTGATTAACAGAAGTCGGCGAAGTGAAACTGTAATACATCGATTGCACAATCCTATGGAGTTGGAAAGACCCAAATCCAGTTTTAATATGTCATTGTATGTGTGCATGAAGAAGAGAGTATGAACTGTGCTGAACTTTTTCTTTCTACGGCTGCCAGTGAAAACCTCCGTCATACGACCCCTCCAATTTACGACCGATTTTTCCAGACATTTTGGAAGTCTTAAAATAGAGGTTTGTCTGTATACCAGAAAAAGTTGCACCCATGTACTTCCTAATAATTCTCTCTTTTCTTTTCTACAACTAACATTCAAACTTTTCTAAACACTCTCGCCGTTCTTTTCTACAACTAACAATCAAACCTTTCTAAACACTTTCTCGCCATTCTTTTCTTCATAAAATAATCGTCGTCCCGTACTTCCGATCTTCAACACATTTCATGAACTCGTTGCGTGACATAACTTCTTCCAAAAACCCAACGGAAAAAAATAAGAAAAAAATGTGTTGAGTGCGAGTCAATCAGAGAACTCAAAACATTAGAGTATAGATGGTGCTGTTAACCAATAGGAGAATAGGATACAAAGTGAGAGGGCTTCTGGGAACACTGGTGATCCAACTTTCTGTGTGCGAGTTATAAGTGTTGTTTTTTTGTATTTAAAAAAAAGTTACAGTAACAATATAGGGGTACAGTACGCACAATGAAATAAAAGACTAAACTAAAGGTCGATCAATAAAAGCAACTCATATAACGTTGGGGAATATTTTTTAAAAATCGAAGTGAATCGAAAACTGGTAGGGGTCTTACCGACGACCTGGCATTCCATGAGGCATAGTACTAAGACAGAGAGAGAGAAAGGAGAAGGGGGAGAAGTGAGCAGGGATCAATCTTGTCACAGGACATCATAGGTCATTTGACCAGTTGGATGAAAATATAATAGGTCATTTTCATAAAACGATAAGTCATGATCAATAATGTCAACAAAAAAAGAAGGAAATACAACTTGAGTGCAACAAAAACTGTTTTCTAGGACACTCTGTTGCAATCAATTGTATAGTTTCAGTGCTTTCACAGACTGCATCTTCAAAGAATGACATGAGAACAGGTTTTTTGTTTTATTTTATTTCTTTATAGTCATTTTTTTTGGCATGAGAAAAGTTAGTACAGTACTATCAAAGATATTCTAAAAGGGTAAGATCGATTACTTAAAAGCTTGGCGAACCGGGCTGATAGAGTTATCGTTAGTGGGGACGTGTACACTATTCACAGTGGAGGCTATCCAAAAACTCGGACTGGAACTTGAACGGAGAATTCAACTGGCCTATCGATGTGTAAAATGTGTACTGTTTAAAAGGTACATAACCAGTGTTTCTGTCCTCACTACTCATAATAAGGAAAAGAGACCGGATGTTTATCTTCCCCTGTACAGTCTTTGGTACTATGCAATAACAGGGCAATTATTTGTACAGTTTATTGATTAACCAAAGTGAATCCGATCACTATGGAAATCAAAATCCTTAAAGTTGCTAACATACCTGAAGTAAACACAATATGTCCTCTTTCCTGCAAAAACAATAGGTCATTTCAAAATGTTATCAGTCAATGACTGATGACCGGTGCTAAGAATAATCCCTGAGTGAGAGTCAGTATTGTAGATTGTCGTAAAACGCATTGTAAAGATGATGTAGTCCTTCTTCTCCTCCGACATTCAACAATCACAAATGATAATTATCTTCTATCACAGCACGCTTTCACAAGCACCAATATTCTTTTGGTCACAAATACGCACTGACTCAATCTCTAACCAAACGGAAATTGTCACAAACTTTTGTCTGAAAATAAAAACATGAATGCCTTTCAAAGGGCTTCTCTGTGGGTTTATGTGATGGTGATGGTGATGGTGATGGTTGGTTGGTTGAATGTTTGTTTGCATTCAAACTTTGTAGGAAGTTTTATTTTATTTTCCCCCCATATTTTTTTGCCTCACTTGATCTATCCCGCATTGATGTCCCAACAGAAACTCTCGTCTAGAAAGACATGATAATGGCAGACCTGTTTACCCCCTACACAAGTCTTGAGTAGTCTGGATAACTGAAATGAGTAGTTTGGGCTCAAAATGTGTAGTTTTATTCATTCAACCATCAAACAATGTTCACTGAAAATGAGTAATTAGAGCATTCTTTTCAATTTTGAAGAGTAGTAGAGGTCCAAATTGAGTGGAATACTACTCGAAAAGAGTAGAGTAAACAGGTCTGCAATGGTGGGTGTCTTTACAACATCTACCTTCCGCTGGAGTCTCCTAAATGTGAGACATTTTTTTACAGAATTTCAAGTACATGCAAATAAATCATTAATGTCACCCGCCCCTCCCCCACACACACACCTACAAAAAACAAACAAAAGCTTGGCTTGGAATAAGAAGGGCAAGGGAACATGAGAGGGAGTGACTATTTATAACGAGAGGGAGAGATATGGCAGTTGCGAAAAACTCAATGATAAGGATAGTGATGAACAGTGGGGAGATGGGGGGGGGGTAAGAAAAAAAAGGTGGTAGAAATGGCAGATTGAAAACCAACACTGTCCTCTTCTATTATTATTTTTTTAAACCACTCCTACAGCCTAGATTACACTGAGCTAAGACAATAGCATCTACCTGACAAAGATGATTGGCTCAGACACAATAGTACCTACAGTGGAGTCCGGGTAAAACGAATTTTAACGGAACACAGACTCAGTTCGTTGTATCAGGATTTCGTTATACATGAACATGTACAATGTATGTTGAAAACAAAAACAGTTCAAACACTCGCCAATGATAACCGAAAACATAAACTTGACCAGTTTGGATCGTCTGTCTTAATCACGGGATGTACAAGGCTTGAAGAAGTTCAGCAGTGTTGTCTGACGCTGATCTGTTTTGGCACACTTTTCAACAAGTTTGTCCATTAAGTGACAACACATCACACAAATTTAGTTTGTTATAGGCTTTCACGAACTTTTCGATCTTTATTTTGAGCGCGAATTGTTAAGCGACCTTGAGAAACCGAATGATCTGTAGGAAGCCTAGGCCTAGCAGACGACCCAGTGTGAATCTAAATGAGTTCACGCATGCGCAGTTCATATTTTCCAACTTCCTTCCTCTTGACAACACGTTCTAGCTTGGAGTTTGAAGGCCTAGGTTTTTGCAGCGCATCGCACAGGCTGAGTTCGTTATAGGCTATTTTTCCAAGTAAATAAAATTATCCTGGGGCCTAGAACATGAGTTCGTAAAAAGCGGATGTTCGTTATATCCAAAGGATTTTTTGTTCGTTATACCCATGGCTTTGCAAGTGACAAATAGAAGGGCATTTGCCGGGAAATTGAAGTCAGTTCGTTAATCGCGAAATTTCGTTAAAAGCGAGTTCGTTATAGTTGGACTCCACTGTACCTAATTAACATAACTGGCTCATTTCAATCCATTTACTTATCCTAACACCACACAATGGGAAAAAAACACACACAAAAACACCATGAATCTAACATTTTAACAACGGTTTAACCATTTTAACTGTACTACGAAATGATGATCAACATAAACCTAATGAAAATCTAAAGGGCAACATTTCAATGGATCACGGATATACTGAACAATAATAGCTAAGGTTGTTCCCACCAGCCTGGGGCAATCTCACAACCCCCCATCAACGCCTTTTACCTATCCCACCGAACCAAAACGCAAACACCACGAGAAAAACAAAACCAAAAACACCACAACATAACAAAAGGGCAAAGTCAGAAAGTGAACTCCACCACAGCAGCCCATGAAAACAGGTAGCGAGGAAAATGGTAACGGCAACTGCGGCAACAAAAAACCAGCATGTGTGTGTGTGTGTGTGTGTGTGTGTGTGCAGACAACACAGCAGCACTGGTGATACACACATTAAAGGAAACCAACGAAATGGGGGACACGCGCGCGCACAAACACATACACACAGTCACACATACATGTGCGCAAACACATGTGCAAGCACACACATACACGCACACACGTGCAAGCACACACATAGGTGCAAGCACACACACACACACACACATGCAGCACACACATATGCACGCGCACGCACACGCACACACACACATATATGCACGCACGCACACACACACTACACACTACACACACACACACACTACACACACACACAGTCAGTCACACAAACATACGTGCAAGCACACACACACACAGCACACACATATGCACGCACACACACACACTTGCCCACACATACATAGTTGCAGCATGCTTGCGCACTCAACACTCTCTCATCATGAACACAACAAAAACCCAAATAGCAATGAAAAATAATAGAACTCTGCCTTTCACTCATCAAAAAACAAAACAACAACAGAGAGGAAGAAAAGAAAAAAAGCACAGACAAAACATATTAAGGCCCTGTCAGATTAAGGCAAAGGTACCGCTTTAAGTTCGACACGTTCATCTTTTTCAACTAGATCAATCCCCCTCCCCTCTTCTTCTTCTTCTTCTTCTTCTTCGAGAAGGCAGCAAACTCCACCACATCGATTCTGCTGCAGTTAGGGGCTTAGAACAAAGATGAGGAAGAAGAGCAGCAGACATCATTACTTGCTGGGTGTGATACACTAAAAACAATGGGTTCTTCTTCTTCTGCGTTCCAGAGCCATACGGCCACAATGGGTACGTATGGGTCCGTTTTCCAGTTTTCACTGGTCTCCTTGCTGCTTACAGCCAACACATTCCAATTTCGGAGGAGCTCAAAGGAGAAAACTATATGGAAGATTTTTTTTTGGGGGAAAAAGGCAGGAGAATGGACCGCCAATAAGTCAGAAACATAGACGATAGAAAGCAAAGGAAAAAGGCAGAATCAGAGAGTGACAGATCAAAGGAAGCTACAAGCACAGAACTTCCAGAAGGTGGGAGAACTATTTGTACGGAAGACCCTCCCGGTATCCCCACGAGGGGAAAAAGACTGTCCAAAAACCAACAGCAACACGAACTCAGATTATGGCTCGAGTTGAAAGAGATGAACGAGTTCAACTTTGGGGCGAGTCAATCCCAAGAAGGATTCATTCATTCATTAATTAAACAAAAAGCGGTCACCCGGTCGAGGCATGAAGTCCCACCCCCTGGGCCCGGTAAACAGAGAAGAGGCAGCATACACCTCTCCATTCCCTCACACGCACGCACACTCACACCAAAAAATGACAACAGCACACAACACCTCGGCACGTCAAACAAAACCACCGATGGGTGAGAGGAGGGAGGGTGGGAGGGAAGAAAGTGAGGAAAAGCTGTGATGGTAGAGAGAGAGAGGGGGAGGGTGTAGGAGACAGGAGAAGGTGGTGCCGACATAGTAATTTTGTTGACACAATGGTTAAAAAAAAGACTCACCACCTCTCGCGAGGCTCTTACATCAGCGCGACCCTGAATGAAGGCGTGAGGAGAAGGAGAATAGAAAGGTGAAGAACATTCACAGTAGGTATTGGGGAAAAAAAGTTCAGTGATAACATTCATTCACAAGAGCACGCACGCACGCTCGCGAGCGCGTGCGAACGCACACACACACACACACAAACTTCACGCTTCTGAAATGAAAACTTAATCGACGGTACACCATCAATTCAAGTGAACTGAGTCTGTAAAACAGACCTGAGGCTGACATTATACTATTGGAAAATTCAACTAGCAACAGCATCTGCATCAGCATCCGGTATGTTGGCAGAAGAACCAACCAAAAAACTGGGGGGAGAGCATAAAAATGAATAAATAAGAAAGATAAATATGAATAATAAAAAATATATATATATATTTTTTTTTTCGTAGTGATTTGTTGTTGGAGATGAGAATCGGAGCTTGAAGACCTCGATCGTCTCAGCTCCCACAGTGTCATCGTTGAGGTGTTATCATATATTGAGAACTATGCGATAAAAATGGCTTCCGTTCTATTTCTTCAAGCATTAGCCTCTTAGCCCCTTAGCAATGAAAACCAAATTGAGCATCTTCCAAGACCTAGAACCCACAGACATTTTACTGCATAAACAGCTCGCATACAGTCAACTAACGTATTTTAAGCACAATCATGATGAAACGGACACATATGGGACACTAGTAGATATAAAGATGGTGGGAACGATCCTGGAGGCAATGCCCGGAGGCAGTGCAACACCAGTAAAGTCCCAAATTTGGAACAATACAGGTATGTAAGTAATCAGCACAATCACAACTTTCAGCTCAGTAACAAAAGGCCTTGTATAAAATGCATACTTTGGTAACACACACACACACATGTACAGCCCATAATCTTCAATAGGTACACTCAAAAAGCAAAGTAGGTTATATCTTTGTCAAAATTTGCCAATACACAGATTTGGTTAGAGAGGTGGACAGGGGGGAAAAGAATGTAGAGAGTGAGTGGTATTATAACAAATAAAAAGGGGGGTGGTGGGGGGTGAGAGCCCTAGAATCAGCTCTCTGGCTGGCCCCTAACACACACACAGGCTCGAACGTAGTCAGATGCGCACACGCACGCAGGCACAAACTCCACGCACGCACACATAGAGCCAGTGCACCCCTCTTGCAGTAACCAACCGTGGCTAAGCATCCAGATACAGACAGGGCTACAACCAGTTACATTTCCGAAAGTTTAGGCACGAGACGGATAGGGTAGGGTAAAATACAATTTCAGAGCGACCACAAGCTTATGGTACGTGGATAATGAGGTACTTTGCTGGCATGAACATAGCCCCCCCAGACCTGCCTACTTGGAATTTTCCCAATCAGTAGCCCAGCCATCAATTTTCAGTAGCATGGCAAATTTTTTCGTAGCATCCACAAACGACGGTAATCAATTTGTTCTCTTCCTGAGCCGAAACGTACTGTTTATGTTTCACTGATTGAACGCGTTGACGGTCGTCTCTACCGCCATGATTCACAGAGAAGTCTGCATGGCAGAGGTTGCAGTGAGCATGGTTCGCACCAAGTCGACTTCTGACGATGCAAGGCCACTCCTCCGTGTAAGCTATTTTGAAAATTTGTGCGTCAGGCCGATGTTTTTTCTTAGAAGATGGTGTACCAGATGATTTTCGTTTTCTGGTTTGGGTTCGTTTTTTTTCGTTTGAAACATCTCCTGAATCGCTACTGCTGCTGGAGTCCGCCATTTTTTTTCAGAGAAAGTAATAAGAACGCATGCGCAGTCACTGAAAAAAAACAGAAGTGACTAGGTTATTGCGCGTGACACGGCGTCTGCTCTTAGAAACAGACAAAACCGGGAGCGGCATAAGCAAAAATAAAATGCAGCAGCATTTTTTTTCTCTCCGTAGCAACGTTAAGGTTGCCGTTGCTCCGTAGCAAAGCTTTATTTTTCATAGCTGCTACGGCCAAATCGTAGCAGTAGGCAGGTCTGCCCCCCCCCCCCCCCCCCCCCCACCCCACCCCCCTTTCTTCTTGCCAAGTTACAAGCATCCTCAAGACAGGCTGAATATCAAGATATTAGGCTATGATAAATAATACTGGAATATATATATTATTATTTTAATATACAAAAGGAAAGATAGAGAATGAGGGGTATGGGGGGGGGGGGGGGGTGGATACAGTTGGGTGACCACAGTTTACATAATTATGCAGCGGTCAGTTTGGACTGTCGCCATTGGCAACCACCTACCTGAGTCTGAACATTGACCTACAAATGGGCACAAAGAAG
This sequence comes from Phymorhynchus buccinoides, assembly GCA_017654935.2. Lineage (NCBI taxonomy): Eukaryota > Metazoa > Mollusca > Gastropoda > Neogastropoda > Raphitomidae > Phymorhynchus > Phymorhynchus buccinoides. Next base: position 26,079,530 of record CM065710.1, read on the forward strand.
GTCACAGGTTGAAGGTCAAATTCATCACAAACACGCACGCACACACATGCGCATGCACACACACACACACCCAGTGACACACACACAGACACAGTGACACACACACATACATACACACACTCATTTCAATCACTGGAGTATAGATAAAGTTTACAGTGAAATTCATCTTAGCAAGATTCGACCAATATAGAGAAAATAGATAAACCCGTGCTCCGCACGGCAGCATGA
>CM065710.1:26080257-26110530 GCA_017654935.2 Phymorhynchus buccinoides
AGTCGAATTAGTCGGAGAAATAATAATGCGAGTCAAGGAGAGAGAGAGAGAGAAAGCAAAAACAAAGAAAAGGCGAAGAAGCGAGAAGAAAACAAAACAAAAAAACAACAGAGCAGAAGTAAAGGAAGGAGAGAGAAAGATGAAAGATGAACACTGGGGGGGGAAATCTCTGTACCTACCCTGCAAAAATCTTGGCTTCCGTGGTTTTCATGGGGGGTTGGCCTACTTGGGATGCTGCGCAGCAAGGCGCCTTGCCACCCCACCCCCCCTCTCTGTGACGGTTGGTATGGTCTGCGTGGCTCTTCTTCAACTTCGTCTAGATTTCTTTTATTCGCTTTTGTTTACTCATTGCCTCTGAATGTTTTTTGGTCTGTCTTGTCGGTCTGTGTACCTGTCTGTCTATCTGTCTGTCTGTCTGTCTCTCTCTCTCTCTCTCTCTCTCTCTCTCTCTCTCTCTCTCTCTCTCTCTTCTCTATAGTTCTGTCTCTTTCCTCTTCTTTAATCTTATTTATTGTATATTGTTTGTGTGACTGAGTAGGTTTTTGAGAGGTGGGTGGGGGTGGGGGTATGGAAGGTTGGAAGTGGAAGTGTGGGGGTAGGTGGGTTGAGGGGTGGGGGGGGGGGGGGGGAGGAGGCTGTTTTTGTAAGAGGGGTGGGTGGTGGGAAAGAATCAAAATATGTTTTTATATTTCACAGAGAACACAGCTGCATAGTTCAAACTTTTTTCTTTGTTTCTTTTGTTTGTTGGTTCGTTTGCATTTGTGGGCTCTTTGGTCACCTTCTCATCTTCTCTCCCCCCCCTTGTTTTTTTCCCATCCTCCCCATTCTCTCCCTAGATGTCCAGGACTACACCTTGACTGAAAAAAACTCAGAAAATGCTGTCTTTAGGACCCTCCCTTTATAACCCTACGAAATGACGTAACGCTTGACAAGATCAGTGATGCAACTGTTTATAGATGGCACATGCACGCACGCACGCACTCTCACACACGCACACGCGCATGCACACACTCACACACGCGTGCACACACCCACACCTTGAAGGCGGACGCATACCAATCATTATTAAGACTGATTTTTGCCACAAAACATAAATTTTGTTATCAAACACATAGCGACATGAGCTGATGTTTTCTAATCGCACACACACACACACACACACACACACACACACACACATACACACACACACCTTGAAAACGGACATATACCAATCATTATTAAGACTGATTTTTGCCACAAGCATAAATTTTGTTGTCAAACGCATAGCGACAGGCGCTGATGTTTTCTGTTTGACATCCTTCCCTCCCCCTCCCCCACCCCTCTTACAGGTGATGGTGACCAACGTGACCTCCCTGCTGAAGACGGTGAAAGCGGTGGAGGATGAGGCTGTGAGGGGAACGCGCGCCTTGGAGTCCACCATCGAGGCCATCGGCCAGGAAGTGAAGGTAAGATAGAGAGCTCTAACCACTTTACAATCAGACGACAGGCTGTGAGGGGAACGCACGCCTTGGAGTCCACCATCGAGGCCATCGGCCAGGAAGTGAAGGTAAGATAGAGAGCTCTAACCACTTTACAATCAGACGACAGGCTGTGAGGGGAACGCACGCCTTGGAGTCCACCATCGAGGCCATCGGCCAGGAAGTGAAGGTAAGATAGAGAGCTCTAACCACTTTACAATCAGACGACAGGCTGTGAGGGGAACGCACGCCTTGGAGTCCACCATCGAGGCCATCGGCCAGGAAGTGAAGGTAAGATAGAGAGCTCTAACCACTTTACAATCAGACGACAGGCTGTGAGGGGAACGCACGCCTTGGAGTCCACCATCGAGGCCATCGGCCAGGAGGTCAAGGTCAGTGTGGTGGAAGGAAAGCTCTAAGCACTTGACAATCGCACAAGACAACGACTTGAGTCCCTTGTTGAAGCCATCGGCTTCACCAGTGTTAAATTTCAATAAGACATTTGGCCTGTCAGTACAGGGTATCTTTATTCTTGCAAAATTTGTGTATTATAGCTATTCATGTAACTGGTATGTCGATGGCAGTATGATTTTATTTGCAGTATTGTATCTAAACTTGGTTGAGAAGGTGAATGTGGTCTATGTTTCTTCTTAGAATTTTCATATTGTAACTGTTTTACTCTTGTATAATTGTGTGAGCGTGTGCTTGCGTGTATATGTGTGTGTGCATGCGTTCATGTATGTGTGTGTGTGTTTGGGTATGTATGTGTGTGTTTGTGTGCCTGCGTGCATGTGTGTGTGTGTGTGTGTGTGTGAGAGAGAGAGAGAGAAACAAGTACAGTAAAAAGTTGATCACGACACAAAACATTATATTGTATTAAATTAGTCATTATAAACATGTTAATTATATACATTATAAACATTATGTTAATTATTAAGACTAACTAACTAACTTTAACTATTGTATGTGTGTACTTGTTGTGTGCTTGTTTCTGCAGGCGTTTGACACGTCGGACGACATCCCCCGGAAGGCCTCGGCCGAGGATCTGATCCGCTTCACCAAGCCCCTCACCGTGGCAACTGCCAAGGCCGTTGCTGCCAGCAACTCGTGTCGCCAGGAAGACATCATGTCCGCTGCCAACCTGGGGAGAAAGTGCATATTCGAGCTGTTTGGGGTCATCAAGGTGGAGTTTTGATATTCGATTAGTTTAACCCTTTCGCCGCCTATGTCGCATTTTTGCACCACAATGGTTTAATTAACACCCATGTTACTAAAAAGCATCAAATCAAGTCCTGTTATCCTAAGACCCTATTTTTGTAATTTTAGGAGGTAAGGATAGGCCTAATGCTATGCATGTCACAGAGCAATCCCCAATATTGCAGATATTATTTTTTCTCTACCCAGGTAAGTTTAATGGTATTTTTTGGCTGAAAAAAATGGCTGGCGGCGAAAGGGTTAATTCGTTTAGTGTTTCAAGTTTGGTCGAGTTTTACACACAACAACAACATAGCGCGTATGTTCACACAAGATGCTTTGTGCCTCGGAGAGAGAGAGAAAGAGAGAGAGAGAGGGTGTGTGTGTGTGTATGTGTCAGCTGCTAAACTGGGCCAAGAGTATATCTTTTGAAACTCACACACGCAGACACATTATGCACATGCTCAATCACGTGCTCTCACATGTACACGCACAGGCGTGCGCACACACACTCACACTCGCACGCACACATGCTCAATCGCTCACTCTCGCATGCACACTCACAAATACACACACACGCTCAATTTGCTCACTCCCACATGTACACACACACACACATTCTTAATCACTCACTCTCACATGAAAACACACACACACACACACACACACACACAGACACACACACACACAGACACACACACACACACACACACACACTCAATCGCTCACTCCCACATGTACACACACACATTCTTAATCACTAACTCTCACATGAACACACACACACACACACACACACACACACACACACACACACACACATTCTTAATCACTAACTCTCACATGAACACACACACACACACACACACACACACACACACACACACACACACATTCTTAATCACTAACTCTCACATGAACACACACACACACACACACACACACACACACACACACACACACACACATTCTTAATCACTAACTCTCACACATGAACACACACACACACACACACACACACACACATTCTTAATCACTAACTCTCACATGAACACACACACACACACACACACACACACACACACACACACACACACACACACACACACACACACACACACACATGTTCAATCACTCGCTCCCACATGTACACACACACACACACACACACACACACACACACACATTCTTAATCACTCGCTCTCACATGAACGTGCTCGCACACACACACACACTCAATCGCTCACTCCCACATGTACACACACACACACATTGTTAATCACTCACTCTCACATGAACACACACTCACACACACACACACACACACACACACACAGAACTCCATGCAATACTTGATATGCACTAAACTGTTGTATTGTTTTTTCAACCACACCTTTTTTCTGTTGTGGTTTTGTCAGGGAGCGGCCTCCACAGCAGAAACAGCAGAGATCAAGAAACGCGCCACGAACGCCGGACGTAACGCGGCCATCGTCTACAAAGAACTGCTGGAGTCAGTGCACCAGGTCAGGAAGAAGGAGGATCGCCTTTCTCTTTTTCTTTGTTCTTTCTTCTTTCTTTCATTCTTCCTTTCTTTCAAATAGTACCGTATTTTTCGGCTCATTAGGCGCTGCTGTGTATAAGGCGAATAGGGCAATTTTCAAGAAAAATCTGACAAAAATCCAAGTAAAAGGCGCCCTCGTTTATAAGGCGATACACACCTCGCAACAGAAAGTCGAAGTTTGAAGCCCGTACACGTCCTGTAAACGATTACCGACCGCCATTATTGTTGTCGTAAACGAGAGTTGGCTCCCTTCTCAAATAATCGAAACTTCCGTTTTTGCGACTTCCGGTTGTTGTGTTTGGCCAATTCTTCGCGAAAACTGGTTGAATTATGTCATTTTAAGCTCTACAACGATACTTTTTACATCCAGTGAAGGGTTGTGGCATCTGTTGAACGGTATCTCGGACGATAACAGGGATTTTGAAGCATTTTAACGTGAGTATTCGTCGTATCGGCGACTCGTTACCACTTTCGATGTTGTGACTCACAGTAGACTGTACTGAGTACGGCAATCATTGCCTCTCTTCTCACGATTTTGTTCACTAATAGGGCGCCCTCGTTTATTAGAGCGCATAGGTCGAAATTGGAGAACAAAATATCGCCTTATAGTCCGAAAATTACGGTATGTGTACCATATGTTACGGACTACAGGGCGCACCTGATTATAAGGAGCATCCCCCAAATTTTACACAAAATTTAGATTTTGTTCTCTTACTAATTTTTGAGTCATATTATAAGGCTCAGGGCTCTTGGTCTGGGAAGCAAGTATCGCCTTATAGTCCGTAAAATACGGTACGTCTGTTGACCATGAAAGTCTGGTTTTAACCCTTTCACCGCCAAAGTCGCATTTTAGCACCACGATGATTATAATACCTATGTCACTAAAAGACCGTTTTGGGAAGTAAGGATAGTCCGTATTTGATATATGCCACAGAAGAATCCCCAATACTGCAGATAGATTTTGTTCTCTACCCAGGTAAATGTAATTGACATTTTTGGAGATATAAATATGGCTGGCGGTGAAAGGGTTAAAGGGACACCCTGATGTATGCGTTTTTGCAAGAAACATGTTGAGATCACCAGAAAGACAGCCTTTTCAAGGATCGGAACACTCGCTTTGCTCTGGTTTCCTAGAAATCGAACCGTCAAACCGACAATTCCTCCTTGGCGGAGGTGCCGGAGAAGAGAAACCATTTTGGACGGGGTCGGTGGAGGTCACTCATTGTGGTTGAAGCTTTTCTCTTTCACTGAAAGAATCTGACTTCCCACACCTCCACCAAGGAGGAATCGCCGATTTGACGACCTTTTCCATTCCACCAATAGGGCGCCCTCGTTTATTAGGCGCATAGGTCGTCATTGGAGACAAAAATATCGCCTTATAACCCGAAAATTACAGTACTGAAATGTTTTTTAAAAACATATTTTCATTTGATAGATCACTGAAATTTACACCAACAACAGCAGATTCTCATCATTTTCAGTTATTACCATCATGACAGTTTAAAAAAAACAAAAAACGCAAACAAACATTTACTTACACAACAACGACAACCACCCTGAAGCTGCGTTTGGATGTTTCCAACCTTGACTCTGCCGCGATCTCGGCCCGCGACCTTGACCTTGACCTTGACCCCCCTGTAACCTTTGACCCTTGCAGGTGGTGATGCGGCCGACCCCGGAAGGTCGCCAGAAGGTGGCGCAGGTGTCGAGGGAAGTGGCCAATGCCGTCACGGAGCTGGTGCAGTCCGCTGAAGTCATCAAAGGTAAGAAAGATTTTTTCTTTTTTACTTTGCATATAATTTTCATTCTTTGTGGTTCATTGGGAGGTGGTTGCGGGAACTGTACTATACAGTGGGACCTCCCTTTATAAGACCTTCAAAAACCATCCAAAATGAGGTCTTAAAAGGGAGGGGTGTCTTCTAAGGGAGGCCGTTTTAAAGTTTACCAAAGAAGGGCAATGTCTCTAGAGAAAAAGGTCTTATGTGGGGGGGAGTCTTATAATGGGAGGTCTTATAAGGGAGGTAATTTTGATACTTACAAAGAAGGGCAATGTCTCAGAGAAGTAGGTCTTATGGGGGGGGGGGGGGGGGGGGGTGGAGTCTTATAATGGGAGGTTCCACTGTACACAGTTTTGTGCTGTGAACAGCCGCTGGATTGGGTGGCGGTGAAGGGGTTATCTTTGAAACCAGTGGGTCACAGTAATTGGCACAGTAACGGAAATGCGTCTGTATAATGTTTTTAGGGGGTCGCTTGGGTATTTCAGGGAGTCCCTCTTTTATGACTTTTTATTTAATATTTTGTTTGTTATTAAAAACTGTGTGAAAAGTGAGCATTTTGCTTCAGCCTTGAAAACCAATGCGTCAGATGGGAGTTCTGAGCGTTAGCGGACACACACGTGCTTCAAAACAATTAACGCTGAATTGTGTGTTGAACTGTAAATATGGAGTTGAAGCTTGGGTGAGGTGGGCTTTTTTAATTAGTAGGGGGTGGGGGGTAGGTTGGGGAGAGATAGCAGATGAGAAGCTGTTCCTTGTGACGTCTTGGAAAGCTGCTTGACTTTTTTTCCTCCCTTTCTATCAGCTTTAACTTATTTTTTTGTATTTTATTTCTTTATGATTTGTTTTGGTTGCCTTTTTGTTTTGTTTTATTATACGTGTGTTGCTGCGTTTGTTGCTGTAGTTTTGTGGTCACTTTTTTTTTAAAAAGAGTAGATGTTGAGATGTTTCTGGTGGGAGTTATTTTGTTTGATAATAATACAGACAAACCCCTATTTTACGACCCTCTGTTAAGCGACCACCTCTCATTTGAGACCGGATTTGTTGGCACGGATGCATTTTACTATGTAAACGACCTCTCTTAAACGACTTCCTCTAAAACGCGACTTACGACCGTCAATTTGTTGGTTTTTACGACCGTTGTCGTCTGCATAGACTTCGAGCAAAGGGAAACAACCACGGTCAAGGGCCTGAAAGCGGAATCGCTTCCCTTGTTGTAGAAAAGATGGCGGAAAGCATAGGAAAAGCACGAAAACCACTGACTTTTGAAAAAGAAAACCCACTGACTTTGGACGAGAGTGGAGGTGATTAACAGAAGTCGGCGAAGTGAAACTGTAATACATCGATTGCACAATCCTATGGAGTTGGAAAGACCCAAATCCAGTTTTAATATGTCATTGTATGTGTGCATGAAGAAGAGAGTATGAACTGTGCTGAACTTTTTCTTTCTACGGCTGCCAGTGAAAACCTCCGTCATACAACCCCTCCAATTTACGACCGATTTTTCCGGACATTTTGGAAGTCTTAAAATAGAGGTTTGTCTGTATTGTGGACATTTTGGAAGTCTTAAAATAGAGGTTTGTCTGTAACATGGATGCTCCTGCTTTCAGGATGTCCTGAAGTTCAGGATTTTTATTTGCCTGGAGCCGGCGTCGCCGGATTTTGAGAAGATGCATTTTGCTGGTTATAGAGGTCATGAAGTTTAGCCAGAAGTGAAAGTGCAACGAGAGCCTGTCAGTTACATTGGAAACTCAGCTGATTCTAGGGCGCGGGATTGGTACAATCCCCCCAAAAATCTGTTCCTTCCTTCCTGCAATAATCGGGTCTAAATGCGGGCCGACACCCGCATATTTGCAGAACTGCCCGCACTTTTTACCGATCGCTGCGAGAATTCCTTCGTCGTCTGCACAAACTGAAAGCATTGAGCAGGAAGGAATGATTTCTCGACATGTCTTTGGTTTCTTTATAATGTTGGTGTAAACCCACCAATCGAGTTCATCTTTGCGCATTACTTCTCTTGTAATTTGCCTCTGTGTGTGTCAAAGTCAAAGTCGAAATGTTATTTAAAGATGGGCATTGAATAAGCAAACATACATGCTTTTTTAAGAATTTTATTAAGCCATCTATAATAAACAGAAAAAAAATGCAAACATACTATGCACAAAACACAAACCATATTGAAAGTGTATGCGTGTGTGTGTTTTTGTCCGTGTATGTGTGCTCTGGGTTTTTTGTCAGTGATAGTTTTTTTGTGTTTGTTTTGTTCACTCGTAGTCATTTTTACGTTATTTTGTTATTTGCGATTTCTAGTGTTAACGTCCATTGTTTTGTCACTGGTAATGTTGGGTTAATTTTGTTCGATTGTGATCTTTCATATAGATTCAGATATCGTGTTTGGAATCAAAATATATATAATAAGGGTGTCCCTTAGTACAGTTGACATTTGTCAATCGAGAGTGAACTGGCAAATTTCTGCAATCTGTGTTTCACTAATTTGTAAGATTGTGATTATTATTTCTATTATGGATTATTTTGTTTGCAATGAGTGACTTAGCGGGCTCTTTTGCCCGCCAGGTGGCATAACGCTCGAGTGGGGCTAATCCTCTCTATATTCTTAGTTGGGGATAAAGAGAGAGAGAGAGATAGGGAGGAGTCCAACCCTCTCTCTCTCACTCACTACGCCCAACTAAGAATATAGCGTGATAAGCCCCTAGTGGTTTGACTGCCCCCTGGCGGTCAAATAATCGCCATAAGTCGACCATTGTTTTGCTGTTGTGTTCAGTTTGTGTGTTAGGCGACTGTCACAGAGTACCGTATTTCTCGGACTATAAAGGCGTTACTTCCCCCAGACTGAGACCCCTGCTCCTCCCTCTTCCTATTCATGCATGCTGTGTGAATGTCGATGTCTTTGTTATTCTGGCACCTGAACAAAAATTTCTCCTTGGGAGAGAATAAAGTGAATTTGATTTGATTTGATTGATAATATAGTAAGAAAATATAGCACAACAAAAGCTGAGTTTTGTGTGTGCAAAATGTTGGGGTTGTGCCTTATAATCAGGTGTGCGTTATACAGTGGGACCTCCCTTATAAGACCTTCAAAAATCATCTAAAATCGGGTCTTATAAAGGAGGGGTCTAATAAGGGAGGTAATTTTAATACTTACAAAGAAGGGCAATGTCTCAGAGAAGTAGGTCTTATGTGGGAGGGAGTCTTATAATGGGAGGTCTTTTAAGGGAGGTTCCACTGTGGTTCGAAAAATACTGTAGTTAAAGTTGATTACGTAGTAGATGTCATGATTGGGGTTTTTTCTGTTCTTTTGTTGTGTGTGTGTGAATCTATGTGGGCTTGTATGATTTTAAAGTTTTTGTCACTACGTAATGCATCAAATGTCATGTTAAATATTCTTTGGTGGGCTTCTTTTTTCTCTCTTATTTTTATTTTTTATTTTTAGCTCCGTCGCGATGGGCTTTGTTTTGGAGAAGGGGCACTGACTTCCAAGGTTGAGAACGAAATCGCTTCTTTTTTTTTTTTAATCTCTTTCCCTGTCGATCACGAGTCTCTTCATAAATGAATAACTGATGTGGGGTTTGGAGTCTGATTGTTTCTTCACGTTCATAACAAGATTTGTGTGATATAATCTTCACTGGAAACCTGTTGTTTTTTTTGGGGGGGGAGATGATCCTTCTCACTGACTGACATGACAGTGGGTTGATGTAGTGGTCTGACTATCACTTTCACGTTTTACAAGAAAAGTGTGTGAAAAATGCATTAAAAAACTGACCGGACAACCATTCTTAGAATCCTTATGTCTTAATTATCATTTTCTCTTCACATTTATAACAATTTTTTCCCCATTGTCATTTCCATAAAAGGAATGTGGGAGAATTTTTGTTGTTGTTTTAATCATTAATTTCCTAATGGACTCATCATTCCCATATCTCAGAGAACCCCACTTCTAAATCGTTGGACAATCTTTCTCAGTGATTATGCAGGACAATCTTATCTCTTAAGTCGGCAATCCTGCTGGACAGTCATTCTCACCCTTCAACACCGTTTTTATCGTGGATTGTGTTCTGTGTGACAATCAGTTCTAATTCTACTGGCAATCCTTTCTCGATCCACGTTGATCATTCAATCGTGGCACAATCAGTTCTAATTCTACTGGCAATCCTTTCTCGATCCACGTTGATCATTCAATCGTGGCACAATCAGTTCTAATTCTACTGGCAATCCTTTCTCGATCCACGTTGATCATTCAATCGTGGCACAATCAGTTCTAATTCTACTGGCAATCCTTTCTCGATCCACGTTGATCATTCAATCGTGGCACAATCAGTTCTAATTCTACTGGCAATCCTTTCTCGATCCACGTTGATCATTCAATCGTGGCGCAATCAGTTCTAATTCTACTGGCAATCCTTTCTCGATCCACGTTGATCATTCAATCGTGGCGCAATCAGTTCTAATTCTACTGGCAATCCTTTCTCGATCCACGTTGATCATTCAATCGTGGCGCAATCAGTTCTAATTCTACTGGCAATCATTTCTTGATCCATGTTGATAATTCAATCGTGGCGCAATCAGTTCTAATTCTACTGGCAATCTTTTCTCGATCCACGTTGATCATTCAATCGTGGCGCAATCAGTTCTAATTCTACTGGCAATCATTTCTTGATCCATGTTGATAATTCAATCGTGGCGCAATCATTTCTCGTTCCACTGGTTTCATTCAAGTTTGTTTTTCTCTTAATTCTGTGGTGGTGTTTCTCGTTCCACTGGTTTCATTCTGTGGTGGTGTTTCTCGTTTCACTGGTTTCATTCAAGTTTGTGTTTCTCTTAATTCTGTGGTGGTGTTTCTCGTTCTACCGGTTTCATTCAAGTTTGTTTTTCTCTTAATTCTGTGGTGGTGTTTCTCGTTCCACTGGTTTCATTCTGTGGTGGTGTTTCTCGTTCCACTGGTTTCATTCTGTGGTGGTGTTTCTCGTTCCACTAGTTTCATTCAAGTTTGTGTTTCTCTTAATTCTGTGCTGGTGTTTCTCGTTCCACTGGTTTCATTCAAGTTTAATTCTGTGGTGGTGTTCTCTCGTGTGTGAATAGTTCTCATTTATCTCACAACCTGCTTTGGTCTTTTTAATTTTTTGTTTTAGTTTTATCTTATTTCGGTTTTGTTGAATTGGTTCTGTGTTATTAATTTGGTTTGGTTGATTTGTTAACAATTTTAAGTTTCTGTCTATGCACTGTGATAGTTTCAATGTGTTAAAATGTAGTATGACTAGTCTAGAGTATATGAGAACGATAGTTTCAGTGTGTTAAAATGTAGTATGACTAGTCTAGAGTATATGAGAACAGAGAGGGAGAGAGAAAACATTGCAGCAAAGACAAGTACGGATGTTAAGTTATGGAGAGAAGGAAGGAGCGAGTGAGTGTACACAATAACATTTGTGACTTGTGTGTCTTGTGGAAAGCCAAGAAGCAAAACAAAACAAAACTCTACAGTAGTTAAAAAACAAATTGTAAAAAGAAATTCCTTCATAAGTACTGCTCATTTTAATGTGTGTTCAGCAGACCTGTTTACTCTACTCTTTTCGAGTAGTTTTCTACTCAATTTGCACCTCTACTACTCTTCAAAATTGATAATATTGCTCTAAACTTTTAACCCTTTCGCCGCCAGCCATTTTTCAGCACAAAAAAAACCCCAACCCATTAAACCCTTTCGCCGCCAGCCATTTTTCAGCAAAAAAAATTCCATTTAAATTCTGTCTGTAATATTGGGGATTCTTCTGTGACATATTTAAAATAAGGCCTATCCTTACCTCCCAAAATTAAGAAGAATAGGGTCTTTGGATAACAGACCTTGATTTGATGCCTTTTAATGACATGGGTGTTAAATCATTGTGGTGCAAAAATGTGACATTGGCGGTGAAAGGGTTAAACTTAACTGAGAAGAAAAGAAAAACATCTGCAATATTGGGGATTCATCTGTGACATATATAGCATTAGGCCTTATCCTTACCTCCCAACATTAAGAAAATAGGGTCTTTGGATAACAGGCTCTGGTTTGATGCCTTTCAGTGACATGGGTGTTAAACCATTGTGGTGCATAAATGCGACGTTGGCGGTTGAAAGGGTTAATTCTTGATTGCTACTCATTTTCAATGAACAGTGTTTGATGGTTTCATGAGTAGGACTACACATTTCGCACCAAAACTACTCATTTCAGCTGTCCAGACTACTCAAGACTTGTGTAGGGGGTAAACAGGTCTGGTTCAAGTGTGTTGGATTTATATTATTGAAAGTACTTGTGCCAAGTAAAAATGCCACCTAAAATTCATGCGTAATTAGAGGGCTAGCCTCGTTATGCAGACCTGCCTACTGCTACGATTTGGCTGTAGCAGCTACGAAAAATAAAGCTTGGCTACGGAGCTACGGCAAACTTAACATTGCTTTGGAGAAAACAAAATGCCGCCGCATTTTATTTTTGCTTATGCCGTTCCCGGTTTTGTCTGTTTCTAAGAGCAGACGCCGTGTCACGCGCGATAACCTAGTCACTTCCGTTTTTATCAGTGACTGCGCATACGTTCTTATTACTTTCTCTGGAAAAAATGGCGGACTCCAGCAGCAGTAGCGATTCGGGAGATGTTTCAAACGAAAAAAAACGAACCCAAACCAGAAAACGAAAATCATCTGGCACACCATCTTGTTCTAAGAAAAAACATCGGCCTGACGCACAAGTTTTCAAAATAGCTTACACGGAGGAGTGGCCTTGCATCGTCAGAAGTCGACTTGGTGCGAACCATGCTCACTGCAACCTCTGCCATGCGGACTTCTTTGTGAATCATGGCGGTAGAGAGATTGACCGTCAACACGTTCAATCGGTGAAACATAAACAGTACGTTTCGGCTCAGGAAGAGAACAAATTGATTGCCGTCGTTTGTGGATGCTACGAAAAAATTTGCCATACTACTGAAAATTGATGGCTGGGCTACTGATTTGGAAAATTCCAAGTAGGCAGGTCTGGTTATGTTTGCAAATTGATTCTTGAGGGCAGAATGTTTTTTGACGGGCGTTTTTACCTCGTGTGTTTTCAAGTCCTTACAGTAGACTGGCTGTCATTGAGAATGTAATGAAAATTGAGGGTGGGTATTTTGGGGGGGTTCAGTTTGGCTAACAATTGCCTTCATTATTGTCACAGGGAATAGGAAAATGAAGAAACGAGGAGGGGGTGAAAGGAAGAGGGAGGGGGGGGGGGGGGGGGGGGGAGGAATGGGAAAAGTTAGAAGATCTCCCTATCCGTATTAAAGATAATCACATTTCTATTGAAACAAGATCTCCAAATCTGTATTGAAGATAATCAAATCTCTATTGAAGAATTCAAAATCTTGGAAGATCTCCATAACTGTTGTCAAGATCTCCAAATCTCTATTGAAGACAATCGCATTTCTGTTGAACATTTCAAAATCTCTATAGATGGAAGATCTCCAAAACTGTTGTCAAAATGTCCAAATCTGTATGGAAGATAAATTCATATTGAAGATTTCAAAACCTCTATGGAAGATCTCCAAAACTGTTGTCAAAATGTCAAAATCTGTATGGAAGATAAATTCATATTGAAGATTTGAAAACCTCCATGGAAGATCTCCCAAACTATTGTCAGGATGTCCAAATCTGTATTGAAGATTTCACATGCTCTATGGAAGATATCCAAAACTGTTGTCAAGCTCTCCAAATCTGTATTGAAGCTAATGAAATTTCTATTGAACATTTCCAAATCTATAGATGGAAAATCTCCCAAAACTGTTGTCAAAATGTCCAATTCTGTGTATAGAAGATGTCGCAATCTGTACTGAACACCCCGTGGCGCCGTTGTGTTACATTGTGTTGTGGGTGCGCACAGACTGCCGGCCTCGCATTCAGCACCTGCTGTTTCCCCGCGGGTTTGCCAGCCCTCCCTTTTACACCGGTTCCATGGCGGACCTCAGATTTAGAAGTATACCCCCAGGTGGTGTTGTTTTTTCATCTCGTTTCTGGCCATTTTGTACCTTTATTATATAGTCCACCACTGTCTTGGCTGTTTGATGGTCTTGGCTGGCACATGTTTTTCCTTTTGGCCTTTTATTATTGTAGTCTGTTAGAGATTTGTTGTGGGTTTTAGTAGGTTAGGTGGGAGAGGAAGGTTTTAGGCTCAGTCAGTTGTTTGCCAGTTGTTGTTTTTTTAAAAATTCCTACGGCTTTGTGGCTTTTTTTTTTTGTTTCTCCAATTTTTCTGCACCATTTGTAGATCTTGCTCGATTTTGTGGCGTGGGTGTTATGGAGAAAGAAAAAAGTTTATTTTGTTTTTTTAAATTTCTTCTGTTTCTTGTCGCAGTTTGTTGTCAGATTTGATTATTATTATTTGCTTTTTTTAATGTGTATAAATGTGGCATTGTAGCTCACATTTGTATTGAGGGCTTTCTTACTCTTTCATTTCTTCGAATATCCACAAAAAGTTATATTTCAATGAGAAGGAAAAATGGAGTTCTTGAGGCTTTCTCTACCCTGACATTCTTAAATCTGTGCAGGGCTCCCAATCATCCCGCAAAACAAGGGGTCCCAGGGACTCCTTCCTTTACAGTATAGAGGGTCTCAGAGGCGGGATAGAGGGTCCCAGAGGCATAGCGAATGCTAAAAATAATGTTTCTAGTGCATCCCTGGGACCCCGCCTGCACATTCTTTTAGAGGGTCCTTTAGAATTTTAGTACTTCATAGACCCACAAATGGGGGTCCCTGGGAGCCCTGCTGTGTGTTTCTGGAATAAAAAGAAAAATAAGAGAAAAGATTGAAACCAGTAGTCGTCCAAGCATTTGAAAGAGACACCCATTATCACCGTCTTTCTCAGACATTGGCAGAATAGAAAGGTATCTGCTAAATCCTACATTATTTCACTGTTCTTAGCCTTCAGGCTTATGCCTACAGTGCTAGATTATAAATATAGAGTACTAACTGGTCTGTGCGTTGGTTGGGTCCATGCATACCCCCCCTTGAAATCGTAGAGAAATCACATCATGCTTGCGTCATTTTTTCCAATGCCTTAAGGGGTACGAAAACCCCCCTTAGTACTCTATATATTTTTTGATTTAAAAACCTATAGGCCTCTGCAACTAGGGTTATTAACGCCCTTGACAGTGAGAGTGATGCCCTTGCTGGTCAGTACTGACAAGGGCATTCACTCTTGCGAAAGGCAGCCATTTAGTGGCATCAAATAGGGTTATTGGCGAGAGTTATCCCCCTGTTTGGTCAGTACTGAAGCCATCTTCCCCCACCCACCAAGGGCATTCACTCTTGCAAAAGGTGTTCGTTTGCAGACCCCACTAGCTGCATGCAGGCACATGAAAAAGGGACCAGGGTTGCACACTGCACTATTGCAGCTGCTTTACACATGCACGCACAACACACACGCAGCTTTGATTCTTTTGGTTTTACGGTTCTGTATTCTTGATGCGCACTATCACGCTGTTTTGTAGCTTTCGTTATCGTTGTATTCTGTTATTTCTTTATCGTTATTATTGTTGTTACATTTCTGTTGCACACTGCTTTTTGTTTGTTTTTTTCTTTTGATTTAAGTTGTCAGTTTGATGTTTTTCTTTCCTGTATTGTCTTTTGTGTGTGTGTGTGTGTGCAGGGCTCCAGGGACCCCCATTTGGGGGTATATTAAGTACTAAAATTCTAAAGGACTCTCCAAAGGAATGTGCAGGCGGTCCCAGGGATGCACTAGAAAAATTATTTTTAACATTCACAATGCCACTGGGACCCTCTATCTCCTTTAGGGACCCTCTTATGCTGTAAGTGAAGGAGTCCCTGGGAACATTGTTTGCGGGACAATTGGGAGCTTGGAGATTTAGGGGGACTAGTTTTCCGCACCACCGCAGCGTGACCCCGCGTTGATTTTGCACATCCCGGGTTCTTTGCCCCTCTTGGGGATAACGGAGGGGGGGGGGTGGCGGAGGAGAGAGGAGAGAGCGAGCGTCCGGGGAGAAGAGATTCATTGCACTAGGAGGATGAATAGATTGCTAGCTACTAGCAACTTGCATGAGCAGATTGAGATTGTTCATGATGGACTCGTACGTTAGCCTTTTGAAGGGATATCGTGCCTCCTCGATTGTCAACTGAACAAACGCGGTATGATAAGGTTGAAGCAGTGCAAAACTGAGGCTAAGCACGTTTAAGGGAAACGTTGAGAGTGTTGGTGATGTGTGGCTGGGTTAGGAGATGGACGAGGAGGGAAGAGGGGCCGGATGAGACATAAAGAGAGAGCAGTAAGGATGTCACTAGACAAAGAATGGGGGAGGGGGAGTGAGGGCTACTTGGATCTCACCCTGGCGTGGCACTGAGCGTGTGTTGAGCTGGCGACAAGTTTCTTTTAGCGCTGGCTATCCGAATTTGGTCATACCATGGCAGAGTTCAGCTCAGTCGTACTCGCCGCCCATCGATACCGTTGGGGCATCGGTGTCAACCTCAGCTACCGCGCCTGGAGCAAACAAACATCCACACCCTCGCTCCTCTTTAGGCTCTTCCACAGTAAGTGCGACACTATAACGTGACGAGATCTGTGCTGGTGCTGGAATGATTCCCGTACGCAATCCGTAAATAAAGAAGATAACATTGCTGTCATTCCATTCACTAGCCGGTCGCCTTGTGTGTAAAGCCTTATAGTAGTGATGTTTTACATTTACCTCCTTAATGACAGAAGTGCTTATTAAGACGAAAATCCTGATCTTTTCTTCGCCTAATTTTTTTTTCCTTTCTTCATCCTGTCGCTCTTGTTCCTTTTTCAGATATCTATGTTTTTATATTTACTCTATGTTTATCTAGTCTATCAATTTTATTTTTAAAATCCAAAACACTAATACAATGCATGAATTGGGGGGATAATAGTCGTCCGATCTTACAGCATGGTAAGACCTCCGCGAATGCGGCAAAATCCGTGAAACAGTTTTGAAACATAATTATTTAATACAAATGCATTGAATGGCATGTGACAAACCCCAGTGAAAATTTCACTCATTTATTGAATTTTCTTCGGCCCCCTGACCCACCTGGCCATTTCCTTGCAAACCACTTTGCCCCCACTCACCATTGCCTACGGATTTTAGGTATATAGAGTGAATTGATAGGTAAACCAGCGTAAGGGGGAAAGTGAATACCACCTCACACGACTTGTATTTCATGCTACGGCTTGTTTGGGTTCTTGTTGTTTCCGATGGCTTACTAGTGTTTGCATCAATTATTCTCCACAATCTTGAAGAGGATAGATTTTTTGTTTTTGTTGTTCATTTTGACGAGCAATGTCCTGTTACTGATGATTGGGTGTCGTGTTGTAGGTGGTCAGAGTTCTCCCTTAAAAACTCTTAGTCACAGCACGTTTCTCATGAAACTACAAAAAATAATACAATGCAAATGTTTGCACGATGATATAAAAATCGCATTTATGTACTGAACATAAGTGACTTGCCTTACTTTAAAAGTAATACGGATGCAAATCCGATATTAATTTGGCAATTAAGCGATTTTTTTTTTTTTTTTTTCTTTATTTTTCGGGGGCGGTGTGTGTTGAGTGCAAGTAGCAAACTTCAACTTGTATTTTAAAATATTCAAAACAAACAAAATGCAGATGGATAGTTTTTAAAAAAACAACGAAAGAGATGATTCACATGTCTTTGTACAAAACTGCAAGTAATAGATGATGCATTAAAATATTTGCGCTATTTTAAAAGTCTTAGGCAATGTTAAACATTAATATGGCGGAGATTCCAGCGAAATCCCACGCGCAATCCGTAATAAGGGAAGAAGTATAGGGAAAGATTCACGGATTAGGGGATCATGTCCGAGAAAAAAAAACCCACTCCTCCTCCCCTCCCCTCCACCCCCTCCCTCAAATACCCCCCCCCCCCCCCCCCCCTCCCCCCCCCACCTGCGCAAATCTCACTCCCTTTCTTTCTTTTATTTATTTGTGGATACTGTGCACGGGTTAGCAGACACAGAACTTCCAACACATGCAGTGCACACAAGCCGTAAAGGGAAGAAGCAACAGATTGATGTCTGCAATGCATGATTAATGCATCGCGAACTCCTTTATATAGATCTCAAATAATGATCAAAAATAAGGGCAGGTGTCTTATACCAGGAAGGTAATTTAACACTTGTACAAAGAAGGGCTAAATGCCATCAGAGATTATAATAGCGCTTATACGATTGAGGCGAGTATTTATAATGGAGGTCTTATATTAGGCGATGGTGTACACACGACTGACGCTGACGTAGCAATGTGCTTAATCACGAGCTGTCCCCCCTGTGTTCTAGTATCTACGTTACGTGCATACGTCAATTATGTGCTGCTCTCTGATGCGGTTGTGTGTGTGCGCTGCGCACACGTGCGGGATGTCGCTGGTTTTATGGACGGGGCGTGTGTGTTCTTCTACAGATGGGGGTACGATGGCGGTGTGTAGGACCGGTGGTCTAGTTGTATGTGAAACTTATACTCGGTGTGCGGGGTCGTGCCGTGTGTTACTCTTTTTGTGCTGTTGTCGGCTGCAATTTTAAAAATAAAAAATTTTTTTTATGTATTGATTACGAGACTAATAAGCGAGGCATGAGATGAGAGCATTCGCGACGGTCCCGTGAAAAATTTTTTGATGAAAATTGTACGAGAGAAATAGCTCTCGATGATTAATGTGTAACTTGAGCACGACTAGTACGTTCACATGATGAACTCAGTGCTCCACGGCTTGTATCGCAGAGCATTATTTGTCTCTGACGAATTCCCATGACTGATAGCGAACTTTTGATCTTCCCAGACAGACCCCTGCGACCTGCATATAATGTGACTAACAATTATGCACACGGAAAAACAGTAGCAACAAAAATATGATATTTGTGTTGAATTTGGGAGGATCGCTGACCGCCTTATGTTGGTGAAGTACGAGTAAGAGGGTCTGTCTCAGGTGTTGTGACTATCGACGCGTGGAACGCCTTGGGTTTTCCGTATGGTGAAGCTGGTTAATGTGTGTGAGCGGTTTTTCATTTACAAATGTTGTTTTCTTTGAATACTCCTTTTTCGATTGTGCTAGTTTTGTGGTGTGGATTGCTGATGAGAAACGCTGTTTGGTGCTCTGTAAATTTTAATGTCATTTAAAAAACAACGCACAAATGAACGTAATAACCACGTTTGGTGTTTGTCTTTTTACCTCAAGATGAGCGAAGCATTGCAACCAGTCAGTCGCATACGTTTATCCAAAATGGCAAAAGAAAAAGACATAAATACAAAGAAGATCTTGCGAGCAACATTGGCCAATTCTTCTTATTGTAGGCTGATTTGGATGACAGAACTACGCCATAACAGCATGCGTTTTGTATGTATTGACGTGAAGGATTTGAAGAGGAATCGGTTGTTATTTTGTGAGAGGGGGGTGGGTGTATTATTGATTTTGCTTGGGCGTTTAAGCATGCTCAATACAGCAGTTTAACATATGTAGCTATTCAGCTATTGTTTAGTGCAAATTGAGAGATGCGGGGCCTTAAATGAGTGATACGAATGAAATGTGAAATGTGGCATCAGTCTCTCTCTCTCCTCTGCTCTCTCCTCCATCCTATCTCTATCTCTCTACTGCATCATCTCGATTATCCCTAACTCGTCTACTGAGCCTCTATCCTGTGTCAGGACTGATACTATGCTCCTCTATATGCTGATCTGAGCTAGAAATAATATTGTAGCTCTAGACGCTAAATCTGCGTAAATCTCGTACTTATCATTCACCTACGTCGGTCTCACGTGTCGTCGTGATGTAGTACTGACATGCTGAATTGACGAGATGCATCGACCCTCTCCTGCTCGGAGTTGTCCATCTACTTTCCATATGCGTTATTGCGCCTCTTCTCACGCTAACCTCTATATCTCCTCACTCTCTACTACTAGACGACAGAGGAGACGTACTGCAGACGACCGTTACGGATACCCTTCTTCTTGCCTCGATTACTACCCTCGACTCAGACGTCCATCCCCAGACGCCCACAAGCATCCCACAGAGATCGTCCGCTGTCGTCTCGGCCACTCTCCCCTCCCTCTCCCCTCCCTCCCTCTCTCTCACTCTCTCTCCTTACCCTTTCCCTAACACCTGTTGAGTTGGTTTTATTGGCCAGCGTGTGTTGTTGACGTGCCCGTGTTAGTTTTTGGAAATGGTCATTTTCTGCATGTATTTGCTTGTGTATGTTGATTGTTGTCGAGGGGGAAATCACAGACCCATTGGCTATTATTGTATAATGTGTATGTTGTGTAAATTTAGTCACTATTGTGCCACTGCATTCCGTCAGTTGTCATTTATGTGGTGTTTTGCACAACAACAACAACAAAGGACAAGTGGTTCTTGTATTGGTTGCACAGGGTATTGTACATGTGTATGATAATTGCCTAACCAGACTATGGCCAGTTTTGCGAAATGAATGCACAAAAAAAATACAAAATGTAAAAACATGTAAAAAAATAAGGTTCTGCTGTGCAGGGTTTGTATTGTTCACATGTGTATTGATAATCTTGCCTACCCAGACTATGGCAGTTTTGCGACATATGGACTGTCCCAAAAAAAATACAAAATGTTAAAAAATGTAAAAAAAAGGTTCTGCGGGGCAGTATCTGCTCACAATGTGTATGATAATTTGGCCTCGAACCAAGCTATGGCAGTTTTGAGGACAATGACTGACCAAAAAAGCAAAAAATGAAATGGGTCTACAGCTTTGTCAAAAAAATCCAAATGGACATGTGTGTAATTCAAAATTCATTGTGACATAAAAAATTTAAAAAATTGTAGTGGACACTAATTATTGTGAGGCTTGAATAATTTTACCTTATTTCTTTCCCCATGAAATACTGAGAAAGTGGAAATAGGCAATTAATTATCCCTGACATACGTTATTGTGCTGTTTAAGTATATGCGTCATCCATAGTTAAAATCCTCTTTTCTGTGCGGATCTGTATAATTTTCAAGCCTAATATGGCCTTTGGTCCAGAGGTTGTTAAAACCCTATCTTTCTCTCTCTTATTGGGTGCAGTTTGTTTCTTTCGGATCTTATAAATTTCAAATGCTCATATGGCTTTTGGTCCAGGGGTGTTAACCCCCTATCTTTTCTCTCTTATCTGTGTGTCCAGTTTTGTTTCTGTTCGGATCTTTATAATTCAAATGCCTCAATGGGCCTTTTGGTCAGAGGGGTTAAAAACCCCTATCTTTTCTCTTATTATTGTGTGTCAGTTTGTTCTGTTCGGATCTTTATAATTTCAAATGCCTCATATGGCCTTTGGTCCAGAGGGTGTTTAAACCCCCTACTTTTCTCTCTACTATTGTGTGTCAGTTTTGTTCCTGTTCGGATCTTTATAATTTTTTCAAATGCATCATACGGCTTTTGGTCCAGAGGGGTGTTAAACCCTATCTTTCTCTCTTTATTGTGTGTCAGTTTTTGTTCTGTTGGATCTTTATTATTTCAAATTGCCTCATATGGCCATTTGGTCCAGAGGGTGTTAAACCCCTATCTTTCTCTCTCTTATGTGTGTGCAGTTTGTTTCTGTTCGGATCTGTATTAATTTCAAATGCCTCATATGGCCATTTGTTCCAGAGAGGTGTTAACCCTATCTTCTCCTCTTATTGTGTGTCAGTTTTGTTCTGTGCGGATCTTATAATTTCAAATGCCTCCATTTTTACTTTTTTTTTTTTTGGCTTTTGGTCCAGCAGGGTGTTAAACCCCTATCTTTCTCTCTCTTATTGTGTGTCAGTTTGTTTCTGTTCGGATCTTTATAATTCAAATGCCTTCATATGGCCTTTGAGTCCAGAGGGTTGTTAAACCCCATTCTTTCTCTTCTTATTTGTGTCAGTTTTGTTTATGTTCGGATCTTTATTATTCAAATGCCATATATTGGCCTTTGGTCCATAAGGGTGTTAAACCCCTATCTTTTCTCTCTTATTGTGTGCAGTGTTGTTTCTGTGCGGATCTTATAAGTTAAATGCCTAATAGGGCCCTTCTGGTCCAGCGGGTGATTAAACCCCTATCTTTCTCTTCTTAGTGGGTTGCAGTTTGGTTTCTGTTTCGGATTCTTCTAATTTCAAATGGGCCTCATATGGCCTTTGGCCAGAGGGTGTTAAAACCCCTATCTTTCTCTCTCTTATGTGTGTCCAGTTTTGTCTTATTTTCTGTTTCGGATCTTATAATTTCAAAATGCCGCATATGGCCCTTTTGGTCCAGATGGTGTAAACCCCTATCTTTCTCTTCTTATGGGTGTCAGTTTTGTTTGCCTGTTGGATCTTATAATTAAATGCATTCATATGGACTTTTGGTTCAGAGGGTGATAACCCACTATTCTTTCTCCTCTTATTGTGTGTCAGTTTGTTTCTGTTTTTCGGCATACTTTATAATTTTCAAAATGCTAATATGGACTTTGGTCCAGAGGCGCTTTAAACCCCTATCCTTTCTATCTATTATTGTGTGTCAGTTTGGTTATGTTCGGTTTGTTTTTTTTTTTAGGATCTTTTATAATTTAAATAGCCTCATATGGCATTTGGTCCAGAGGGTGTTAAAACCCCTATCTTTCTCTCTCATTAGTGTGCTGTCAGTTTGTTCTGTTCGGATCTTGATAATTTCAAACTGCATATATGGCCTTTGGTGCCTCAATAGGCCTTTTGGTCCAGAAAAAGGGTGTTAAACCCCTATCCTTCTCTCTCTTATTGGTGTCAGTTTGTTCTGTTCGGATCTTATAATTTCAATGCTCTCAATGGCTTTGCCAGAGGGTGTTAAACCCCTATCCTTTCTCTCTCTTATTGTTGTCAGTTTTGTTTCTGTTCGTGAGCTTTATAATTTTCAAATGCTAAATATGGCCTTTTAGGTCCAGAGGGTGTTTATCTAAACCCTATCTTTCTCTATATTCATTTGTGTGTCAGTTTTTTTCTGTTCGGATCTTTATTAAATTTGCAAAATGCCCTATACGGCCTTTTGGTCCAGATGGTGTTAAACCCTATCTTTCTCTCTCTATTGTGTGTCAGTTGTTTCTGTTCGGAATCTGTATAATTTTCAAATGCCTTCATAGGCCTTTTGTCCAGAGGGGTGGTTAAAACCCATTCTTTCTCTCTCTTATTGTGTGTCAGTTTTGTTCTGTTCGGATCTTTATTAATTCAAAGGCCCATATGGCCTTTTGCGTCCAGAGGGTGTTAAACCCCTCATTCTTTTATCTATCTATTGTGTGGGTTGTCGCTACCGAGACTTTAGTAGTCGCCACTCGTTCTCTGTGTGTAGGCGTCAAATCCATGACGCTGTTGATATTGCGCATTATGTTCAAGAGGATGGTTTAAGACGCAACAAAAAAATGGTCGTTCATTATTCCTTGCCATATCATCGCATCATCATAATCGTGTATTTCTTTCTCCTCATTCAGATTGCACAATTTTCGATGGTTCGTATTACAACCCAGGTAACAGAACGGAAGAGAGAGAGAGAAAAGGGCTCGTGATGATGGTGTGGTGTGGTGGTGTAGAAACAGCAGAGTGCAATGGTCGCTAGAAAACCCGTCTGTGACTGACAAACGCCCCCCTTAGGCCGGGTCCCACATTGATTCCCGTAAGAAGGATGGAATTTTATCGACCTTTAGGCCCTTTTACCTGAGTGCAAACTGTCATGGTACTACAAGGATTTTCGTTTTTGATTTTAATTTTACCAGAACAGGAATTTCATTCTTTATTTTGGTCAAAAAAGATCTTTGTGTGTCTACGATTTTTAAAACACTTAAAAATAAAAGTGTATAAATTGTGGAAAAAGGCAAACTAAAAAATACCTTATAAATCAATTTTTGCTTCAGCGAGGGGGACATTAACCCCTGGACCCGGCCTTTAGTTTTGTTCATTTTGTGTGTTTTGCACCCATGTTGCCGCAAAAACGAGAGACATCTCGCCAGACCATGCACAGATAGTATACGCATCTGCGTCTGGCACGTAGCACTGCCGGCATTGCGATGAGGTCACCCCCCACCAGAAGACGAGCAAGACTGCTAATCGGCTGCGCGTACCATTCTCTTCTATGACACTTGCGCACCCACTCGCCCTCCCCAACCTCATCGCAGCATACCCCATTGTTATTGTGTGTGTACCAGTTCCTGCGTCATGCCCCACTCCTCCCACTAGGCCAACCAAAGGGAGAGCTCTGAGAGACTGCAGGCTTTGGGGACAGGTTCCCCACCCAAAAGACCCCCTGTGGCTGCAGACACCGAGCCAGTACAAACGCCCTCTAGTTAAGCGGGGGGGCGGGGGGGGGGGGCCACTATTAGGGCATCACATGGTGGGGCATTTTTGATTTGGGGGTGGGGGGGTGGCATGGGGGCATTTGGGGGGGGGGGCCTTTTGCAACTGGCTCTTAGTGCTGCCAGCAAATGGGACGGTGGGCCTTTGCTTTGGGTCCTTTCCCAATAGCGTTTTGTAAGAGTTTTAAGAGCTTCAAAATACCTATTATAATTCCGAGATACAGTCAACAGATTGCCACAACCTTCATGGATGTAAAAAGCATGTTGTTACTGGAGCTTAAAATGCCACACAAATCTACAGAGTTTTAGCGAAGAAAAGTCGAAACAACACAATCGAAAAGTCCCCCCAAAACGGAAAGTTTGATATTTGGAAAGTGGAGCCCCAACTCTGATGACAGCCAGCGCAGATGGCACGTTCTGGCGGGACAGCGTAGAAGATTGTCTATGCATGGAGAGTTGTAGTGAGGGCCCTGGTCAAGAGAGCGTTATCTGGTCAGTTCCACCTTCTGTAGCATCTTGCCAGGTAAGCTGTGTATAAAGCTTTGATCGCACATGAGCTGTGCTATCTGCAGCGGCGACAAAGAGACGTGAACGGCTACCAACTACAGTGAGGATCGTGAATCTATGCAGTTTCCGATAGTGCACAAGCCGATGAAACTGACGGCGCACCTCAGTGCTGTGACTGTAAGAATGTTTACTGCATGAGATTATTACTTAGATAGATAGTATGCGCAGCTATGATGCCTACGAGATCGATACCATACGTTCAGCGTCCGCGTCATATATTCATGTCTGTGTTTTAAACAAAACTGGCCCATGCGCATACGAGATCAGCAGAACAGTTGACTAGCAGTGCTACAGATTGAGTGATAGTGATATCCAGATAATTAGACAGAATGAAGCCTAACATACTGTGACATGATTGTCTTGATACAGCATATAGCATAAGATGATGATTAATAAATGATGAGCCGATGATGACGAAGATTACACTACCTTAACGTAGCTCATCATGCTGCACAGCGGATGAAATGGACAGCGGTGCTGATATGAAATGATGCGCTGGTTATGAACGACTGATATAGTATATAGTGTGATGAGTACTTATTGACGAGTGATGACATGTACACGACGATGTGATAATGATGATGCATGGAATGACATAGATGTACGACGATGATCTGAAGAATTCACCTAGCCTCTAACGTAGCCTCGTGTCTCGATGTTGTCTGGGTACACCTCTGCACAGCAATGAGAACACGATAGGACAGGGTGCAGTGCCAGATGAGTTTCTGTATAGGGTTATAAGTCGGTATCATGATATGATAGATGATGGATGAGACATGACTCAAACTGAGTAATTAGTGCGATGATGTGTGATCGAAAGAATGATCGTAGTACATATTGATTTTCTGTGTGTTCCTTGCTTTTCATCACTCACCCCTGAGACCTAGTCACCTAAGAGTGCCGGTCTCTAAGCAGTTGCCAGAAATTGTTGGCTAGATTTGCTATTGAATCTCTGTATACTGAGGAGCGAGTTGATCTTATATATGATCGCTGCTAAGACACTTACCTTCTTGTATGCCAATAGTATGTGAGTTTATGCTGCTACTCATAATTGAGTGTTGAAATGCAGGTAGAAGTTAGTTGCCACGGTAGTGGGTCGTTAAAGCAGTGGTGAATCGCCAAGCAGTCGATGTTGCCATATGTGAGATGAGACTGAGTGTGTACCAGAAGCCTTTGTGCCAGGCACCGCTGATCCGTAGGTGCTGCTGACGCTAGCTGGAATGTCAGATCGTGCTAAAGTGATAGCAGTCGCGAGTCGGAGTCGTAGCAGTCAGGTTGATGTAGCAGTGTGTGAGTGCGAGTGATCGTCACGTGTCAGTGTGACGTGTAGTCGTTCGTCGTCGGATGCATCCGTCGTAGATATAGATGTATTGTAGCTGTAACAGCTGTCAAGTTCTGCCTGTTGGATCTGCGGCTGGGTGATCATCCAGTCGATCTGTAAGCCTATATGGCGTCTGTGAGAGTGCAGGTGTGCAGCCAAAAAGTAAATTCTGTCGAATAGTAAGAGTATCGTCTGCATCATCATCCAGTGTTCGCCTCGAACAGTACTGCAAGTCCAGCAGTTGTCTCCTCCTCGACCATCCCTGTCTGCCGCAGTTAGCCTATTTCAGTAACTAGCTGACAAGAGTCGTAGTCCTAACCTCTCATTGTGTCGAGTTTTCAAAACTTCTAACTCTGTGGTGTTACGACTCCATGTTACATTTATGCAATAACCATGCTTTCTGAATTGCTTAGATTTCGTGAAAGTGACGAGTGCACATGTGCGTGTGGACATGCAGACAGCTACTGGTTAGCAGGACCTACAAGCAAGTCGGTCCGATGAGATACTGTTAACATGTATAGGCCCGCCGCGCCCCGCCGTATGCTAGCGGAGTGTTCAGTTGGTACATGTTGTTCTCATACTGAGCGACAAATATTTAGTAGTGTTCCACACTGGCGCATATCAATAATAGAGTATAAATAGTCCCATGGGGTATTATAGTCATTTACTAAATCGCAAACTCGCGTCAGTTTGTGGACATGCATGTACATCAAATATTCGTGAATTCACTTAGTCCGATGCATGAGCAGTTGATAGTTTGTACTCAGGTGCTAGAGATCCATCTTCAACCGTGAGAACTCAAAATGTCCCGACTCACATTGTTCGACAGCCACATCTAATCGCTGTTAGTTGCGATGGCCTGTAGATCCTAAAGATATAGCTTGCTTGTCGTTTACGCTACTAGACCCCTGGGTCTTCGTGAAATCGCCTTGCACTTACTTATGATGTTATGATCGACATATATTGTAGTGCTATGATGATGATTAACCTAATCACTCTACCTGGGGCTGACAGCCGTCTGCCACAGTCGTCTATATGTAAGCCTAGTGGACACTAGTGCATAGAGTGTACGAATGACTAGAGATTTCGATGATAAACAGATAATGCATAACTTATGATGTATCACACGACATACAGCAGTGAAGTGTCTTCAACACCATACCTTACAGTGAGTACATTCTAGTCATTGTAGGCAAGAGTTCACTACACCTCTATCTGTTCACTCGCGAAATTCTTGTTAACTAGCGGACATCCGAATCTATCACTCTCTTTGACTCTGCCTGTTTAATTTCCTTACTACTATATGCCATTTTCTGCCCCACCCCCCACCCCCCCCCCCCCCTTCTCCTGCTCCCCCCAGGGTTAGCTCTGATGACTGGAATGATGCCTATCTGTTGTCCCGCTCTCTTTCCCCACTTTTCTCTCTCCTTTCCCCACTTCGTTCCCCTTTCTACTATCTTCCCTTTCCAGTTGTTGTTGTTGAGATTGATATGGTGTGTGGTACTAATGTATGCCATGTGCATCCGACTAACATTGGCACAAGTGGTTGAGAATATTTGATGCACCTCAACACTATGTGGTCTGTGTGCGTTTCTTGTGTGTGTGTGACACGTGCTGATGTGTGATGTCATTGTGTGTGTTCATTGTGTGTGTGTGTGTGTGTGTGAGCAAGAGAGGGATGGTAGAGGGAGAGGAGAGACGAACGAATGAACAACATTTTATTTATACAGTGTAATGGGAGTAAGCGATACATACTTTTTTTACACCCTAGCCTCTGTAAGGGAGAGAGAGAGTGAGGACATAGGCCAAAAGGAAACTTTTCCCAGCTGCTGCTGTTAGAGCCTGGTGACCTGAGTTATGCGTTTGTTAATCTCCTCTCTCTCTCTCCTCCTCTCTCTCTCTCTCACCACCCACGTGTAATGATAATACATTATCAGTGTTCTCTCTCTCTTCTCTCTCTGCTCTCTCTCGACTCTCTCGACGTCTACTCGTGCTCTCTCTCTATCTCTCTCTCTCTCACACCTCTCATCCACTCTCGCCTACTCGATCTCGACCCACCCACGTGGGTAATGATAGATAGACATATTCCAGTGTTCTCTCTGACTCTCTACACTCTCTCGTCTACTCTCTCTCTCTACTCTCTCTCTCTCTCTCTCTCTCTCTCTCTCTCTCTCTCTACTGCACCCACCACGTAGGTAGATGATAAGAACATTTCCAGTGCTCTCGCGTTCATACTCTCTCTCTCTCTCTCTCTCTCTCTCTCTCTCTCTCTCTCTCTCTCACCCACCCCCGTGGTAATGAAGCACATTACAGTGCTCTACTCCTCTCTCTCTTCTCTCTACTCTCCTCTCCTGATCTACTCTCTCTCTCTCTCCTCGCTCTCTCTCTCTCTCTCCTCTCTCTCTCTCTCTGCAATAAGTAAAAGAAAGAAAAGACCAGGGGAAAATATTCGACAGGATTAAGGACGAAATATGGGCATGAGTGCGCAAATTATGTCCCTTCTTTCTTTTTACTTTGAGATTGCAATTTAAGCTTTAAGAAAAACCCATCAAAATGTTACATACACCACTCAAAGAAATGAAGATGAATGAAAGAAAAAAAAAAATGAGCAAGGAAAAGCAGATTTTCGTCTTAAAAAGACTTTGTCGAGGTAAAGAAACGCACAATACTTGAGCTTAAACAACACACGTAGGGAAATGGAATGAAGTCTTCTTTATTTACGGATTGAGTACGGGTTCCGCACAGGATCTCCGTCAGTATGTGTGCGTACTGGGAAAGCTAAAGGAGCGTGTGCGTGTAGTGCTTTCCCAGGCTCGCGGAGTTGGGTTGACCCCGATGAACCCACGCGTGATCGCGGAGAACGAACTGTGAAACGCGCAGTTCCATCAGGCTCGACGCCAAGAACTTGTCCACAGCTCAAACCGCGAACAGGCCGCCAGGGGCAGTGCTCACTCACCCCTCCCCTTTTGTCTGTCTCTGGCTCTTCTTTGTCTCTCGTTTTGCTTTCTGTCTCTCTTTGTCGCC
The DNA here is from genome assembly GCA_017654935.2 of Phymorhynchus buccinoides. Classification (NCBI taxonomy): domain Eukaryota; kingdom Metazoa; phylum Mollusca; class Gastropoda; order Neogastropoda; family Raphitomidae; genus Phymorhynchus; species Phymorhynchus buccinoides. The sequence continues at coordinate 26,109,461 of CM065710.1, forward strand.
CTGTCTCTCCGTTGGTTACATGCTATAGGGGTATATCTCTCTCTCTCTCTCTCTCTCCTCTCTTCTCTCTCTCTCTCTTTCTCCTTCCTATCTCTCTCTCTCGATCTCATTAAAATAATTTTGTAGCCAGCATCGAAATGACATGGCCAACTGCCTGTTATAAAATTGTTCAGTGCTCTCTCTCTCTCTCTCTCTCTCTCTCTCTCTCTCCTCTCTCTCTCTCTCTCTCTCTCTCTCTCTCCTATCTCTCTACCTCTCTCTCTCCCTCCTCTCTCTCTCTCCCTCTCTCTCTCTCTGTCTCTCCCTCTCTCTCCATCTCTCTCTCTCACCTCTCTCTTCTCTCTCCGGAACTTTCCCCACTTGATGTGTGGTGTTTTCATGGTTCTGGTTTTCTTGTATGCATATACATCCACAGTTATTGCTTCTGATTTTGTTGACTTTTTGTTACACCACTCCTAGTCATGGACAAATTGGCGATTGACATGAAAACTCAAGCGCTAAGATAGAAAGGCTAAGTTTTCAGGTATCTTGTTTATGCAGTGTTTGTGCACTAAAGTAGTGGTTGTGAATTTCACAGCGTTTGGTGCAAAGTTACTTGGACATCTTCGCTCCTCGAGACCTGTAGCCTTGGACTCCAGCGGCAAAGGGTGGTTGGGTGGGGCTGTGCAAGTTGTCCATCGTGTGGGGTTCCTCTGGGTTTTTCCTGAGCTAGAAGGAAGGTTTGCAGGTTTCTGCCTGGTTGTTGACAGCAGAGATTAAGCCCCTGTTGGACAGATGACATTGTTTCCTTTGACTGTCAGAGCACGACCTGTTGCTCTTGATAGGAGGAGTTAGCTCTCAGCTTTCCAGCTTAGCTCTTTTCCAGATGAGATGTGAGTAGGGCGTTGCTGTAGTAGAAAGGTCTTGTTTGTGATGTCAGTACAGTCACAAAAGTTGGCAGGAACAAGTTGACAGATTAGGGGGTGGGGGTGGGAGGGGGCTGCTTGAAAGTTATTGGTTTGCGACAGCCTTGGATCGGTGGCAGCAGGGTTTGGTCTTGTTTAGTAGTGAAAAATTTAACCGCCACCGGA
>CM065710.1:26111030-26118530 GCA_017654935.2 Phymorhynchus buccinoides
TACTAATAAAGAAAATAACAAGATTTCATCGTTATCTTATAAAAAAAATCTACAAGAAAAAATATATCAAAGAATGCCAAACAAAAGCAAAAGAAAACAAACCAAGAACGGAAAGAAAAACAATTAGAAAACAAAATATCAAGCAAAACTAAGATAGAACAATTAAATCAACACAATTACCCCCCAAACACAAAAGTTCAAGAAGAAAAAATAAAATAAAAGAATACTTTTTTTTTTTAATTTTCAAAATTAATTTTATCTGACCAATTACAGTATAATTTTCCCTGACCACAAAATTTCATGAATAGTAGTACTCGGAACTCCATACAGCAGTTTTGATAAAATATTCACACTGTATTTTTTTCTGGAAGAAAGCATTCAATTGCATTTTTGAGAGCTCCCAAATCCATACAGAAAATTTGATGGCTTGGAGTCAAAACTAGATAGTCAATTGACGTATTATTGAAGCTATTGCAAAAACTAATAACTTGTACCAAAAAAAGACTGCAGACATATTAAAAAGCATATAATCCCCATTTTATATTAGTTGCAGACTTTGTTTAATACACGCTCTTAGTTTTTGCAATACAGTGGAACCTCCCTTATAAGACCTCCCATTATAAGACTCCCTCCCATATAAGACCTACTTCTCCGAGACATTGCTCTTCTTTGTAAGTACTAAAATTACCTCCCTTTAAGACCTCATTTTGGATGATTTTTGAAGGTCTTATACGGAAGTTTCTACTGCACTGTCAATGGACTATCTAGAGATAGTTCGCTTTGACTCCAAGTCATCGAAATATTCCATCCACTAGACATTCAATAAAAATCTAGAAATTAATATGTTTACTTTAGGCTTGAAAATGAAAACAACATTAGCATTCGTTTTTTGTGGGGGGGTTTTGTGGGGGTCAGTTAATAAACAGCACATCACATCAATCAGCACAAATGCCCCCACATCACACCGCATCTGTTAACCCTTTCACCGCCAACGTCGCATTTTTGCACCACAATGATTTAACACCCATGTCACTAAAAGGCATCAAATCAGGGTCTGTTATCCAAAGATCATATTCTATTAATTTTGGGAGGTAAGGATAGGCCTTGCTTTAAATAGGTCACAGAGGAATCCCCAATATTACAGACAGATTTTTGTCTCTACCCAGGAAATGTTTTGCTGAAAAAATGGCTGGCGGTGAAAGGGTTAAATTTGTGTTGGGGTAAGTTTTAGAGGCACAGATCACGAATGGGCAAGGGCAAGAGCGGGGGTGAACCAACTGAACGAGTCAGGGCTGCCTACCCTCTGTTGCAGCTTCCAGGGACAACGTACATCATAAAAACCCAGGGACAGACTTATTTCCGGGGGACAAAAACATTGCGATGTCATGCATCAGGGTCAAAACGAACATCAAACTTCTGATTATTTCGTGATCTAGCAAATTTCCTGCAACTCTGGGTAGCCTTTCTGTTGCTTTTTTTGGTGTCTTTGTGCCTCAACATTCAAGATCTTTTGGTAAACAGTAATATGTCTGTTCAGAAAATGTCAACAGTGTCTGTTGTTTGGGGTGTTCCTGTGTTCAATAAGGTCAGCTAACAAGACAATTGACTGCTCTACACAATGTCAACAGTGTCTGTTGTTTGGGGTGTTCCTGTGTTCAATAAGGTCAGCTAACAAGACAATTGACTGCTCTACACAATGTCAACAGTGTCTGTTGTTTGGGGTGTTCCTGTGTTCAATAAGGTCAGCTAACAAGACAATTGACTGCTCTACACAATGTCAACAGTGTCTGTTGTTTGGGGTGTTCCTGTGTTCAATAAGGTCAGCTAACAAGACAATTGACAGCTCTACACAATGTCAACAGTGTCTGTTGTTTGGGGTGTTCCTGTGTTCAATAAGGTCAGCTAACAAGACAATTGACTGCTCTACACAATGTCAACAGTGCCTGTTGTTTGGGGTGTTCCTGTGTTCAATAAGGTCAGCTAACAAGACAATTGACTGCTCTACACAATGTCAACAGTGTCTGTTGTTTGGGGTGTTCCTGTGTTCAATAAGGTCAGCTAACAAGACAATTGACAGCTCTACACAATGTCAACAGTGTCTGTTGTTTGGGGTGTTCCTGTGTTCAATAAGGTCAGCTAACAAGACAAGTGACTGCTCTACACAATGTCAACAGTGTCTGTTGTTTGGGGTGTTCCTGTGTTCAATAAGGTCAGCTAACAAGACAATTGACTGCTCGACAAAATTTTGATTTTACTCAGCTTCCAGGGACACCAGACAGAAAAGTGGATTCCAGCGACAGGGTGCCATTTTTGACTGTTTCCAGGGACAAAAACCCCTTAGGGGGGGGGGGACAGCAAGCAGCCCTGACTCGTGCAACTGAGAGTGCGAGTGGAGAAAACAATGCTGGAATGATGACGGGGGAAAGAATAAAACGATAGGTAGGGGAGAGGCGGGGGAAGTTAAAGCTTGGTTTTAAGCTTAAAGTTAAAGTAAAGGCTAAGGACCTTTTCAGGAGACATGCACACACGCACACACACATACATGCGTGTGCATGCCTTTACTCACTCTCTTTCTCTCTCTCAATACCCCTAAACTTTCTGACCAGATCAATAAAACTGACAGGAGTTTACGAGTAAGGCAAAGAACGAAGGATAAAAAAGGATAAAAATACGGCCAGGCCGAGGAACTCTTTATAGAGAAATTGATACGGTGATAAAAATACTCCAAAGCTCAGAGATTTTGTCATCCTTATCTGTAACCCCTATGGGATAATTAATGGGATATTTGGGAGCAAGGGCAGAAAGACGGGTTGAAACGCTGTGAAGTGGTGATTTAAACAATCGCACAGTGAAGACGTGAATTAAGCAAACAAACAAACAAACGCTGCCATTCTTTGTCCCCCCCCCCCCCCCCCCCGTCAACACAGCAAAGTTTTTTAAAAAAACACCATCACCACCACCACCACCACAACTAGGTGGGCAAAAGATTATTTTTTTAAAAAGGGATAAAAAGGTGACGTACCACAGTATACAGATTGGCCTATAAGACAGTGACGAACAGAAAACCAAACACAAGACTGTTATCAATGATACAGTGGAACCTCCCCAAAGATATTCTAAAAGGGTAAGATGGACTACTTAAGAGCTCGGCGAACCGGGCTGATCGAGTTATCGTTAGTGGCGACAGTACACGTATCACAGTGCAGGCTATCCAAAAACTCAGACTGGAACTTGAACGGAGAATTCAACTAGCATATGGACGTGTAAAATGTGTCCTGTTTAAAAGGGGCATAACCAGTGTTTCTGTCCTCACTACTCATATAAAGAAAAGAGACCGGATGCTTATCTTCCCCTATACAGTCTTTGACCTCCCGTATAAGATCCTCCCATTATAAGAAAGACTCCCTCCCTTTCAAGGACCCACCAGATCACGTGTTTCACGTGTTTTCCCTCTTATAGCTGGTAAGAAACCTTGTTTTGACCAGGTTCAACTCCCATACAAATGCCCCCAAATTCAAACTGAAACATTTTAAAGAGCAGCCTCAATTTGAAGTTGGGGACTTTTGTATGTGGGTCACAGCTACCTAGAAAAAAACCAAGGGACTTAATCGTGGTGAGTCAGTGCGTCTTTAAGACCTACTTCTCTGAGACATTGCCCTTCTTTGTAAGTGCGAGTACTAAAATGACCTCCCTTATACAACTCCCTCCCATTCAAAGACCCACCACGTCCTGTGTCAAAATCATGGTTTTCACGTGTTTTCCCTCTTATAGCTGGTAAGAAATATTAAGAAATGTTCCTAGCATAAGAGGGAATGTGACACGTGACGTGGGGGGTCTTTAAGACCTCAAATTGTGGATGATTTTTTCAAGGTCTTATAAGGGAGGTTCCACTGTACGTAGAACAACACTCAGAGCTTCAGTTTGTCAGGGGGGGGAGGGGGGGGGGGCCCGGGTCAATGTCCCCCACGAATTGTCCCTGCATCTTGCTGTAGCCAGGGGTCATATGACCCATGAAGATTGCGCCAGAAATCTAAGTTTTACACAACAGTGACACATTATTGGCCTGTTGCTTAGGAACAGACGATTTTCGGGAAAAAAATTTGGGGAGAGCACTTCGTGAAAATTAGTGTTGCTTACCTCCATTATTCGGTCAAATACCATAGCAACAATGGCGTTGAAGCTTGAAACCGCAGGATGCGAGTCAGCGACTTGCAAACCTTTTTTTTTTTTTTAAATTATCAGTTTTAGTGGCCACAAACTGATAAAACTTGCAAAATGTGACGCAAAAATACAAATGACATAATTGTTTTAGAATGACGCACGGTGTTCTAAGTGCTGTATGTCTGCTCAAACACACGAGTCGATAGGCTACGAGAGCTGATGACAGAGTGACTTCCCCTGTTTGACTGATTAAATTAGGCAAGATCACTCCCACACACCATGAAATTACTCCCTTTAATTATTTCCGAACAATTCCTATTCCTGGCCCATCGTTTTCTGTAATCAGGGGTCATATGATTCCATGACACTTAAAAAAAAAAAACTGAAGCTCTGCAGCAATAACTATGTCTACATTCGCCTACGGTTGTTGTTATCATTATAGCTCAACTGCAAGTCAAGCATTCTTCCAGGGACAACAATGCAGACGCATCACCCAATACCCTACCACGGGGGGGGGTCAAGTGGAGCACTCCCTCTCTGGAGCACAACCCACAGCATAACAACCGTCCCCCCCCCCCCCCCCCCCCCCCCCCCTGGGTCGTTTGCATAAATAGTTCCCCCACCTTCTGTGCTTGTAACTTCGGGAATACGTACTAACGTGGAATGTACACATCGTCCTAACGTGGAAAATACGGTTGGGCCTAACGTGGGGAAACTTTTTCCACGTTAGGACGAACTGTATTTTCCACGTTATTCCAGGGACCCCAAATTGAACAGTAATCAGTCTCTTTTTCCACGTTAGGCCGATTTTTACTTTCCACGTTATTCCTGGGACCTATATGTTCATTATTACATTATTTCTGTGAATAGATTAATTAAACTTACTAGATGTATTTTCAATATGATTTCGTGCGTGTTCATGGTGAGAGTAGATGTGTTCTTGTGAGACACGTGCACACACGCACAAACACACATGCGCGCGCACACACACATACGTATGCACGCACACACGCGCACACAACATGCATTCACGCGCGCGCGCACACAAACCCTTGACACCCGAGAATTTTGCCATGATAGGCCCATAGGGACATTCCACGTTAGGCCGAACAGGAAATTTCCACGTTAGGCCCAATGGGACATTCCACGTTAGGACGAAATGTACATTCCACGTTAGGCCGAAGGGGAGTTTTGCCACGTTAGGCCCAATGGGACCTTCCACGTTAGGACGAAATGTACAAGACGCCATTTTTCTTTCCACCTTAGGCCGATTTTGCAATATTTCCACGTTAGGACGAACTGTATTTTCCACGTTATTCCAGGGACCCGTAACTTCCTCTAATCTGTCACTCTCTTTGACTCTGCCTTTTCCCTTTGCTTACTGTCATCTACTATCTTTCTGCCTTACCGGTCCATTCTCCTGCCTTTTAATCGTACAGTATTTTCTCTTGTTTGTGTGTGTGTTTTATTTTGTCCCCTACTAATACTACCAACCTGTGTGATTTATTATTTTTAAATCATTGCTGACATTTTTTTTTTAAACTGATTATTCACCAATTTTTGTTTTAATTTTCTAAAATAAAAATAAAAATTTAAATTACACACTTTTGTGAAATTGAAATTCACCCGTTTTTTATTCAATTTTGTTGTTGTAAAGTACAGTCTAAGAATGAGTCGTGAACAGTAAATGATAAAATCTATGGTCAGTTTTTCAGTTTTTTGTCTGTTCGCTGAATAATAAAAAAAAACACTCTGACACGAGAAGCCAGTCCTCTGTCAGAAATTCTCTTCATCCTTTGAAATTTTGCAGATCCATAGCTCCCAATCATCACGCAAAACAAGGGGTCCCAGGGACTCCACTTACACTACAGCATAGATGGTCCTAGAGGCGGGATAGAGGGTCCCAGTGGCATTGTGAATGCCAAAAAGAATTTTTCTAGCGCATCCCTGGGACCCCCTGCGCATTCTTTTAGAGGGTCCTTTAGAATTTTAGTACTTCATAGACCCCCAAATGGGGGTCCCTGGGAGCCCTGAGATCTTCTGACAATTCTGTCTGATGCCTGATCACTGCAACATACATTCCCTCTTAGACAATCCAAGATTATACTACAGTTTAGTGTGGCTACAGGGGCGGTACAGGCCAAGAACACAAACACATGGGTGCTCCTGGGAAATTAAAAAAATCCTCCGAGGCAGGGGTCCAGGGGCCCCGGCGAAGTGCAGGGACAGCGCCCCTCCTGGGGGTTCCAGGGGGGACAATGCCCCCTGGAAGCTGAAGGGAAACAACAGTTTCCAATGTCATTGACAGGCTCTCGTTGCACTTTCACTTCTGGTTAAACTTTATGACCTCTACAGAGCTGATTCTAGGATTTTGAAGAAGTGGGGGCGTTCCCCCCCTAAGAATGAAGAAAGGGGGGCAGGTCCAATGGATACGAGGGGAAGGGGGGGGGGGGGGGGGAGGGGGGAAGGCGGTCGATTCAATCTTCGCTAGCCATGGCCACTTCTTCAGCCACTCGTCTCGGAACCGGTGTTCCCTCGCACTAGTGCCGTTATCTTTGGGCTGCTTCTCCGAGACTGTTGATGCAGTAGCTGTTTCTGTAACATCTTCTGCACAATCGTATGGCAGAGGATTTCTTTTTTTTACTTTGCCGCCACAAAAATCAGTCGAAGAGCGTCGTCATCCGCTTCATTTTGAAGAAAATTCATCATGGCGGGTAGGACTCTCGCAACTTCTTGTCGGTAAAACGAGATGAACGCGACTGGTTGATCGCTAACATTGTAAAGGAACCAATGAAATGTCGAGAAATCATTCATTCCTGCTCGATGCTTTCGGTTTGTGCAGACGACGAAGGAATTCCCGCAGCAATCAGTAAAAAGTGTGGACAGTTCTGCAAATATGCGGGCGTCGGCCCGCGGTTAGATCCGATTATTGCAGGAAGGAACAGATTTTGGGGGGATTGTACCAATCCCGCACGGTACAATCCCGCACCCTAGAATCAGCTCTGCCTCTATAACCAGCAAAATGCATCTTCTCAAATTCTTATAATCTGGCGACGTCGGCTTCAGGCAATAAACAAACTCCTGAACTTCAGGACATCCTGAAAGCAGGAGCATCCATGATGTGAAACAGACAAGCAAGCAGGAAGAAAGAGGGGGGAGAGGCGGGGGGGGGAAGGAAGGAGGGGGGGCACACTGACATGCATGGAGGCGCGGCCCCCGCCCGAAGCCTGGGAGGAGGACTGTGAGAAGGATGCCTTGTTCAGCGACTCCATGGAGAAGGAGTTGTCGCCCTGGTAACCGTCACGCAGAACCGCCGGGATCGCCACCGAGCCCGACGTG
>CM065710.1:26123530-26133530 GCA_017654935.2 Phymorhynchus buccinoides
CTCCCTCTCTCTCTCTCTCTTTCTCCCTGTGTCTGTCTCTCTCTCATTCTCTCTCTCTACTGACCAGAGTGAAGCTGTTGGGGGAGGCAGCCCATCGTCGCACGGTGGTGAGGGGCCAGGTCTTCATGATCTCCTTGGTCTTCTCGTCCACACGCACCACGCTCTCCTTGGTGATGCCCAGCAGGCGCGGCACCAGCTTGTTCTTCCCCTTCATCTTCTCCTGAACACACAACGCGCGTACATGCATGTGTAGATATTGAAGCGAGCAAGCATGTGCTTACTTGTGTACGTCATCCCCCGAATTGCCCCCCTCACCAATGTGTCCCCTTCAATAGTCGTCGTCCCCCGAATTGCCCCCCTCACGCACCAGTGTCCCCTTCAATAACTGTTGACCCCCAATTGTCCCCCTTCAACAGCCGTTGTCCCCCCTCACCAATGTGTCCCCTTCAATAGTCGTCGTCCCCCCTCACCAATGTGTCCCCTTCAATAGTGTCCCCCCCTCACCAATGTGTCCCCTTCAACAGCTGTTGTCCCCCGATTGTCCCCCCTCACCAATGTGTCCCCTTCAATAGTCGTCGTCCCCCCTCACCAATGTGTCCCTTCAACAGCCGTTGTCCCCTGATTGTCCCCCTCAAATGTGTCCCCTTCAATAGTCGTCGTCCCCCCTCACCAATGTGTCCCCTTCAATAGTCGTCGTCCCCCCTCACCAATGTGTCCCCTTCAATAGTCAGTTGTCCCCCCCCCCTCACCAATGTGTCCCCTTCAATAGCTGTTGTCCCCTGTCCCCCCTCACCAATGTGTCCCCTTCAATAGTCGTCGTCCCCCCTCACCAATGTGTCCCCTTCAATAGTCGTTGTCCCCCCTCACCAATATGTCCCCTTCAACAGCCGTTGTCCCCCAATTGTCCTCCTCACCAATGTGTCCCCTTCAATAGTCGTTGTCCCCCCTCACCAATGTGTCCCCTTCAATAGTCGTCGTCCCCCCTCACCAATGTGTCCCCTTCAATAGTCGTCGTCCCCCCTCACCAATGTGTCCCCTTCAATAGTCGTTGTCCCCCCTCACCAATATGTCCCCTTCAACAGCCGTTGTCCCCCAATTGTCCCCCTCACCAATGTGTCCCCTTCAATAACTGTTGACCCCCGACTGTCCCCCTTCAACAGCTGTTGTCCCCCGATTGTCCCCCCTCATCAATGCAGACCTGTTTACTCTACTCTTTTCGTGTAGTTTTCTACTCAATGTGGACCTCTACTACATACTCTTTAAAATTGAAAATAATGCTCTAATTACTCATTTCCAGTGAACATTATTTGATGGTTTAATGAATAAAACTACACATTTTGCACCCAAACTACTCATTTGAGCTATCCAGACAACTCAAGACTTGTGTAGGGGGTAAACAGGTCTGTCAATGTGTCCCCTTCAATAACCGTTGTCCCCCGAGTGTCCCCCCTCACCTTGACGAGGAAGAAGGTGATGCCGTAGGTCTTGAGCGAGCGACACAGGTGGGTGTACTTCACCTTGGCTTCAATCTCCACCAGACCCGCGTACTTCTTGTGCTCCTGTGAAAGGCGACACAAAGCGAGCGTTAAAGGTGGGTGTAATTCACCTTGGCTTCAATCTCCACCAGACCCGCGTACTACTTGTGCTCCTGTGAAAGGCGACACAAAGCGAGCGTTAAAAGCACAACACCACATCCAGCGTTTGGGGTTCAACAGAACCAACATTATTCTAACCTAAGTTTGCAGACTTCAGATTCGTCCTTTACTGTTTTTAGTTTTAAAAATGATATCTTGGTATTTTCTATTCACAGAAACTCGTCTGTGAAATTCAGGTTGCTTCCACCAGACCGCGTCGCCGCTAGGCCACCCATTTATGCGTGCTATGTGAGTTCGTGTCATCCATCCCACTGGCACAACACGGCCTAAACTCCTACCGAATAATGGAATGGGATTTAACGTGTGCGCAAGATCTTGTACATGCGTTCGCACACGGGACCTCGGTTTTAAGTCTCTCATCAGAAGGAGTAAAGTGGTTTTCCCAGGGACACAACACCGCGGACGGAGCTGGGTTCGAACCTCCCGCATTCGCAAACCCGTTGGATTATGAGCCGACGACTAAGTGATCTAGCCACGGTACCTCTAAAGCCAATGCCACACGGCATGTAAAATCGTATGAGGATGCGATGCAATTGTGTCACATGAGTCATGAATCACGTAAAATACTTCCGTCTAAAATAAGTCTGCCATTTTCGCTCACTACCCAATGGCTCCCCCCCCCCACCTGCGTGCGCATCTCGACCCTTCCAACGGAAGTGTCGCCATCTTAGTCCTTATTTGTGTGTAAACAAAGTGAAAATGTTATCTAAATGTGTAAAGAAAACATCCAGATGTTATAAATACAGTTTAGATAAGTTTCAAATTGGAACAGCCAAAAACGCAGCATCGATCTGGCATTTTTCAAACAAAGTTACTGACTAAGATGGCGGTCTCCCATAATATGGCGCTCCTTGTGGCCGGATATGACGACACGTGGGCACAAGCCATACAGGAATTTCACGTGAATCATGACTCAAATCGTCAAAATCGTACTACATTCATTTGCAATCTGTATGTCGGGTGGCTGACCCTTAAATGTTGAACATTTAGCTAACAGACTCCATCAATATCCATCAACCTCAAATTTTGATGTACATTTGAAGCAGAAATCCAATTTCTGTTGAAAACATTAACAAGCCTACGCAGCTCTCAACACCAGCAGCTGCTGAGCGCAGTAGATTGTGTGTAATATAAAATGCATCACATGTTTTGTCTGTAGAAACGTTTGTGTAGTCTTTCACCCCCACATATGGGACATTAGTATATATAAAGATGGTGGGAACAATCCTGGAGGCAATGCCCAGAGGCAATGCAACACCAGGAAAGTCCCAAATTTTTATCAATACAAATATTATTGTAACCCATTTGGGATGATTTTTTAATTAAGGTCTTAAAAGGGAGGGAGTTGTATAAGGGAGGTAGTTTTGATACTTACAAAGAAGGGCAATGTTTCAGAGGTCTTAAATGGGAGGGAGTCTTATAATGGGGAGGGGGGGGGGGGTTCTTGTAAGGGAGATTCCACTGTATTAGTTCTAAATGTCATATAGTCTGTGTAAGGGTTAAATGTCCCGCTCCACACATCCTTCAGTAGTACGGCTATCCAACTGTGATGTTTGTGAGGCACGATTCAGATGAAATACTACTGTCTACATAAATCTGATGAAATCCTACTAAGTTCCGTTCACTGTATTCATGCGGGGGCCCACACGGCCTACACATACAATGAATGAAACTAGTAGGTTTTTCATCAGATTTATCAAGACACACAATGTATTGTCAAAAAAACATGGATATACATCTGTGGTGGCACGCAAAACATAAACAGTGAATAAATAAGATCACAGCTCAAATATTAAAATAGAACATTCACGCAACTGAACCAAGCGCACACAAACCGCAGCAAACACCCCCCCCCCCCCCTCCACCGCCCCCCCTCACGCATAAAAGAGAGAGAGAGACACAGAGAAAGAGAGAGTAGAGAGAGAGAGAGACAGAGAGAGAGAGAGACTAGACAGAGACAGAGACAGAGAGAGTGAGAGAGAGAGAGAGAGAGAGAGAGAGACAGACAGACAGAGAGAGAGAGAGAGAGACAGACAGAGAGAGAGAGAGAGAGAGAGAGAGAGAGAGAGAGAGAGAGAGAGTCACTGTCAGTCTTAAGTGAAAATGACACATACACATACACACATATACACACACAGATGCGTGCAGGGTTTCATCTGATAATATACACAAAGACTGTCATCAAGACGGTCACATTTTCACCGGATTTATGCCTCACATATGTCACAGTTGGATGGCCGTACAAGCGAAGTTTAATGTGTAGAGCACAGTTTTGAGGGTGTGGGAGAGCGCGAGATATAAACCCAGTCATCCCATCGCACTGCAGTTGACACACCCCTCTCTCTCTCTTCACACACTAAAGAGGTCTCACATCACCACCACCGCCCAACTCTGTGCCAAGTGTTCTCGAGTGGGACAAGTCAGCGTTCAACTATGTCACAAATCCCTTACCACTTCTGCCCTAATACAGTGGAGCCTCCCTTGCACGACCTTCAAAATTAGGGCCTAATCTAACCCAGCCCCTTCCCTCCCCCTACACAACTGTGTTGCTGTCAGGGCTACCAGGGACCCCCATTTAGGGGTCTATGAAGTACTAAAATTATAAAGGACCCTCTAAAAGAATGTGCAGGGGGTCACAGGGATGCACTAGAAAAATTATTTTTAGCATTCGCAATGCCACTGGGACCCTCTATCCCGCCTCTAAGACCCTCCCTCTATACTGTAAGTGAAGGAGTCCCTGGGACCCCTTGCTTTGCGGGATTGGGAGCCCTGGCTGTCTTTTCCCTTTGTACAGTGGAACCTCCCTTATAAGACCGTAAAGACACACTGAGCCACCACGATTAAGTCCCTTGGGGGGTTTTCTGGGTAGCTGTGACCCACATACAAATGCCCAACTTCAAATTGAGGCTGCTCTTTAAAATGTTTCGTTTTCAATTTGGGGGCATTTGCATGGGAGTCAAACCTGGTCAAAACAAGACTTCTTACCAGCTATAAGAGTGAAAAACACGTGAACTCCGTGATTTTAATACATGATCTGGTGGTTCTTTAAAAAGAAAATCATCAGGTTTTAATTGGGAGGGAGTTGTATAAGGGAGGTAAGCTTAATACTGACAAAGAAGGGCAATGTCTCAGAGAAGTAGGTCTTCAATGGGAGGGAGTCTTTATAACGGGGGGGGGTCTTATAAGGGAGGTTCCACTCACTGTAGTCAGCTTTTTTGTGTGTGACATTCAGCTGTAGCGAGTCAGCTTCAAGTAGGCAAAGGGCACTCCACACCCAATATGTGACTGTGCAAAATTGAAAGATATAGGAGATACAGATTCTACATTTTTACTTGTAAATTTTACTTACCACGAAAATCTTCTTTTCAATGCCTTTGGTTTTGACGTACTCTCTTGGTAAGAACTCCTTCAGGCTGAAACACAATTCACACATGTTTCAAACAGTGAACAACAAAATGCAGTAAACTATCAGAATTTAACAAAACATGATTCTTCAAGTACATAGCACAAACAAACAAGCACACAACAAGTGCGAAGTGACGTTCTTTTATTCATACGAGACACACACACTCCCGTGTGCCCATGCACTTAGCACACGTTAAACCCAGTGGCAACGAAAAAGTCGTCATTTGGTCAAAATTTACCCCCCTCCCTGCCTTCCTTCCTCATCAGTCACACAAAAATCGCATGCCAAAAAACACACAAAAAGAAAGAAAATTGGGTGGCGTGCCTCTCCAGAGACGCCTCTGTGACTATAATGTACCTAACCTAACCTAACACACACAAAAACAACAACATACAGTATTTATACAGCGTTAAATCTGGATAGAAATCAAATCGAAGTGCACACACACACGTAAAACATTCACAACGCATTCAAACAGAGACACTAATACAAAGACGAACAAGAAGATAACAGACACACGCGTACAAGAAATAGACCTAAAGGGAAGAAAGAGAGAATGATCTTCGCCTTGAGGTTTGATTTCAAAGCAGAGAGGGTCGGTCGCTGATGGAGGGAGAGAGGAAATTTGTTCCAGGAGTTCGGTCCTGAGACAGCAAAAGAGCGCTGACCAACAGTTGAAAGCTTATACCTAGGGATCTGGAGAGATAGAGGGTCAGAAACTGAACAAAAAAACAACTGAATATTTCGGCGACTACGCTTTTATCAACATAAACACACAAGAAAACAGCAAAGACAGCAAAAAGACAAAACGATATTTCCCCTCTACAATCCAAAGTACCGCTAGAACAAGCACTACTACAGTGGATCCTCCCTTATAAGACCTTCAAAAATCATCCAAAATGAGGTCTTATAAGGGAGGGGTCTGTGAGGGAGGTCATTTTACTACAGTGGGACCTCCCTTATAAGACCTTCAAAAATCATCCAAAATGAGGTCTTATAAGGGAGGGGTCTGTGAGGGAGGTCATTTTACTACAGTGGATCCTCCCTTATAAGACCTTCAAAAATCATCCAAAATGAGGTCTTATAAGGGAGGGGTCTGTGAGGGAGGTCATTTTACTACAGTGGGACCTCCCTTATAAGACCTTCAAAAATCATCCAAAATGAGGTCTTATAAGGGAGGGGTCTGTGAGGGAGGTCATTTTACTACAGTGGAAGGGCCCTTATAAGACCTTCAAAAATCATCCAAAATGAGGTCTTATAAGGGAGGGGTCTTATATTTGAGGTCATTTTATACAGTGGGACCTCCCTTATAAGACCTTCAAAAATCATCCAAAATGAGGTCTTATAAGGGAGGGGTCTTATAATGGGAGGTCATTTTAACTACAGTGGAACCTCCCTTATAAGACCTTCAAAAATCATCCAAAATGAGGTCTTATAAGGGAGGGGTCTGTGAGGGAGGTCATTTTACTACTACAGTGGGACCTCCCTCATAAGACCTTCAAAAATCATCCAAAATGAGGTCTTATAAGGGAGGGGTCTGTGAGGGAGGTCATTTTACTACTACAGTGGGACCTCCCTCATAAGACCTTCAAAAATCATCCAAAATGAGGTCTTATCAGGGAGGGGTCTTATATAATAAGGGAGATAATTTTAATACTTACAAAGAAGGGCAATGTCTCAGAGAATCGGGAGATTTTTTACAGTCAGTCCATGGTTGCTTGTACTATCTTAAAAGAATAAATCGAGATATTTGTACGGCATTTTATACAGGCGTTGGTGTGTTTTTCTTCGCATTACAGAATCTGGTCTTACGAGGGAGGGAGTCTTATGATGGGAGGTCTTATAACAGGGTTCATACAACTTATTCATATCAAAATTCACAAACTTTCAAGAACCTTTTCAAAGACCCTTTATCCTATTTTCAAAGACCTCTCACGACATGCAATGATGATGATTGCTTCGATCATGATCATTCAAGTTGCACCGGGCGTAACTCGACAAATCGAGGACGTCGGCTATATCGAAAATTAGTTAAATTAAATTGCTTCTTTATCACTTCTGGAAGCAAACAACAACAAATATGGCGTCAATGACTTTTTCACAAGCCATTTCACGATTTTCACAGACCAAAGCCAATTTTCAAGGACTTTCAAAGACTTGAAAATGGCACTCCATTTCTGAGACCTTCAAAGACTGTGCGAACCCTGTATAAGGGAGTTTCCACTGTACTAGCCCAATGACTACTACTCACTCGAGAAATCCCGGTCGGTGTTTGGACTCGACGTGGTCCCCAAACTGCACCTGAATGTTCTTTATTATTTTATATCACTATATATTCATTGCACTGCAGTCCTGCAAAGGTGATGGCCTCGTCTATGGACACTGGGTGGGTGCCGTTCAATATGGCGTCACGGGACTGTAATGATAGTGACATCATCATCATCGTCATCATCATCATCGTCATCATCATCATCGTCATCATTGTCGTCATCATCATCATCATCGTCATCATCATCATCATCGTCATCATCATCGTCATCATCATCATCATCATCATCATCATCATCATCATCATCATCATCATCATCATCATCAAGGTGATGGTCTCCTCTATGGACACTGGGTGGGTGCCGTTCAATATGGCGTCACGGGACTGCAAGTGACAATAGTGACATCATCATCATCATAGTCGACACTGGGTGGGTGCCGTTTAAAATGGCGTCACGGGACTGCAAGTGACAATAGTGACATCATCATCATCATCATAATCATCATCGTCATCATAATCATCAAGGTGATGCAGGTTCAGCTGCACAGGGTCCCAGGCGTCCACGTTTTGGTCGGAGCAGAGAACTTTCTCCTCAGCAGCAAAATCTAAAGATTATTAATGTTCTTTATTATTTTATATCACTATATATTCATTGCTAAAATATAATCATTATTATAATACTCATACAGACCTGCACATATAGCAGGTTCAGCTGCACAGGGTCCCGGGCGTCTACGTTCTGGTCTGAGTAGAAGAACTTTCTCCTCAGCAGCAGGATCTCGTTGGGGTCGATGTTCTGCTCACGTAGCGTCTTGCTGTGATCCAACCAGTTCACTGAAACAGAACAAAATGTCATGTTATGATAATGATTTTGTTTTTCCTTCTGCGTTCCCAGGCCATAATGGGTAAGGTACGTATGCAGACCTGTTTACCCCCTACACAAGTCTTGAAAGAGTAGCACCCCTGATCTTATGATGTGTGTGTCTATGTGTGTGCATGCATGTATCTTATAATGCGTCTATGTGTGTGCATGCATGTATCTTATAATGCGTCTATGTGTGTGCATGCATGTATCTTATAATGCGTCTATGTGTGTGCATGCATATATCTTATAATGTGTCTATGTGTGTGCATACATATATCTTATAATGCGTCTATGTGTGTGCATACATATATCTTATGTGTCTATGTGTGTGCATACATGTATCTTATAATGCGTCTATGTGTGTGCATGCATGTATCTTATAATGTGTCTATGTGTGTGCATACATGTATCTTATAATGCGTCTATGTGTGTGCATACATGTATCTTATAATGTGTCTATGTGTGTGCATACATGTATCTTATAATGCGTCTATGTGTGTGCATGCATGTATCTTATAATGCGTCTATGTGTGTGCATACATGTATCTTATAATGCGTCTATGTGTGTGCATACATGTATCTTATAATGCGTCTATGTGTGTGCATACATGTATCTTATAATGCGTCTATGTGTGTGCATGCATGTATCTTATAATGCGTCTATGTGTGTGCATGCATGTATATTATAATGCGTCTATGTGTGTGCATACATGTATCTTATAATGCGTCTATGTGTGTGCATACATGTATCTTATAATGTGTCTATGTGTGTGCATACATGTATCTTATGTGTCTATGTGTGTGCATGCATGCATCTTATAATGTGTCTATGTGTGTGCATACATGTATCTTATAATGCGTCTATGTGTGTGCATGCATGCATCTTATAATGTGTCTATGTGTGTGCATACATGTATCTTATGTGTCTATGTGTGTGCATGCATGTATCTTATGTGTCTATGTGTGTGCATGCATGCATCTTATAATACGTCTATGTGTGTGCATGCATGCATTGCATCAAGATCTTACTCTCGTCGTCGGTGTGCAGCTTCTTCTTCATCTCCTCCAGCTTCTTCTGGTCCTTGGCGATGGTCTTGTCCCTCTTCAGTGTCATCATCTTCTCCTTCTCCTCCTCGGGCAGCTCGCGCACCAGGGAGTACTCCTCGTGGTTCGTGATCCCTGCTCACACACACACACACAAAACAATCATGAAAACAACGGCTATAGTTTGTCAAAGGCACGGCCGGACAATAAAAGAGCGCGCCGCATTTGAATCAAAGCTGGCGAGAGAGACGGTTCACCCTTCTTTGTTCCCTGTTGTGAGAGCCACCGCGAGGCAGAGTCTTTCTGGCGAGAACGACCCGATCCCTGGGATCGGTTGTTTTCCCTTTAACTCTTCTACTACCAAGTATTACTTAGACTGTTTACTGTTGCGCACCAAGTAATTAAACACACTCACTTTAAAAATTCATTAAAAAAATACTCGCTCGAATCATCACTAAATTTACCTGTGTCGATCTGTTGCTGCAAACCCAAGATCGTTTCAACACTTTCGATGCTCTTTTTGAATCGCCTAAGTTCAGATTCTGCCACTTTTTCCACAGTAAATGCTTCGTCGGCACTATCGCCATCTTGTAGAGGTTCACGCCAAAAGTTGTCAGTTTCCATCGTCGAAAATTGATTGAAAATTACAAAATTTAGCCTACAAATGAAGATGGCGGAAGGTTGTGCTTTCCCTGAGCGAACTGCGCATGTCACGGAAGTAAAGGATGTGACGTCACTTCCTATACATAGCGCAAAGGGGG
>CM065710.1:26138530-26141030 GCA_017654935.2 Phymorhynchus buccinoides
CTATTAAATCCTATAGGACATTGGAAGAGCTTCTAAGTTAGCATCATGCTAAGTCTCATGCTATCTCAATGTGAATACAGGCCCAGGTTAGCTGAAATGAGTAGTTTTGGTGCAAAATGTGTAGTTTTATTCATTAAACCATCAAACAATGTTCACTGAAAATGAGTAATTAAAGAGCATTATTTTCAATTTTGAAGAGTAGTAGAGGTCCAAAATGAGTAGAATACTACTCGAAAAGAATAGAGTAAACAGGTCTGAAGCGCTGAACGGTTTCTCATTTTCTTAGCAGCTTAGCATAGTGTCAGCTGCCACCCAATCTTACATCAAGGGAAGTGGGTTTTTGCTTAGATTGGAATTCGAAAACATTTCAGCTTCCCCATGCTTCCGGTAATGAAAGAAACAGTTCAAAAGAAAGTGAATCTTCCTCGATAACAATGCGATGGTGCATCATGGGAAAAACAAGACACAAGTCGCTCAGAATGTTTTTGAGCAAAAGCCAAAAATAGTCAACCCCCAAAATACCAATGTTCTATTTAGGGCATATTTATGTCTACTTTTATGTATTCTACCAGTATCCACAACATGAAAGGCAATTTTGAATGATTTCTTTCTTTATTTGTTTTTCTTCTTCTTCTTCGTTCGCTCAGACAGCTTCCTGTCATATGAGCGTAGATGCGTCATGCTGTCGTTATGCGCCTAACTAAAAAAACAGTTAGGCCCAGCATGTCTGACTTCGGCTGAAGAAATCTTTGTAAGAATTTATAGAAAAAAAAAAGCAGGAGAGCGGACCAGTGAGATAGAAAGATAACAGATAACAGTAAAGGGAGAAGGCAGAGTCAAAGAGTGACAGATTAGAGGAAGCTACAAGCACAGAACATACAGAATGAATTAAATGCTTGCCCCAAAAAATTGCATTGCCATTCGTGGTTGGAAAGTTGTGCATGTGTGTGTGACTGGTCCCTAACTTTTTTCCATCAGTATATATATATAGTAAAATACCAAAATGTCCGTCCGTGTGTGTGTGTGTCTGTCTGTCTGTACTGTGTAGTGTCTGAAACACGAAACGGGCCTTATAACTCCGCCGTTTTTCGACCGAATTCATTCAAATTTGCTGTGAGCCCTAACTTGGCGATGGCAACGGCAACCGAGGCGGCCATGTCATTTGCGCGGTTTCGCAAATGCGCGAAACGCGCATCCGCCGGCCTCTCGGCGCCCGTATCTCCGGTGTTTCTGGACCGATTGCCTTCGAATTTGGCAGGAAGATCACCGGGGATGGTGACTATCCGTGTACCAACCCGGAGGCGAATCGGTTCAGAAACGCGCGCTATACGACTCCGCCGTTTCTTAACTGAATCGCTTCAAATCTGCTGTACTCGGCGTTACCAGTACTTGGCGTTACCGTTACTAGGCGTTACTGGGACTCGGCGTTGCGCTAGTATTAACAAAATACAAAATTTATATAAAAGTCGAGGGTGAGCCTTATACTTATAGTCCATAAAATCCAGGGGTAGTTGCCTAAACGTGTCAACCCTTTTATCGCCACTGTCGACTCTTGGCACCACAATGATTTAACACCCATGTCACTGAAAGGCATCAAATGAGGGTCTGTTATCAAGTGACATTATGAGTCGTTCTTAATTCTGGGAGGTAAGGATTGGCCCTATTTTATGCACGTCACAGAGGAATCCCCAGTATTCCAGACGAAATGTTTTCTCTACCCGGGTAAGTTTAATGGTAAATTTTGGCTGAAGAATGGCTAGCGTTGAAAGGGTTAACACAAGAGGAATAAAGAAGGGTGATAACTCATTCAGGCAATTACACCTCGAAATACGGTAAAAATGATGAAATGTTTTTTCTTACCTGAGGGTGCGGCAGTGGTGTGTCAAACGTGTTGCTGTGCAGTGTGCTGCCTTGTGGTTCAGGTTGGTGGGGGTGGTCGGTGACAGTGCGCTAGGTGATGGAGGTGTCTGCAGCGCCCTTCTCTATGGCCCCACCTGCAACAACACCAGCGACCCACACCTCAAAAATGGGCACAAACTCAACATCAGGTTGTTTTTATTGTTGGCTTACCAGACCCGTTTACCCCCTACACAATTCTTGAGTAGTCTGGGTAGCTGAAATGAGTAGCTTTGGTGCAAAATGTGTAGTTTTATTCATTAAACCATCAAATAATGTTCACTGAAAATGAGTAGTAATCAAGAATTAAAGAGGGTTATTTTCAGTTTTGGAGAGTAGTAGAGGTCCAAATTGAGTAGAATACTACTCTCGAAAAGAGTAGAGTAAACAGGTCTGACAAACTCAACAACGTTGGTTTTTATTGTCGGCTTACCCTGGCTCCCAGAGACCCCCATTTAGGGGTCTATGAAGTACTAAAATTCTGAAAGGACCCTCTAAAAGAATGTGCAGGGGGTCGCTGGGATGCGCTAGAAAAAATTATTTTTAGCATTCGCAATGCCACTGGGACCCTGTATCCCGCCTCTCGGACCCTCTATACTGTAAG
>CM065710.1:26146030-26176030 GCA_017654935.2 Phymorhynchus buccinoides
CCAAGTTCTTGCTATCCGAGGACTTCTGGTCTAAGCAACCCCCTAAAATCAATAGTGTTCTTAAGTACAAGTACTAACAACAGTAGTTGAGGGGTCCTGTTCCATCCCATGCCAGCTCTCCCCATTGATCGCCGACGACCGACAGACACACAGACAAACAGACTGACCGATAGACAGACAGACCCACAGGCACACTGACAAGACAGGGTGACGGACATGTCACACACACACAGACAGACAGACAGACAAACACCTTTATTTTGTCTTCCTCGCTGTCCTTTTTAAAGACACACTGACGCACCACGATTAAGGCTTTTTTTAAGCCCCTTGGGTTTTTTCTGGGTAGCTGTGACCCACATCATGACATGCATACAAATGTCCCCAACTTCAAATTGAGGCTGCTCTTTAAAACGTTTCGTTTTCAATTTGGGGACATTTGTATGGGAGTCAAACCCGGTCAAAACAAGATTTCTTGCCAGCTTAGAGCTATAAGAGGGAAAACACGTGAATCTCCTCATTTGGACATGTGATCTGGTGGGTCTTTAAATTCGAAGTGGTCATCATCAATCCCTCTCTTTCCCACCCTTTTCCACCCTGTCTTTCCATCCCCCACCCACCCCCCTCCTTCCTCCCTCTCTCCCTTCCTAACTTGCAAATCTGTTATCAGATATTTCAGTTTGCTAATCTCACCTCCTCCCTGGCTCTCACATTTCAGGATGCTACCCGATAACAGGATAACACCATTATTGTAATCTCCATCACACTGCGCCCTCTGAATCAATATGTGCCCCAGCACCACACCAGGCGCTCAAAACTGCGCTTGGTCATCTCCGAACATGGAACACTCCATTTTTAGCAAAGCTTTATTTTTTTGTGTATTTGACGGTTTAAGGTTTGGGTTAGGGTTAGGGTTAGGGCTAGAGTCAGCTTAATTTCAGATTGAATGGTTAAAAGGATACACCACCTAAAGTTTCGCTGAAAACCGATATTGTCACGCGCGCGAATGGCGTCACTTTCCATATTGGGAGATGAACGAGTGCAGCATTGAACGTCTTTTCAGCCAGCACCACAGTCACTACTACTGTGAGAATGATGATGATGATGATGGTGGTGGCGGTTGAGAGAGAGGGAGGGGGGAGGGAGGGAGGAGGAGGGCTAGTTCTAGTTCCAGTCAATTCTACAGGTTTCCCATCCATCAGTGACAGACAGACGGCGAGACAGACAAACAGACTGAGAGACAGACAAACTTCTTCTTCTTCTTCTTCTTCGATCGCTCAGACAGTTTCCTGTCAATTATGAGCGCAGATGCGTCAACTCATGCTGCAGTTATGCTATGCGCCTAACTAAGAAATAGTTAGGCCAAGCAAGTCCGACTTCGTCCGCAGGAGGAAATGTTTTCGGAAAGCGTTTTGTGAAAAAAAAAGACAGGAGAATGGACCTGGTAAGGCAGAAAGATAGTAGTAGATGACAGAAAGCAAAGGGAAAAGGCAGAGTCAAAGAGAGTGACAGATTAGAGGAAGTTACAAGCACAGTACTTCCAGAAGGTAGGGTAACTATTTATACAAAAGAATCCCCCCCCCCCCCCCCCCCCCCCCAAAAACAAAAAAATCCGAAGTTATGTGCCTAACTAAGAAATAATTAGGCCAAGCAAGTCCGACTTCGGCCAGGAGGAAATGTTTTTTCGAAAGTGTTTCGCGAAAAAAGGCAGGAGAATGGACCTGGAAAGGCAGAAAGATAGTAGTAGATGACAGAAAGCAAAGGGAAAAGGCAGAGTCAAAGAGAGTGACAAGATTAGAGGAAGTTTCAAGCACAGAACTTCCAGAAGGTGGGGGAACTAATTATACAAAAGAACTCCCCCGGGTATCCCCACAGGGGGGAAAGACAGACAAAGGAACAGAGGCAAAGCAAACCCAGTTTAGTGCTGCACAGCACAGGGACAGTTTAGGACCCTCACTGCAGCCATCCATCAATGACAGGTGTGAAATAACACCTCAGTTTGTGCAAAGAAAGGGGAGGGGGAGGGGGGGTGAGAGGGGGGTTGTTTGACAAGTTGCTAGCTGCAGGTCTTCCGTGCACCTCACAAAGCTCTTAATTTCCGTGGTGGTGCACCCACTGCTCACGGCTGCTTTTTTCGTCCTAGGTTTGAAACCCGAAGTTTTGAATCCATTCAAACGGGAACGGCAGGTGCCTTTTCCTAGGGGGTGGGGTGGGGTGGGGTGGGGGGGAAGAGGGAGGGATTGAAGGATCGTCATACAAATCTATAAAATAAAAAAATTCTAAAGAGTTCAGTGGATAGCATACCTGTTTACCACCCCCTACACAAGTCTGGAGTAGTCTGGATAGCTGAAATGAGTAGTTTGGGTGTGAAATGAGTAGTCCTATTCATTAAACCATCAAACAATGTTCACTGAAAATGAGTAGAATCTAGCATTAAAGAGCATTATTTTCAATTTCGAAGAGTAGTAGAGGCACAGACTATATAGTTTCACACTGTGATAGTCTGTGGTAGAGGTCCAAATTGAGTAGAAAAAACTAGAATACTACTCGAAAAGACTAGAGTAAACAGGTCTGGCGATAGTCATCAAGTGAACAAACAATCGCCATAGTGCCCATGCCTTTATTAAAAGACTGATGGTTCGGTTCCACCCCATGTTTGATTTTATAATCACTCCTCTGAGGGAGATGGAAATGGAACAGGAGAGAGGGAGTGGGGGAGGGGGGAGAGACAGATGGAGAGAGAAGGGGGAGGGGGGAGGAGGAGAGAGAGAGAGAGAGAGAGAGAGAGAGAGAGAGAGAGAGAGAGAGAGAGAGAGAGAGAGAGAGAGAGAGAGAGAGAGAGAGAGAGAGAGAGAGAGAGCAAAATGAACGAACGAATATTTTTTATTGAGGGAAAGCGGAATAAGAGGACGAGAGAGAGAGAGAGAGAGAGAGAGAGAGAGAGAGAGAGAGAGAGAGAGAGAGAGAGAGAGAGAGAGAGAGAGAGAGAGAGAGAGAGAGAGAGAGAGAGAGAGAGAGGGGGAGGGAGAGAGAGACAGAGAGAGAGAGAGGGGAGAGAGAGAGAGAGAGAGAGAGAGAGAGAGAGAGAGAGAGAGAGAGAGAGAGAGAGACAGAAAGAGAGAGAGAGAGAGAGAGAGAGAGAGAGAGAGAGAGAGAGAGAGAAAAGGGGGGGGGGGGATGATCACAAAATCACAGCCCATGCTCACATACAAGTAAACGACATCAAACTCTGCCATTACCTAAAGCACTAAAAGAGACATCAGAGGGATGGGGGAGACAGGAAGGAAAGTGTGAAGGGAGAAAAGAGGTCAAATGAGTCATGGAGAGAGAGAGAGAGAGAGAGAGAGAGAGAGAGAGAGAGAGAGAGAGAGAGAGAGAGAGAGAGAGAGAGAGAGAGAGAGAGAGAGAGAGAGAGAGAGAGAGAGAGAGAGAGAGAGAGAAGAGAGAGAGAGAGAGAGAGAGAGAGAGAGAGAGAGAGAGAGAGAGAGAGAGAGAGAGAGAGAGGGAGAGAGAGAGAGAGAGAGAGAGAGAGAGAGGGAGAGAGAGAGAGAGAGAGAGAGAGAAAGAGAGAGAGAGGGGGGGGGGCAGAGAGGGGGGGAGAGAGAGAGGGGGGGGGAGAGAGAGGGGGGGGGAGAGAGAGACAGAGAGATAGAGAGAGGGGGGAGGGAGAGAGAGAGAGAGAGAGAGAGAGAGAGAGAGAGAGAGAGGAGAGAGAGAGAGAGGGAGAGAGAGAGAGAGAGAGGAGAGAGAGAGAGAGAGAGAGAGAGAGAGGAGAGAGAGAGAGAGAGAGAGAGAGAGAGAGAGAGAGAGAGAGAGAGAGAGACAGAGGGAGAGAGAGAGAGAGAGAGAGAGAGAGAGAGAGAGGGAGAGAGAGAGGGGGAGAGAGGGGGAGAGAGAGAGAGAGAGAGAGAGAGAGAGAGAGAGAGAGAGAGAGAGAGAGAGAGAGAGAGAAAGGGGGGATAGACAGAGACAGACAGAAAGATAAGCACAGACAGAAAGAAAGAGGGGGAGTGAGATTCAGATACAGACAGTGTGTCAGTTTGAGAGAGAAATAGTTATATAGACAGTGTCAGAGTCTGAAACTGAAAGAGAAAGATATATAGACACACAGGGGTCGCGCTAGTGTTTTTGAAAACGCGTCTTGCTTACGCGACGTCGGCAAAAAAATGCGTAAGGGAAGCAAAAATTTGTGTCAAACAACAAAATGATAAATCCAAGCTAAAAACAATGAAAACAAGACCAGCAACAAAAACATGCATTTTTATTCACTATTAAACCAGTCATTTTCGGCGATCACGCAGATACAGTGATGTTCCCGCCACACTGCACTGCGCCTACTTTCCTCTGAAAGCAGTGGCACTTTTTTATAATCTGTTCCAATGTTTGGTGTAGCAGAACCACTATACGTGTAGGGACCGTAGGACTTCTAAAGTCTGATTCACCATCTAGACTGAGATGCGATTTTGAGCGGACGTCATTTTGCATACGGGTTACGCGTAAACGCCGTTAAAATGCGTCAGCGATTTTTTTAAACGCGTCAAATACGCAAGAAACATGCGTTAGCGCGACCCCTGCAGACAGTGAGACAGTCTGAAACAGAGATACAGTGTGACAGTCTGAGAGAGTGAGAGAAAGAAAGAGAGGGTGGGGGATGGGGCGGATAGAGTCAAACAGAGACAGAGACAGAGACAAAGTGATCCTATCAGCAGCAACTATGCTGAAGACACTGACTACAATGACATAGCGCCAGAGACAGGGAATTGATCCCATATCGCTTAATTCTATAATAGCACCAAGAAGACAGCACAGTTGATCCAACCAACCAGTACAGTGCTTGAAGAAGAAGAAGTAGAAGAAGAGGAATTAGAAGGTCAAGAGGAGGAGGAGGAGGAGGATGAGAAGGAAGAGCATGAGAAGGAGGAGGAGGAGAAGAAGAATGAGGAGGAGAAGGAAGAGAAGGAGGAGGAGGAAGAGGAGGAGGAGGAGAAGAAGAAGGGGGAGAAGGAGGAGGAGGAGGAAGAGGAGAAGAAGAATGAGAAGGAGGAGGAGGAGAAGGAGAAGGAGGAGGAGGAGAAGGAGGAGAAGGGGGAGGAGGAGGAGAAGAAGAATGAGGAGAAGGAGGAGGAGGAGGAGGAGGAGGAGGAGAAGGGGGGTGAGGAGGAGGAAGAGAAGAAGAATGAGGAGGAGGAGGAGGAAGAGGAGGAGAAAAAGGAGAAGAGGAGAAGAAAAAGGAGGAGGAGGAGGAGGAGGAGAAAGATGAAAAAAAGGAGGAGGAGGAGAAAGAGAAAAAGGAGGAGGAGGAGGAAAAGAAGGACAAGAAGGAGGGAGGAGGAGGAGGAGGAGGAGGAGGAGGAAAGGGAGGAGGAGGAGGAGGAGAAGGAGGAGGAGGAGGAGAAGTCCTGAGAAGAAGAAGTGTCAAACTGGGGCTTAACATCCGCTTGGCTGCAAGCAGCACATGCGAGTCGAACCATCAACCAACCACCATCAACAATAAAAAAAATGAGGAGGAGGAGGACGACGTCAGGCAAAGAAGGAGGAGGAGGAGGAGGAGGAGAAGAAGAATATACCTCTATTACAGTATTAGCCGGCAATTTCATTTATCCTTCTGTTTATGTATGTTTTGTTCGTGTGTATGGCTGGAGTGCTTTGTGAGATTTTTGAATAAATCAAAATCGTTGCGATGCAAATGAGTTAACCCTTTCACCACCAATGTCGCATTTTCACACCACAATGATTTAACGCCCATGTCACGAAAAGGCCTCAAACCAGGGTCTGTTATCCAAAGAGCCTATTTTCATAATTTGGGGAGGTAAGGATAGGCCTTACTTTATACATGCCACAGAGGAATCCCCACTATTGCAGATGATTATTTTTTCTCCACCCGGTTAAGTTTAATGGAATATTTTTGCTGAAAAATGGCTGGCGGCGAAAGGGTTAAAGGAACACATGTTAACTCGATGGAAAACAGTCACTTCCATCTCTTGTCGGTAGAGATACAACCAAGGACGTCAAAAAATACATGGCGCTAGAAGAGTTAACCCTTTCACCGCCAGCCATATTTCATCCTAAAATGTCAATTACAATTACCTGGGTAGAGAACAAAATCCATCTGCAGTAGTGAGGATTCTTCTGTGACATCATTAAATAAGGTCTATCCTTACTTCCCAAAACTAAGACAATCGCGTCTTTGGCTCATAGACCCCAATGTGATGCTTTTTACTTTTAGTAACATAGGTGCTAAAATCACTGTGGTGCTAAAATTAGAGTTGAGAACCGGTTCAAAAATCTGAACCGGTTTTATACCGGTTTTCCCTCTTCGAACCGGTTTTATATAACCGGTTAACCAGCACTCGCATCACTAGTTTTACCTATGCAAACACATATTTATTTGTCAGAATTTTCACACACGCACGCACGCGCACACATACACACACTTACGCACAATGACAAAACTTATGATTCAAGACACACACACACACACACACACACAACTCAACACTCGGTCAAAGTCAAAGCCATATATACCACCACAAACTAGAAACCGCTACTCTTGGTTTACAAACACCCAATCTGCACTGAGAATCAGTGTTATTCTTCTAAAAGAATGCGTTATTCTAAGAAATAATACTTTCAGTTTGCAGTTAAAAAAAACCGGTTCACAGCAACTCGAACCGGTTTTTCGAACCGCAAAAGCTTAGCACCGTTTTTCGGTTCAAACCGGTTTTTCCCCCCACCTCT
Organism: Phymorhynchus buccinoides; assembly: GCA_017654935.2. Classification (NCBI taxonomy): domain Eukaryota; kingdom Metazoa; phylum Mollusca; class Gastropoda; order Neogastropoda; family Raphitomidae; genus Phymorhynchus; species Phymorhynchus buccinoides. The sequence goes on from CM065710.1 coordinate 26,152,766, forward strand.
AGCTAAAATGCGACTTTGGCGGTGAAACACTGAAAGGGTTAAAGCAACGCATGTACACTCGATGGAAAACACAGTCCCTTCCATCTCTTGTCGGTAGAGATACACAACCAAGGACGTCAAAAAATACATGGTGCTAGAAGAGTTAAAACCATCTGAAACTTATGTTCCTTCCACAGACAGACAAGTCCACAGACAGAACCACCAGGATCACAAGACACCAAGCATAAGGGGGAGGAAAGAGAGGGGTGGGGGGTGGGGGGAGGGAACGGCGGGCAGGGGGTAAAGGCAGAGAGAGAGAGAGAGAGAGAGAAAGGGGAGATGACCCAATCAATAGTTACAGCAATTTCCATAATTTGAGCAGACACGGGATGGGTCCCTCCCGAGACCTGACAGAATAGCGCTGGAACCAGCAGCATCCAGCAGCCGGGCATGTATGTACACCCTGCGTGCCTCTTCTTCTCTATCCATGGCGTGAGAGAGTAAGAGAGAGAGAGATGCAAAGAGAAAGAGTGGGTATGGGTATGCGCAGAGAGAGAGAGAGAGAGAGAGAGAGAGAGAGAGAGAGAGAGAGAGAGAGAGAGAGAGAGAGAGAGAGAGAGAAGAGAGAGAGATGCAAAGATAAGAGAAAGAGTGGGTATGGGTATGAGCACAGAGAGAGAGAGAGAGAGAGAGAGAGAGAGAGAGAGAGAGAGAGAGAGAGAGAGAGAGAGAGAGAGAGAGAGAGAGAGAGAGAGAGAGAGAGGTGTGCGTGTGTGGGCGTGTGCATGAAAGAGAGAGAAGGGGTGGGGTGGGTATGCGCATGAAGAGATGTGTGTGAATATGTATGTGTGTGCATGCATGCATGTGTGTGTGTGTGTGTGTGTGTGTGTGTGTGTGTGTGTGTGTGTGTGTGTGTGTGTGTGTGTGCACGTGTGCATGTGTGCACGTGAAGGGAAGAGAAGGAAGAGGGAGAAAAAGATGGCGAGAGAAAGAGAGAAGAGAGAGAGAGAGAGAGAGAGAGAGAGAGAGAGAGAGAGAGGAGAGATGGCGAGAGAGAGAGAGAGAGAGAGAGAGAGAGAGAGAGAGAGAGAGAGAGAGAGAGAGAGAGAGAGAGAGAGAGAGAGAGAGAGAGAGAGAGAGAGAGAGAGAGAGAGAGAGAGAGAGAGAGAGAGAGAGAGAGAGAGAGAGAGAGAGAGAAGAGAGAGAACTGAAGATGCAGAAACAAGAGAGAATGATACCAATAGAATTTCTTGAACTCTTTCTTGAACTCAAGAGTCAATGGAATCAGCATGAAGCTTCTATTTTTTATAATGCACGCTACTAGCTTCGTGCCTAATCAGCAATGCAACATAGCAAGCAGGTAAGCAAAAGAGAGCAGACAGACATCGCTACAGAGACAATGACAGAGACAGACAGAGAGAGAGGGAGGTGGGGGTGGGGGGGTGGCACACGCATGCATTTTCCTCCAGTAATATGCATACGTAATAGCTGGCACTGGTTCACATTCTCTACTGGCACGTCCAAGCCCTGCTGTGCGTGCGTGCGTGAAGTGTGCATTATTTAATGCATGCCAAAAAACAGAGTTTAGCTCACATGTGTGTGTGTGTGTGAGAGAGAGAGAGAGAGAGAGAGAGAGAGAGAGAGAGAGAGAGAGAGAGAGAGAGAGAGAGAGAGAGAGAGAGAGACTGCACACGCATGTGTGCATGCATGTGTGTGTGTTGTGTGTGAGAGAGAGAGAAAGAGATACTGCACGTGTGTGTGTGTGTGTGCGCGTGTGCGTGCGTGCGCAGAGAGAGCGAAGAGAGAGAGAGAGAGAGAGAGAGAGAGAGAGAGAGAGAGAGAGAGAGAGAGAGAGAGAGAGAGAGAGAGAGAGAGAGAGAAAGAGACTGCACATGAGTGTGTGAGAGTGTGTGAGAGAAAGTGACACATGTGTGTGTGTGTGTGTGTGTGTGTGTGTGTGAGAGAGAGAGAGAGAGAGAGAGAGAGAGAGAGAGAGAGAGAGAGAGAGAGAGAGAGAGAAAAGAGAGACTGCACGTGTGTGTGTGTGTGTGTGTGTGTGTGTGTGTGTGTGTGTGTGTGTGTGTGCATGTGTGTGTGCGTGCATATGTGTGTGTGCATGTCTAAGGTGAAAGAAAAAGACACAATAAAATAATGCAGAAAGTAGACCACACGCAAGCCAGAGATCAACAGACAGTAATACTGGCCACACTAGTTAGTAATCGTAATGTGAAAGGAATATATATCGCTCTTTGTCTGCCCCTCTCTCTCTCTCTCTCCATCTAACTGTCTCTGTCTCTCTCACACATACACACACACAACACACACCACAGAGAGAGAGAGAGAGAGAGAGAGAGAGAGAGAGAGAGAGAGAGAGAGAGAGAGAGAGAGAGAGAGAGAGAGAGAGAGAGAGAGAGAGAGAGAGAGAGAGAGAGAAACAATTTTTATGTATACAGGGTAATGAAATAAGCATTGCTTTTTTTACACTCAGCCCTGTGGCCAAAACAAGAAAACTAAACAGACCAACAAGCGGGGGGGGGGAGAGAGAGAGAGAGAGAGAGAGAGAGAGAGAGAGAGAGAGAGAGAGAGAGAGAGAGAGTGAGAAATATTTTAGAGCTCTCCCCATTCCCTCTTTAAAGAATTTTTTTTTAAAGATGCTATTTTCAAGCAGTGTTTTATCACTCCCAGCAGACATTAAGCCTGACACACAAAATCGTTTAAAAAATTAATCACCCACCATCATCACCATCACCATCACCACCCATGCCTAGCTTTCCCACCCCTTTTCCCATTATCTCACATCAGCTGTTGAAATTCTGCCTTTTATCTTGTTTTCTCAGTTCTACTGCTCTTCTGCACATAACAGTTAGACCACACACAGACACACACACCCTTCCCCCCCCCCCCCCCCCCCCTCCCCCTCCCCTCTCTCAATTTGTTGGGTTTTATTCAACTAATCAGGCATGGGAATTAGAGAAGACAAAAAAGACTGAAAATTGGGGTCTGGAAGCAGGCATAGGAACAAGGAATAAACAACAACTGAAAACCGCGTGTGTTGGGATACAGCCTCTAGAAAATGAAGCTTCTTCTGTTATCTAAGCCTTAAAAACAGTATTAGAGATAAGACTGATATATTCAGTTCATTTTGCATTCATTTATAACCAATAACTTAAGTTTTACTCATTGGGCTTCTTTTTTTTATCTCATAAATGTCCTCGTGGACCATCAAAAAAGCTGAAACTTGCACACAAAAAAGTCTGAAGAGGACCATCAAAAAAGCTGAAATCAGCCAAAAGACTGACAATTCCCATGCCTGACTAATGTTTGAACAATTCCCATGCCTGACTAATACAATTAATGTTTGAACAATTCCCATGCCCGACTAATACAATTAATGTTTGAACAATTCCCATGCCCGACTAATACAATTAATGTTTGAACAATTCCCATGCCCGACTAATACAATTAATGTTTGAACAATCTTGTAGTTGTAACTGAATCAGAATAACAAGCTCCTAGCATAACATCATCAGTCTCCAAAATCCCCCAACACACACACATTTACTGCTCTTTTTCAACCCCTCTAGACAGACTAGTACAAGTGCTATATTCCTTGGAACATATCAAATGCTTAAAAAAATAGGTCCTTTATATTGTACAACTGTGTGTGTGTGACTGTATGTAAGAAAATTGTTGCTTCTCAAATTCTCATAATCCAGCGACGCCGGCTCTAGGCAATTCAAAATTCCTGCAATTCAGGACATCCTGAAAGGAGCATCCATTCGCCAACGCTGTGACCACCCGTTTCTGACCCAAGTCAAAAAACAAGAGACCGGTGAAATCTTGACAGACAGAAAGCAGACAGGCAACGATGGTACAATATCTTCACGGTATTGATGGCGTCATCGCTGAAACTTTCTTTTCTGTTCCACGACTTAACATCACTAGAAAGTCACAAGGCAAAATCGTTAATACTCGACACTGTCAAACTAATAGTAGAAGGAAATTTTCGTTTGGTTATTTAGAGTCGCTGCTCATTGGAACGAACTAAGCTTGTACCTAATGTTAACACCTTTTAAAACAAATCGGTAAAGGTAAAGATGTGCCCCCCGGCCCCCCTGCATTTCTCGGTTAATTCTATTTTTCCGTTTTTGCCTTTCTTACCATACATAAAGCTGTATTTTAGGAACATTTTCAGCTAATAACCTTTTTGGAATACTAACCCTATCCCTAACCCTAAACCTAACCCTACCCCCCACTATGTACTGCAGTACACCGCGATTTGTCACAGTTGTGGTTCGTTGCGTTTTTCCGTCTTATAGGGTGGGGGGTAGGGTTAGGTTTAGGGCTAGGGTTAGGGATAGGGTTAGTATTCCAAAAAGGTTATTAGCTAAAAATGTTCCTAAAATACAGCTTTATGTATGGTAAGAAACGCAATAACGGAAAAATAGAATTAACCGAGATGGGGGGGGGGGGGGGGGGGCACATCTTGACCTTTACCAAACAAATCTTCTGGATTCCAGTCAGAATTTTTTGAACCTTTTATGATTTTGACTATTGTCCTAAAACTTGCTCAGACCCAAAATAATACAAGAATGTGAAATGTTGCATAAAGAGGGGACGTTTTATATGCCACTGTCCCTAACGCCATTCTGTCTAGAAATTCTCCATATGTGCCAAACATCAGTCCCCATGTATTGATCTTTTGTCCTTATCTTCTGGGCTCCACCCCCCACCCCCACCCCTTTTCCCCTATCTCTGTGTTCCCTTCTTCACTCACTGGGCCTTTCCTCTACTTCATCCCAATACAGTTTTGCATCAGCCACTCGTACTACGGGTCGATTCCGGTGTTGAATACATAGAACATTATATTTGAGTATTGGACAACGTTTCGTCCGCGATTGGACGGGCCTGGAGCTGAAAGACACACTAAGGAAAGCCGAGAACTGGGAAGAGTGGAAGAGACTTCAGAATTAAATCATTCTACCCCCCCGTGGCAATACCGGGGGGGGGGGCTTTTGTATAAATAGTTCCCCCACCTTCTGGAAGTTCTGTGCTTGTAACTTCCTCTAATCTGTCACTCTCTTTGACTCTGCCTTTTCCCTTTGCTTGCTGTCATCGACTATCTTTCTGCCTTACCAGTCCATTCTCATACCTTTTTACACGAAACACTTTCAACAACATTTCCTCCAGCCGAAATCGGACTTGCTGGGCCTCATTGTTTCTTAGTGTTAGGCGCATAACGGCAGCAGGACGCATCTGCGCTCATAAATTGACAGGAAACTGTCTGAGCGATCGAAGAAGAAGAAGAAACCATTCTAAACAACCAGACACACGAACGAGCGAAAATGGTGTTTTACGTCCTCTTGGTCTGAATCAGACACATATGGGACATTTGTAAATACAAATATGGTGGGAACGATACTGGAGGCAATGCCCGGAGGCAGTACGAAACCAGTAAAGTCCCGATTTGTTTATATTGCCAGACACACAGTGTGGAGCCTCTCTTATAAGACCTTCAAAAATCATCCCAAATGAGGTCTTATAAGGGAGGGGTCTTATAAGAGAGTAAAGTAATTTAACCCTTTCACCGCCAGCCATCTTTGAGCCAAAAATTTCCATTATACTTACTTGGCTACAGAAAAGATTTTGTCTGCAATATTCTGGGATTTCTCTGTGATACATTTAGAATAGAGTCAATCCTTACTACCCAAATTTAGGAACGCAATGTTTCTTCGTTCGCTCAGACAGTTTCCTGTCACATGAGCGTAGATGCGTCATGCTGCCGTTATGCGCCTTACTAAGAAATAGTTAGGCCCAGCATGTCCGACTTCGGCTGAAGAAATCTTTGGGAGAATTTATAGGGAAAAAAGGCAGGAGGAGAATGGATCAGTGAGATAGAAAGATAGCAGATGACAGTAACGAGTAAGCAAAGGGAAAAGGCAGAGTCAAAGAGAATGACAGAATTAGAGGAAGTTACAAGCACAGAACTTCCAGAAGGTGGGGGAACTATTTGTACAAAAGACCACCCAGGTCCCCACGGGGGGGCGCATTGGCCGAAAAATACCGTACTTCAGCAGACCTGTTTCCCCCTACACAAATCTTGAGTAGTCCAGACAGCTGAAATGAGTAGTTTGGGTGCAAAATGTGTAGTTTTACTCATTAAACCATCATATGATGTTCACTGAAAATGAGTAGTAATCAAGAATTAAAAGTATTATTTTCAATTTTGAAGAGTAGTGGAGGTCCAAATTGAGTAGAACACTACTCGAAAAGAGTAGAGTAAACAGGTCTGCTTCAGAGACATCTGAAAATATTTAAGAAATTATTGAAACGTGGTTGTTTTTTTTTCTCCCCCCCCCCCCCCCCCCCCCCATGAATACCCTCCACATATTTTGTTATAGTAATCCTTTGTTATTTCTGTAATTGTCCTTTCTTGCACCCCCCCCCCCCCCCCCCCCAGTCAACCCCCCCCCACTCTTCCCTTATTCATTGTTACCACAAATTGTTTCCCCACAAAACACTCTCCACACCCCCTGCCCTTCTTCTTCTTCTTCCCCCCTCTCTCTCTCTCTCAAAACCTCATCTTAACCTTATATGCTTCAGTCGTTGGGGTGATGCATACAAATAAAGCAGACCCGGTTACCCCCTACACAAGTCTTGAGTAGTCTGAAATGAGTAGCTTGGGTGTGAAATGAGTAGTCCTCTTCATTAAACCATCAAACAAGGTTCACTGAAAATGAGTAATTAGAGCATTATTTTCAATTTTGAAGAGTAGTACTAGTACTAGGTCCAAACTGAGTAGAATTCTACTAGAAAAGATTAGAGTAGACAGGTCTGCAGTAAAGACATTGAGCTGCGCATTCATCCACCTGTGACCACTTCTGTTTTACACACACACACACGCACGCACGCATGCATGCACGCACGCACGCACACGCACACACTGTCCCTGCTGTTCATCAACACTCCTTTGGTCTGCCACAGCTGTTGTTGGCTAACTAATCATGCATTAATTTTTTTTTAAATGTGCACGTTGGTGCATCATACTCGTAGTCACACATGTGCGCTTTTCACACACCGTCTACACATCCTTCTTTTACAAAGAGAAAGTTTTATTCATTACACACGTGCATGTATTACTTTGCTTGTCTTTTTCGGTAAAGGTCAAGATGTGCCAGCCCCCCTTCATTTCTCGGTTAATTCCATTTTTCCATTTTTGCCTTTCTTACCAAACATGAAGCTGTATTTTATGAACATTTTCAGCTAATTATCTTTGTTCAATAATGAATTGCAGTCATGATAAAGGCCATTATCTAATAGGATGCCTCCCCCCCTAATTATCTTTGTTCAATAATGAATTGCAGTCATGATAAAGGCCATTATCTAATAGGAACACCCCCCCCCATGTACTGCAGTACACCGCGGCATTTGTCACAGTCGTGATTCATTGCATTTTTCCGTCTTGGGGGGGGGGGGGGGGGGGGGGGGAGGGTTGTTATTCCAAAAAGATAATTATCTGAAAAGGTTCATAAAATACAGCTTTATGTTTGGTAAGAAAGGCAAAAACGGAAAAATGGAATTAACCGAGAAATGCAGGGGTGGTGGCACATCTTTACCTTTACCTCTTTTTCTCATATAAAATCCTGGCCTTAACTTCACTAAATTGTCACAAATGGTTTGTTATAGAGGCAAAATTTGATGCACAGTCAAATGATGGAACCAAAATCTAAGTTCAAAGAAGGAAAACCTGAAAAGGTTGAACAGACCACAGCAGAAGGCAACGTCTGTCTCCCCCATCCCTTGTTGTTTCCACCCAAAGTAGCTTTCAAAATGACCAATCACCCTTCAAACTAACCATTAACTTTTACGCACATTTTCCTTTCCCTTTGGCAACTTTGTAGTTTGTCTTTTCCCTCCAAGCTTCCTCCCCCCACCCCGCACCCCTCCCCTCTCTCTCTCCCTCTCTCTCTCTCCCTCTCTCCCCCTCTCTCTCTCTTTCTTAAAACTAGTACAGAGAAAAAAATTGTCCATAATCCATCCATCTGTTTTTGTCTTGGTCTATTCAATAATTGTCACCGTTATTCCACACAATGCATGACAAAATGTTTTTTAACTACCAGGCTTGTCCACAATCCATCCATCTGTTTTGTCTTGGTCTATTCAATAATGTTCACCATTATTCCACACAATGTATGTTTAACTTTTTTCTTTTCTTTTTTAAACTACCAGGCATTCCCAATCATGCCTCAGGCTTTTTTGTGCAGTTTTAGCGCAAACAGTGTTTCGGTTAAAGATAATAAAAAGTGTTCAATAAATCCCACCCCCACCTCCATTCTGCGCTGTGCCTCTCCTCCGAAGACAGCCGTAGCTATCACCTATGCCATGTCTTCTTAGACTTGTAAGAACAAGATGTCCAATCTGATTCTTTGCACAAGACATCTTCAGAGATGAGATTCTCAGAAAACCGAAAAGGAGAAAAGCTGGGGCTCCGGGTCCGGGGCCCGGTGTAGGTTACATCAACAAATGGAGAAAATTCCGCTTTAAGCTTTGCAAACTGCAAAGTAATGATAACTAGAGCAGTCTTGGCTGCCCCAAGCAGTAACTGGAAATGTCCATTTGAGAATGAACCAATCGAGAATAAAATATCAATCGAACTTCTTGCCGCATTTACGATTCAACGCAAAACCTAACACCCCTACCCGCACCCACCAATTTTCTCAACAGATTTACACTGATCTCAAACATGACCCCTGCAGCCATCAAAAAGGAGGAAACCTCCAATTGGAGGGAAAACCTCATCTCTGATCTTAACACAGTCTCCTTGCTTTGCAATCCTTTGGGTACCCTTTGAAACTCTCAACCTTGCTTCAATTCTAAAAAAGTTATCTCTTCTCTTCGTCTACACCTCTTCTGCACCTCCTCCTCCTTCCTTATTTCCTCCCTCTACACAGTACACCCAAACCCTTTGGACCCCCAAGTGGGTTCAGAAAATGATTGATTTGGGGAAGGTGGCATTGGATCATGGATGGAGGGGGTGGTGGAAATGTTGTTAATTGTGAGGGATGGAGGTGGGAACTTGTGGAGCTTTCATTCATCAGCAGCAGCTGTGTGTGGCACTTGTGATTGATTGTAGAAGACCTGCCCACCCATGGATGATGCACACACACACGCATGCAAACGACCGTGCATATGCACATGCATTCACGCACAAAAGTGACAAATTAGAAAGCTTGTAATCGACATCTGTTAACAGGGTTCCCACAGACCTCTACAAGCAAAATTCAATGACTTTTTCCAGGACTATGACGGTAAATTTCAAGGAATTAAAATTCTGCTTGTAATAAGGATAATACGCATTAACGTAGGAGGTGTGCTAATAATATCGAACTAATCTGATTATTTGAAGCTATAAAAAAAAAGTACACACACCAAAAAGTCCACATGCAGTAGGATGGTCGTCTTATGTCGCAATATCAGGTAGTCAAAAGTTTATAATGATCTTTAAATTTTACTAAACATATTTTCAAAGAGATAAGTTTTGGTTTTGCTAGCTTGAAAGTTGAGAACCTGGGCCTGTATTCACGTTGAGATAGCATGAGACTTAGCATGATGCTAACTTAGAAGCTCTTCCAATGTCCTATAGGATTTAATAGGACTTTTGGAAGAGCTTCTAAGTTAGCGTGATGCTAAGTCTCATGCTATCTCAACGTGAATACAGGCCCTGGTCAGCAGATTAAGAAAATTCCATGACTTTTCCAGGAACACTTTTCAAGCCCTGGAAAAGGCCTTGCTAGTTTTCCAGGACTTTTCAAGTTTTCAAGGACCTGTGGGAACCATGTGTTAAAGACGCACCCGGAGCATAAAAGCGTGAGGCGCGCAATCATTTGAATTGCTGCGCGCCACAGACAGTTTACCCTTCTTTTCCCCCTGCTGTGCGAGCTACTGTTTCTGTGCTGCGAAGCAGAACTCTTCTGACTAGAGAGACCCAGGGATCGGTTGTTTGGCCTGTAACCCTTTCACCGCCAATGTCGCATTTTAGCACCACAATGGTTTAACCCTTTCGCCGCCAATGTCGGATTTTAGCACCACAATGGTTTAACCCTTTCGCCGCCAATGTCGCATTTTAGCACCACAATGGTTTAACCCTTTCGCCGCCAATGTCGGATTTTAGCACCACAATGGTTTAACCCTTTCACCGCCAATTTTAGTCCACAATGGTTTAAACCCTTTCACCGCCAATGTCGGATTTTAGCACCACAATGGTTTAACCCTTTCACCGCCAATGTCGCATTTTAGCACCACAATGGTTTAACCCTTTCACCGCCAATGCGGATTTTAGCACCACAATGTCCCTTTCGCCGCCAATGTCGGATTTTAGCACCACAATGGTTTAACCCTTTCACCGCCAATGTCGCATTTTAGCACCACAATGGTTTAAAACCCTTTCGCCGCCACATTTTAGCACCACAATGTTTAACCCTTTCACCGCCAATGTCAGATTTTAGCACCACAATGGTTTAACCCTTTCGCCGCCAATGTCGCATTTTTAGCACCACAATGGTTTAACCCTTTCGCCGCCAATGTCGGATTTTAGCACCACAATGGTTTAACCCTTTCGCCGCCAATGTCGCATTTTAGCACCACAATGGTTTAACCCTTTCGCCGCCAATGTCGGATTTTAGCACCACAATGGTTTAACCCTTTCGCCGCCAATGTCGGATTTTAGCACCACAATGGTTTAACACCCATGTCACTAAAAGCATGGGTGAAAGCGACAGAGTTTGAAAATAAGGAAAAGGTGCATTGGGTTCCTGGGGCCTCATTTCCGGAGGCCTCTGCCACTGCCCCCCAGAATCTGACAAGAATGTGCAGATAAATGCCTATTTCGTGAGCTCTCCTGAGGTCTTTCATTCACATTTACGAAATGTTTTTAACTCTAAAATGAACGTTGAATGTTCTAGGTGCAAACACACTTTGTGACCTATGGTGGCTTAAATCAGTCAATTTTTTTTCTTACAAATTTGAAAATAAGGATTTCCTTATTTTCTGATTTTAAAATTAAGGAAATCCTTGCTGAGAAGGAAAACTTTCACCCATGTAAAAGGCATCAAATCAGGACCTGTTATCCAAAGACCCTATTTTCTGAAGTTTTGGGAGGTAAGGATAGGCCTAATGTTATATATGTCACAGAGGAATTCGCAATATTGCATATATTTTATTTTCTCTGACACAGTTAAGTTTAATGGTATTTTGTGGCTGAAAAATGGCTGGCGGTGAAAGGGTTAACTTAAACAACAGTGTCTGTATGCAACAAGTGACTGTCCCCTCTTCACCCTCCCCGCCCTACACTTGCCAGCCTCTCCTACCCCCCTCTTCCCGGTTTTTCATTATCGCCATATCGGAGCCCCCACTGAAGCCCCCACTCATCTTGCCACAAATTTATTTACCCACAGCGGATGTGTATTTTTGCACATAACAGTCTGTTCTATCAACCTGACTCAATGTTTTTGACCTGTTTCTCTTTTGAGTAAGGCTTTGTCTTGCTGTTTTGTTACCCGGCCAGAGGCCGGGGTTTTGCGATTGGTGTGTGTGTGTGTGTGTGTGTGTGTGTGTCTGTCTGTGTGTGTGTGTGTGTGTGTGTCTGTCTCTGTGTATCGATTATCTTAAAAACTAGTGTTTGGACTTTGATTAAAATTGGCAGAGGGGTAGACAGCTTGAAAAGGAAGCTTCCTTTCGACGTTTCGTTAATCAACACCGTGCTGACCTTGACCTTGAAGTTTGACCTTGAAAACCGAAATTTCCTTCTTTGGGCTATGTAATTTCCCCCCAGCTTTATTTCGTGAACTAGTGAACAGAATCGCTTCAAATTTTGTGTGGTGGTGTACCATGGTGCAAGGAAGTTTGTATAAAAGTTCAGCTGTATCTCGTGAACTACTGAACAGAATCGCTTCAAATTTTGGGCTATGTATTTTATGCGTTCTGTAAGGGTGGAAAGTGGTGTGTTTATTGGGGGGTGGGGGGGGAGGGAGAGGACATAACTCTGGCCGGGTTTGCATTGTCACAATGCGTTGCTGCCGCTCGTTCAATATAAAATTCGCTTTACTTAGTTTGATGGTCCATAAGAACATTTTTTTTATCACATAAACCACATTAGCTTGGATGGATCAAGATTTGTCTTCAATAACTAGACACAAAGGTGTGCATGCATATGCTCAGTCGCTCTCTCTCTCTCTCTCGATTGTAAGAATAGGCTTGGCCTAAAATCTCAATCCTTGTGTGCGTAATAAAGGCTCTCTCTCTCCCTGAGTGCATAAAAACTAAAAGCACATTGCTGTCATTTAAAAGATGCTTTAATAAATATTTATTCGAAAGGTTATAACAGTTCATTCCCCTTTTCTAAACTTATCTATTGTGCATGTTATAATTTTAGTAAATGCGCATGTCTGTAGCTATGCTCCTACTACCTGATATTGTAAAATTGTCAATTGATTACTTGTCTAACTATGATTTATGTGTGTGAAAGGAATTGTGAGAATGTTGATTTATATGTCATGTTCAGATGTTGTCCTTATTCTTTGGATTTGTTACATTTGATTGTTACATTGTTTACTTTTGAACCATTTGAGTTTGTTTTGTAATTTATGTATTTATTTATTCACTTCATATGTCATTATTTAGAGGACCTGATGAAAATAAGCTATTTCTGCTTACTCAGTTTATCCTCATTAAAAATCTTCTCTCTCTCTCTCTCTCTCTCTCTCTCTCTCTCTCTCTCTCTCTCTCTCTCCTCAAACCTCTCTTTCTCTCTAGATGTGACTCGGTCAGTGCATACGGTTCACTTTCCAGTGAATGTTTTTCTGCCTTTCTGCTTTCTGCATAACAGCTTCAGTTTATTACTATATCATCAGCTTTGCCGTAGCTACATCATAGTGCATTTTTCTCTCATCATCGTTATTTCTCGCTCTCTCTCTCTCTCTCGCTCTCCCTCTCTCTCTCTCTCTCTCTCACACACACACACACACACACACACACACACATACTGTGATACACACACACACACACACACACACACACATGGGTGCAACTACACAAAATGAAAAAACCCCTGAAAGGCCGGGGTCCAGGGGTAATGTCCCCCTGCAGCTGAACAAAAATTGATTTATGAAGGTATTTTAGTTTGCTTTTTCCACAATTTATACAAATGCTTGTTTTAAAGTGTTTGAAAAATACAGTCGACACACAAAGATTTTGTTTGACAATTCTTTTTAAAAAGGGAACTTCCTTTTCTGGTAAAATTCAGAAACAGCAAATCCTTGCATACCAGGAAAAGTTGCACCCGTGCACACTCACACACAAACACACACACACATAGTGACAGACACACACACACACTGCCTCTCTCTCTTCCTTCTCTCTCTCTCTCTCTCTCTCTCTCTCTCTCTCTTTCTAACACACACACACACACACACACACACACACACACACACACACACACACACACACACACACACACACACACATAGTGACAGACACACACACACACACACACACACACACACACACTGCCTCTCTCTCTCTTCTCTCTCTTTCTTTCTAACACACACACACACACACACACACACACAACCACACACACACTGTCACAACCACCCACACACCTTTCTTTTCAATTTTTATGGACATGACCCCATGTGGATAAGTAACTGAGGATGATTCTTGGCAGAACTTATCGTTTTACTGCCTCCTTGGTTTCCTCCCGATAATGGCCAGGCTGTATGGTTTTAACGTCACTGACTGATACAATGATGCACTTTTCCCTCATTATCATTGATCTTCTTTCTATAAACGTGTCTCTCTCTCTCTCTCTCTCTCTCTCTCTCTCTCACTCTCTCTCTCTCTCTCTCCCCCCCCCCCCCCCCCCCCCCCCCCCTTTTTCTTATTCAATTCCTTCCGACACCAGAGTCACACACAGGCACAGACGCAGACACACACACACACGCGTCACACACTGTATATACACACACACACACACAATTCCATTGATTCTTTGAGCATTAACAGATATCCAGCCACAGTTAAGACGATATCTATTACCCCATACTGCGACACTGCACCCTAAATCTAATAAATAATCAAATCTGAATTTTCTGCAAAATTTGGGGGGGTGTGCGCCTTACAATAAGGCGTGCCTTATACAACAGTCCGAAAAATTAGGCAATTGCTAGCACAGTACTACCAGAAGGTTGGGGAACTATAATTCTACTCTAAGAGCCCCCCCCCCCACCACACACACACACACTCCCCTGGCACCCCCAAGGGGGTACCCCAATACAAATCTTAAAGAAACAGCAACCCTTCAGAGTTCTCATTTTGCCAATCCTTTTATTTTCTATTCCCTCCTAGCTACTACTCTTCTTGCTCCTAGTCCTCCTACAAAGACTTTTTGTAGTACAGTGGAACCTCCCTTATAAGACCTCCCATTATAAGACTCCCTCCCACATAAGAACTACTTCTCTCTGAGACATTGCCCTTCTTTGTAAGTATTAAAATTACCTCCCTTATAAGACCTCCCATTATAAGACTCCCTCCCACATAAGAACTACCTCTCTGAGACATTGTCCTTCTTTGTAAGTATTAAAATTACCTCCCTTTTAAGATCTCCCATTATAAGACTCCCTCCCACATAAGAACTACTTCTCTGAGACATTGCCCTTCTTTGTAAGTATTGAAATTACCTCCCTTATAAGACCTCCCATTTAAGACTGACATAAGTACTTAATATAAGGGAGGTTCCACTGTAATAACTACCAGACTTTTTGTCGTACCTCCCTTATAAGATCTCCCATTATAAGACCCCTCCCATTAAGAAGAGACATCCCTTCTTTGTAAGTATAAAATTACCTACCTTTTAAGACCTCCCATTATAAGACTCCCTCCCACATAAGACCTACTTATCTGAGGCACTGCCCTTCTTTGTAAGTATTGAAATTACCTCCCTTATAAGACCTCCCATTATAAGACTCCCTCCCACATAAGACCTACTTCTCTCTGAGACATTGTCCTTATTTGTAAGTATTGAAACCTTTATTTTTTGGATGATTTTTTTAGGTTCCACTGTACTACAACTGTAGCTTTTTGTCGTGTGTGTAACCTTCCGTGCGAGTGCTCCCTCCCATAAGAACTACTTATCTGAGGCATGCCCTGTGTATGTGCCTCCCTTATCAGACCCCTCCCTTATAAGAGTAAGACCTTATTTTGGATGATTTTTGAGGTTCAACTGTAGTAGTGTGTGTGCGTGCGAGTGCATGCGTGTGTGTGTGTGTGTGCGTGTGCGTGTGTGCGTGTGTGTGTGTGTGTGTGTGTGCGTGTGCGTGCGTGTGGGAGTGCAAGTGGGTTGTTTTAATATGCTCTCTCTTTCCCTCTCTCCACCACCCCCCCCTTACCCTGCGCTCACAGAAGGGGTCTGTGGGTGGAAGGAAATAGCCCAGAGATCCAAGATCAGATCAGGAGAAATAAAAATCCACCAGTCTCTCTATCTTCAGCAGAAAGAACTGGGTTGAGAGGGAGGAGAGTAGGGGTTAGAAAGATGGGGGTGGGTGGGGTGGTGGTAACCATACATATCAAAGATGCAGAATGTCGCTGGAGATGCTTTATGTGTTTTTTGTTTGTGGCTCAAGCCACAAACCTATAACTCACTTTGTCGGTCGGTCGGTCTGTCTGTCGGTCGGTCGGTCTGTCGTTCCAAAATTGTCGCACATTTTGACAAAATTGTCGCACTTCAAATCGAGGCTACACTTCTGAGGCCGCTCTTTAAAATGATGTATTCTAAAAGCGTACAAAATAATAAATCTATGTAATACAGACACTACAACAGACACGACGAGTATGCGGTGCTTCTTTTGATGAGTATAAGTAGGATACATAGTTTTAAATGTTTTCCAAAAGATATAAAAAGTTACGAAATGGTGCAGAGATAACATTCTGGTTTACAGATTAAAATTATTGAAAAGCCAGGGGAAGTAACTCATGATTGGAGTGGTAAAAATAGACCGCGTGCCACAAACTATAGCGATTTTGCGCTTGTTATCAAGAAAGGTTTGGAAGAGAGTCAGTCAGGTTTGCTGTGTGCAGAGTTGTTTTTTTCTCCCAGTCATAAGGTGATTATGTTCACACTGCATTGTAGCTCACTGTTAACTTCATCAATCGCTCAGTTTCCTGTCAGTTATGAGTGCAGATGCATCATGCTGCCGTGATGCACCCAACTAAGAAATAGTCAGGCCCAGCGTGTCCGTCTTCGCCTGGAGAAAATCTTTGTAAGAAATTCTTAGAAAAAAAGGCAGGAGAACGGGCCACTAACTAAGTCAGAAACATAGTAGATGACAGTAAGCAAAGGGAAAAGGCAGAGTCAAAGAGAGTGACAGATTAGAAGAAGCTTTAAAACACAGAGCTTCCAGAAGGTGGGGGGAACTATTTGTACGAAAGACTCCCCCGGTAGCCCCACATGGGGATGAAGTTTAACAAATCATTATTATCCCCAACTGAGTGCTCATAATGACAAAGGTTAAACACAAACGGTAACTAATTAACAGAAGCCAATGTACAAATACTAGTACTATTAGCAATTGTCATAACTGTGTAGCACTTAAATTAACTAAAAGGTTGTGCGAGTGTTGAGTGGATCACTTGATGAGGTGACTCGACCATGGCTGGTACCCACGTGTCGTCATATCCGGCCACAAGGAGCGCCATATTATGGGAGACCGCCATCTTAGTCAGTAACTTTGTTTGAAAAATGCCAGATCGATGCTGCGTATTTGGCTGTTCCAATTCGAAACTTATCTAAACTGTATTTATAACATCTGGATGTTTTCTTTACACATTTAGATAACATTTTCACTTTGTTTACACACAAATAAGGACTAAGATGGCGACACTTCCGTTGGAATGGTCGAGATGCGCATGCAGGTGGGTTGGAGCCATTGTACTCTTTCAACACCAGTAAAACGTTCTGTTGGTTTACAATTTCCCAACTGTCAAACTCCAAGTAACTCACTCCGCAAAAGTTGCATTTTGATAACACCCCCCACCCCCACCCCACCCCACCTACCATCATGTTTACAACCCTCAATCTCTTCTTCTTCTTCTTCTTCTTCTGCGTTCCCATGCCATATGGCCATAATGGGTAAGGTACATATGAGTCCGTTTTTCAGTTTTCACTGGTCTCCCCGCTGCATACAGCCGACACATTCCGATTTCGGAGGAGCTCAAAGGAGAAAATTTAATTGGAAGAATTTCTTGGAGGAAAGAAAAGGCATGAGAACGGGCCAATAAGTCAGAAAGGTAGATGATAGAAAGCAAAGGGAAAAGGCAGAGTCAAAGAGAGTGGCAGATTAGAGGAAGTTGCAAGTACAGAACTTCCAGAAGGTGGGGGAACAATTTTTTGCGAAAGACCGCCCCGGTATCACCACGGGCTCAATCTCAAAGTCTGCTTCTTTCAGTTTTACGAAAACAATCCCAGGCTGATCCTAACCCTACCCCTTTCCTGAGAATGGCAGAATGTTGCTTCTCAGTGAAGATGTTCAATGATGCGAAAGTTTGAGGGATCGGGCGGTGGGGTGGGGTGGGGGGGGGGGGGGGGGGGGGGGGGGCAGGAGGTAGTAAAGAATAAGATAGTGCACTCAAAACGCGCGGTGGCCACAAAATCATGTGGAAATGAATACAATACTTACAACACAGGGCTCCCAGGGACCCCCATTTGGGGGTCTATGCAGCACTGGGGGGGGGGGGGGGGGGGGGGGGGGATCTCATTAGCGACAAATAAATGTACCAGCTATCTCAGCAGCCTTCTCATATTGTCAGATTACTGTGATTAGCCTTTTCCCCTCTTTGAATTAATTGCTGGGCCAGCCTCTCCTGATGAACAACTGTGGGATAATTTGCTTAATTAAGCAGAAACTGAGAATGGTTTGGGGTTAATTACTTTTTAGTGTAATTAAGAAGATGATTTACTAGGTTATTTTAGCATGATTATAACAGAGTGATTAAATTTGGGGTGTGACATTGCATACTTCAACAGGGTGATTTATCATTTTGACGTTGAGTTAATAAACACACACACACACACACACACACACACACACACAACACACACACACACACACACACACAAACACTTTTTAACCTTGTCTATTTATTTTGTTTTTAAATCATTGTATGCTTACTCAAATAACTGTAAAATAAGAACTTCTTCTTCTTCTTCTTCTTCGATCACTCAAGACAGTTTCCAGTCAATTATGAGCGTAGATGCGTCATGCATGCGTTACGCGCCTAACTAAGAAATAGTTAGGCCTGGGCAGCAAGTCCGACCGGCTGGAGGAAATGTTTTTGAAACTAACGAAAGTGTTTCGTAAAAAAAGGCAGGAGAATGGACCAGTGAGGCAGAAAGATAGTAGATGACAGTAACAGACCTGTTTACCCCCTACACAAGTCTCAGTAGTCTGGATAGCTGAAATGAGTAGTTTGGGCTCAAAATGTGTAGTTTTATTCATTAAACCATCAAACAATGTTCACTGAAAATGAGTAATTAGAGCATTATTTTCAATTTTGAAGAGTAGTAGAGGTCCAAATTGAGCAGAATACTCGAAAAGAGTAGAGTAAACAGGTCTGCAGTAAGCAAAGGGAAAAGGTAGAGTCAAAGAGAGTGACAGATGAGAGGAAGCTACAAGCACATAACTTCCAGAAGGTGGGGGAACTATTCATGCAAAAGACCCCCCCGGTATCCCCACGGGGGAATAAGAACTTAAATGTGGCATTTAGCTCTTCTAGTGCCATGTTGGGTTTTTTTGACGTTCTCAGGGCTCCCAGGGACCCCCATTTGGGGGTCTATGAAGCACTAACATTTCACAGGACCCTCTAAAAGAATGTGCAGGGTGTCCCAGGGATGCACTAGAAAAATTATTTTCAGCATTCGCTATGCCACTGGGACCCTCTATCCCGCCTCTAGGACCCTCTATACTGTAAGTGAAGGAGTCCCTGGGACCCCTTGTTTTGCTGGACGATTGGGAGCCCTGGTTCTTAGCTGCCCATTGTATCTCAACCGACCAGAGGGGGAAGTAACTATTCTTCTTGGAGTGTGCAGGCATTGCTTTAGCAGAAAAATCACTGGCATGATGAGCTCTAAAAACAGACAAACACATGGCAGGGTGCTTGGGAGTGTGCGTCTTTGCATTTGGTGTAGCGTAGAGTGATGCATGTACTGGGAGAATGTGTTCGCCACAGTGCTAGAAAAGTCAGAATTTCACATCCTCATGATAAATTATTTGTGAACAGTCAACGACGAAGAAGAAGAAGAAGAAGAAGAAGAAGAATGATAAATTATCTAAACTAGCGCAACGCTGAGTACCATAACGCCTAGTAACGGCAACGCCTAGTAACGGTAATGCCAAGTACTGGTAACGCTGAGTACAGCACATTTGAAGCGATTCGGTTAAGAAACGGCGGAGTCGCATAGCACGCGCGTTTCTGAACCGATTCGCTTCCGGTTTGGTACACGGATAGTCACCGTCCCCGGTCATCTTCCTGCCAAATTCGAAGGCAATCGGTCCAGAAACACCGGAGATACGGGCGCCGAGAGGCCGGCGGATGCGCGTTTCGCCGAACCGCGCAAATGACACGGCCGCCTCGGTTGCCGTTGCCATCGCCCCGTTAGGGCTCACAGCAAATTTGAAGCGATTATGTCGAAAAACAGCGGAGTTATAAGGCCCGTTTTGTGTTTCACACACACACACAACTTTGCCTTTTTACTATATGATTATATTCACACCTATAAGCTATTCTAACAAAACAAAATTACAAAAAAAAGGGGGGGCTACTAAACAAAACAAAAAAATTCCTGGCTTTGAAAAAAAAAATGCTGTGGATTCCTGCCAACTCAAAAACACTGAATAAACTCGTAATAATTTTCTGGTTCCACTTTGTCTTTTTAACTCATAATATTGGCTATCTCAGAATAAAATTTCAGTCCCTTCAATTTTCACTTAAGCGGTTTTCACTGTACATGGTAACTATGCACAGCAAAATCAGAAGAGTGTGTCGACCAGTTTTGATGAAAAATTACTGGTGCCAATAAATGTAAATTAACCCTTTCACCGCCAGCCATATTTCAGCCAAAATGTTCCAATAAATTCACCTGGGTAGAGAATAACATCCATTTGCAGTATTGGGGATTCTTCTGTGACATATCTAAAATAAGGTCTATCCTTACTTCCCAAAACTAAGATAATAGTGTCTTTGGATAATAGACCCCAATGTGATGCCTTTTAGTGACACATGTGTTAAATCACTGTGGTGCTAAAATGCGACTTTGGCTGTGAAAGGGTTAAAGTACTTGATATCATCTGTCTGTGCAGCTCTTGGGTTTTCTTCCTCCCCGCCCACTCTAATAGTGGACTCTGACCACAAACACTTGACCAAGTAACAGCACTTAAGAGTAAGTACTCCAAGTCTGCCCTGTGTAATGATGGTATGGGGCTCCAGCCCATTATTACAGCACAAATAATTGCAGGAGTGAGCAAATCTGAGTGGAGTGTGAGCTCTGAACTTGACACATTTTAGTTCGTTCTTGATCCCCTGTATAGTAAAAGCTGACTAAACAATTTACAGTGAAAATCGCTCAACTCAAAACTGAAGGGACTGAAATTATATTTGACAGGGGTGCAACTACACAAAAAGAAACAAGCGCGAAATTGCAATAGTTTGTGGCACGCGGTCTATTTTTACCACTCCAATCATGAGTCATCTCCCCTGGCTTTTCAATAATTTTAATCTGTAAACCAGAATGTTATCTCTGCACCATTTCGTAACTTTTTTATATCTTTTGGAAAACATTTAAAACTATGTATCCTACTTATACTCATCAAAAGAAGCACTGCATACTCGTCGTGTCTGTTGTAGTGTCTGTATTACGTATGTTTATTATTTTGTACGCTTTTAAAATACATCATTTTAAAGAGCGGCCTCAATTTGAAGTGTAGCCTCGATTTGAAGTGCGACAATTTTGGACCGACCGACTGACCGACAGACAGACCAACCGACCGACCGACAAAGTGAGTTATAGGTTTGTGGCTTGAGTCACAAACAAAAACCTGAAAGGCTGGGGTCCAGGAGTAATGTCCCCCTGCAGCTGAAGAAAAAAAAATGATTTATGAAGGTATTTTAGTTTGCTTTTTCTACAATTTATACAAATGCTTATTCAATTTTTATACAAAAGGGTTTGAAGAATACAAAGATCTTGTATGACACATTAAACAAAAAAAGGAAATACCTTTTGTGGTAAAATTCAAAAACAGCAAATCCTTGTATACCATGAAAAGTTGCACCCATGTATTTTTGAGATAGCCAGTATTCTAAGACTTGAACATAAGGATTATTAAAAAGTGGGACCACAAAGTTATTGTGAGTTATCCAGTCTTTTTGAGTTATCAGGAATCCACTGTATATATACACACCGGTGCCTATAATGTTACTCTTTAGTGAGTTTAGTCTTAATTAAGTTTCAACAATTCCAAGATTCACACACACACACACACACACACACACCACACACACACACACACACACACACACACACACGACATTGTCTTTCTCTTGGGGAGGGAGAGGGGGGGGAAGAAGAAAGAAACTGAAAAGTCTGGAACACCACTACTACCCTGAGCCAGGTAGAAAGTGTGCATAAGCATTGAATGCCAAGAATGACCTCAGCGTAATGCGAATGTGTTAAACCTACACATGTTTGTCTTCACTGAAACACTACACAGTGACTGTTATTGGCCAGCAAGAATAAGTTGGTGAACCCCAGCATCAGTTCACGCAACCTTCCAGGCGATTGCCTCAAGATACATCATGATACAGTGGAACCTCCCTTGTAAGACCTTCAAAAATCATCCAAAATGAGGTCTTATAAGGCTTTCAAAGAAGGGCAATCACGCAATGTCTCAAAGTAGGCCTTATGTGGGAGGGAGTCTTATAATGGGAGGTCTTATAGTAAGGGAGGTTCCACTCTATAACACTCCCTCCTATATAACTATTTATAAGACCTACTTCTCTGAGACTTTGCCCTTCTTTGTAAGTGTTAAAATTACCTCCCTTATAAGACCTCATTTGGGATGATTTGTGAAGGTCTTATAATGGAGGTTCCACTGTAATGGGGTCTTATAATGGAGGTTCCACTGTATAAGGCCACCTCCCTGCCAGATTCCCCAGCATACAATGCTGGCCAGCAGGACCAGGCTAGTTACACAAAATGTTTGGATGGTCATGATGCCAAAACAATTAGCACACAAAGTAACGGGCCAAGACACGAAATAAGTCATGAGGACAGTGAGTGATCGCGTTAAGAAGTTTGAAAACCAGTCCCATCAGCGACAAAGCGCCCCCCCCCCCCCCCCCCCCCCCCCCCCCCCCCCCCCCCCCCCCCCCCCCCCCCCCCCAAACAACCAGTGTCAAAACCGGTCCCAGTGAAACAGAAACCAGTGAAAACCACAATATCAAAGCTTCTGTTAAAAAAAAAAGATTTCAAAAAGATTTCCTCCAGCAGGTCAGACTTGCTGGGCCTAACTGGGAATAACCTTTCAAATGAGACTGTTAATGAATCGTCACTGAACGTATTCAAAAACAATATTGACCAAAAATATAAAAGCGTGATGTACTCCTCACATTTAGAGGAACTTTGTTAGGATTCAAATCAATACACAAAAGCCGATTAGTTCACGAGTCAAAAAAGTATATGATATCACTTGAAACGATATCTAGAGGGCAAAAGGCTTAAAAAAATAAGCCAATAGTGCCAAAATTGCTATGCTATGCTATTTCTCAGTTGGACGCATAACGGCTGCAGGACGCATCTGCGCTCATAGCTGACAGGAAACTGTCTGAGCCATGGAAGAAGAAGAAATATTTGAATTGCTTGCAGCTGGTCGTCGTCACAGAGGGAGAAAGAAAGAAAGGACACTGAAATGCTACTAGCAAAGACACTCAGTAAAAAATATAGTAAGCTCCTTGCTACTACTAGTACTAGTACAGATAGCCAGCCAGCCAGCCGGACAGTCCAAGGCACCATTTCTAATCCTAGCATGACGATCAACGCTGAAAAGTCGATCTGTTGTTGTCTTGGACCTGTTTCATTAAAATCCAGACCGGCCACCCACTCACCCCCGTACTCTCTCTCTCTCACTGTCTCTCTCTCTCTCTCTCTCTCTCACACTCTCTCTCTCTCTCTCTCACACACAC
>CM065710.1:26181030-26186030 GCA_017654935.2 Phymorhynchus buccinoides
TGTGAGTTAACTTCTTCAATATCGTTACCATTTATGTGCAAGGGGAGAGAACAGGAAAAAAGTTGTCGTTTTTGCCTAGTGGTGACAAGCATGAATTTAGTTTTGTTAGGATTTAGACTCATGTGGTTTAGTTCAGACCATTCTGTTAACTGATTGATACTTTCTTGCAATGCATGAACTATGTTTTCTACCTTGGAGTTGCTTGTATGGAGAGTAGTATCATCCGCGAACATGTCACAGAGAGCTTGAAAATTGAGAGGCAAATCATTAATATAAATTGAAAAGAGGATAGGGCCAAGGATTGACCCTTGAGGAATTCCATATTTTAAAGGGAGGAGAGAGGATTTTCTACCATTAGTGAAAACAAGTTGGTATCTTTCATCTAAGAATGACGACATTAATTCTCTGGTATTACTAGAGAGGCCGTATAATGTTAGCTTTTTTAAGAGCAACACATGATCAATCACGTCAAAAGCTTTAGCAAAGTCTATGAAAAGGACACCAGTAATTAAGTTATTGTTTATATTGGATAGCCATTTATCGATTAAATTTGTAAGTGCAGAATGGCAGGAATGGTGTTTCCTAAAACCGGATTGATTAGGATGGAGCAAATTGAATCGCTCAAAATGAGCAAGGATGTGTTTTCTAAAGTGGTCTTCTAATGGTTTTGAGAGGGTAGATAGAAGAGAAATAGGTCGGTAGTTTGAAGGATTGTCTGGGTCACCTGATTTATAAATTGGTATTACTTTGGCTACTTTGAAAGCTTTGGGAATCTGATTCTTACTTAAGCAAAGATTATAGACATAAGTGAGGGTTTCGGAAATGATAGGGGCAGCAATTTTAAGAATTTTCCCATCGATTTCATCCAGACCACGGGAGCATGTTTGCTTTAAGTTGGAAAGAGCGGTGTAAACTTCATAAACTGACATTAATGGGATATTAAGTTCGGAAGTTATGTTTTTTGAGTCACAGAATTGTTTAAGGGGGTGTAAATCGTTTAAATGAGATTTATCATTGGGTACTGTTGACTGGGCAACTTCACTGAAATGTACATTGAGTTCTTCTGGAGATAGCTCTTTACTGACAGTTGATATATTGTTAACATGTTTGTTACTTAGTTGGTTAATACAATTCCAAATAGATTTGGTATTGGTATTCTCAGAAACAAGATTTTGAAAATACTCTTTTTTCGATGCACGTTTAAGATAGGTAACTTTATTTTTTTGTTTAGCAGTTTCTTCTTTATTACCTGTTGCTACACAAGAATCACGTAATTTCATTGCATCCTCGACATCTTTAGAAAGCCATGGTAATTTGGGATTGTCGCGCACGCGTTTTGTTTTGAAAGGTGCATGTTTGTCATATATTGTTAAGAAACTATGGTACCACACTTCGAATGCTTCATCAGGATTTGTAAATTGATAAACCAAAGAAATACAGGAATTTGATAAATCGTGCAAAAACGTTTCTTCGTTAAAGTGAGAGAAATGTCTATATCGAATGTATTTATGACTGCTTTTAGGGATTTTTATTCCTTTTTTATTCCAAGTAAAACATACTGGATAGTGATCACTGCAACCATATACTGGTGAGCACACTTCAACTATATTATTTTTAGATGTTGTATAAATGTGGTCTAAAAGGGTTTTGCTTGTAGTGGTTACTCTTGTGGGTAGGTCAATTAATTGGTCAAAATTAAACGATTCATATGAACGGATCCAAGTCTTTGGACACTTTAGAAGATCGAGATTGAAGTCACCTAGGAGTATTATTTCATCAGTTAACATAGAAACGTCTTCCATTAAGAGAATAAAATTGTCAATCCATTCAGCGTGTTCGGATGGGTTACGATAAATGAAGGCTAATATGATTGGTTTGGATCTTTTGAAATTAACTTGTATAAAGATAGATTCAATATGGTGAGAATCACGTGGTATAACTCTTTTAAATTTAATGCTCTTTTGAACATATACAATTAGACCTGTTTCTTTAGAACAGAGAGCATCCTTTCGAACAATTTCATATCCTGGAATCGTAATTTCTGGATCAGACATATGATCGGTTAATCGGGATTCAGCAAATCCAAAAATGTGAAAATGGTTATCAGAATTCGTTAAAATATGTGAAACATCTGTAATTTTATTATACAAATGATTTATGTTCAAAAACCCGACTCTCAAGCCATCTTTTACTGGCCAGGTTCTTTGGGTATTGCACATGTTGAGAATTAAATGATAGTCTGAAAAGGTATTGATAAATAACTTGAGATAGGTTACTAGAAATACAGGTGTATACTAATACATGTAAAGGGTAGTTAATTAGAAATAACAATAAAGCGCAAAAACAATAATGCTAATTATGAACACATACACATACAATCAAACAAATATTATATCAAAGAACAGAGAACAATACAAATAAAGTTCCCCCAACAGAATTCGCAAGAAAATCCCTTGAACAGTTTCCAGATTGTCACAATATAGCAAATCAAATGTCTTTCTATCCAAATAAGTCCCTGTCCAAGTCCTGACCAGACCCAAAATACCAGAGTTAAACTGTGTTCATAATGCACGCACAAACACATCACAAATGTTCAAAATTACATATGCTCATAATGGCCAATGACAACAAAATTATGATATCCCATACCAAAACAAAGTATAGGGCAAAGAACGAATGGGGTGGTTACTGACGATAGTGGGCTAGCTGTGTTGCCAGGTTGATCAACTGGCATGGGCACAGAGAGAGAGAGAGAGAGAGAGAGAGAGGAGAGAGAGAGAGAGAGAGAGAGAGAGAGAGAGAGAGGGGGGGGGGCACTTTAATCACTATTCCAATTCTTTACGATTTTATCATTCCCAATACATGACGAGCACACACACACACACACACACACACACACACACACACACACGACTAAAAGCACTTTAATCACTATCCTGTACAATTTCATCATTCCAAAAGTGTTCTCCTGTCTCCCTACAGATTGCTCACACACAACGCCATTGTCTGATTTTAAACACTGCAGGCGTTTGAAAAGAGACACAGATCAATAATCAAACATTAATTTCAGGAGCGAAAAAAGCCTCTAACCAGGCACAATCTGCGTTCCCACCCATTTAGATGATTTAATTCCATCTTTCTCTCTGTCTCTCTGTCTCTCTCTGTGTTTCTGTATCGTCTCCTCTCATCTCTCTCTCTCGCACTCTCTCTCTCTTTCTCTCTCTCTCTCTCTCTCTGTGTGTTTCTGTATATGTCTCTCTCTGTCTCTCTCTGTCTCTCTCTCTCTCTCTCTCTGTGTTTCTGTATATGTCTGTCTCTGTTTCTCTCTCAAAGTCTGTCTAATTCTTATTACAGTAGAACCTCCATTTGGATTATTTAATTCCATCTTTCTCTCTGTCTCTCTGTCTGTCTGTCTGTCTGTCTGTCTGTCTGTCTGTCTCTCTCTCTCTCTCTCTCTCTCTCTGTCTCTCTCCTCTCTCTGTGCTTCTGTCTGTATCTGTCTCTCTCTCAAAGTCTGTCTAATTCTTATTACAGTAGAAACCTCCATTTGGATTATTTAACTCTCCTCCCCCCCCCCCCCCCCCCCTCTCTCCCCTCTGCTCTCTCCCTCCCTCTGTGCTTCTGTCTGTATCTGTCTCTCTCTCAAAGTCTGTCTAATTCTTATCACAGTGGAACCCCATTTGGATAATTTAACTCTCTCTCTCTCTCTCTCTTCTCTCTCTCTCTCTCTCTCTCACTCTCTCTCTCTCTCTCTCTCTCCTCTCACACACACACACACACACACACACACACACACACACACTAAAAGCACTTTAATCACTATCCTGTACAATTTCATCATTCCAAAAGTGTTATCCTGTCACATCCTGTTATCTTATAGATGGCTTGATGTAAAAAAAAAAAACAAACCATTATTGCTTATTCAATGTTCCATCTGAAAATACAAATTTTGACTTTGACTTTGACTTTGACACACACACAGGCAGAGCCAGCCACAAAGGCACTACAACAAGCGTCCATATATGCATATCTCTGAAGTGTCCATGGATGAGGTGGTGGTGGGGGGGGGGGGAGGGTCAAACTCTAAACGTCAATTATCCCTTTTTCACTGGTTATCTCCCCCTTCACTCCCCCACCCCACCCCAC
The DNA here is from genome assembly GCA_017654935.2 of Phymorhynchus buccinoides. Taxonomy (NCBI): domain Eukaryota; kingdom Metazoa; phylum Mollusca; class Gastropoda; order Neogastropoda; family Raphitomidae; genus Phymorhynchus; species Phymorhynchus buccinoides. Next base: position 26,185,177 of record CM065710.1, read on the forward strand.
CACCCTCACTCTCCCCCCATTTCCATCATCATCCCACACCCTTTCCCTGCACACATCAATGATCAGCTCACCAAGCCATGGCACAGAAGCAGCAGCAGCAACAGCAGAGCAAAAGGGGGGAACGGAAGGGGTGGGGGTGGGGAGGAGGGGGGCTTGATCAGACAAAATAATGGGGAAATATAAACACTAGGGTTAGGGTTAGGCCTATGTATAATTATACATGTATGCAATTATTATTTTTCCAGCCTTAAAGGTCTCAATATACGTTATCATGTGTGCACCTACACAAAATGAAAAAAAACCCTGAAAGGCCGGGGTCCAGGGGCAATGTCCCCCTGCAGCTGAAGCAAAAATTGATTTATGAAGGTATTTTAGTTTGCTTTTTCCACAATTTATACAAATGCTTGTTTTAAAAAGTTCGAAAAATACAGTAGACACACAAAGATCTTTCTTGACCAAAAAAAAAGAAGAAGAAAAGGAACTTCCTTTTCTGGTAAAATTCAAAAAACAGTAAATCCTTGTGCACCAGGAAAAGTTGCACCCATGCGATGACATTTTTTGCTCTTACGCCCAGACAAAACATTGATATATACAAGTAATCTTATGACTTGCACATCACAGCGTTGCCATGAGGAAAGAGTGAAACCCTGACGAATGAGTTTTTGCAAGAAACACGTCCAGATCAGCAGGAAAACACCCTTTACTGAGATCGCAACACTCACTTTGCTCTGGTTTCCCAGAAATCAAGCCGTCAAAAAGGCGATTCCTCCTTGGCGGAGGTGCTGGAAGTCAAATTCTTTGAACCAAAGAGAAGGCGTTTGCCGTCTCTTTTTGAATGGCCGCCTGTGTTTAGG
>CM065710.1:26191030-26206030 GCA_017654935.2 Phymorhynchus buccinoides
TGTTGTGTGTGCGCATGCATGTTGTGTGTGTGTGTGTGTTGTATGTGCGCATGCATGTTGTGTGTGCGCATGCATGTTGTGTGTGTGTGTGTGTGTATATGTGCGCATGCATGTTGTGTGTGCGCATGCATGTTGTGTGTGTGTGTGTGTTGTATGTGTGCATGCATGTTGTGTGTGCGCATGCATGTTTGTGTGTGTGTGTGTTGTATGTGCGCATGCATGTTGTGTGTGCGCATGCATGTTGTGTGTGTGTGTGTTGTATGTGCGCATGCATGTTGTGTGTGCGCATGCATGTTGTGTGTGTGTTGTGTGTGTGCATGCATGTTGTGTGTGTGTGTGTGCATGTTGTGTGTGTGTGTGTGTGCATGCATGTTGTGTGTGTGTGTGCATGTTGTGTGTGTGTGTGTGCATGCATGTTGTGTGTGCATGTTGTGTGTGTGTGTGTGTGTGCATGCATGTTGTGTGTGTGTGTGCATGTTGTGTGTGTGTGTGTGTGTGCATGCATGTTGTGTGTGTTGTGTGTTTTGTATGTGCGTGTGTCCTTTACCTTAGACTGTTTTTCACAGTGAGACTGGACTACCACCATGACCACCTGGCACCATCACCACCGTCCCTGTCCTATGGGTGATAGAGACAGTTTGTGACCTGACCCCAATCATCTGCCTACCCAGCTCTACCCCCCCCCCCCCCCTCCCTCCCCTCCCTCTCTCTCTCTCTCCTCTCTCTCTCTCTCTCTCTCTCCCTCCCTCCGCTCCCTCCTCAGTCATAAGGCCTATTTGGCAATGATGATAAATTTCAAGTGTTCTCTCTCTCTCTCTCTGTCTCTCTCTCTCTCTCTCTCTATCTCTCAGTAAGGACAAGATTGAAAGAATACACTGCACCTAAAATCTCTATCCTTGACAAATAATGTTTTTCAGTACAGTCAAACCTCTTCTATTAGAAGACCATCCGATAAAAGACTTCCTCTCGTTTTTAAAGACCGATTTTTCTTTGGGGGGAACGAATGTTGAACTCTTCCTATGAAAACGACCTACGTTATAAGACCCCCTCCAATTTCAGACAGATTTTTCACGACTTAATGGAAGTCTTAAAAAAGACGTTTGACCTCAGTCTCTCTCTCTCTGTCTTCCCCCCCCCCCCCCCCCCCCCCCCCCCCCCCCTTGAATCCTCCTACTCAAGTTTTAGCTATCATTGAGTAGAGGGGTAGGGGAGGGGGGTGTAGTAGGGAAAAGACCTGTCCCCTTCCCAGATCATAACCATCCCATAATGTCATTACAAAACAGCTTGCAAAGTGGATGTCTTCTTTATTAGGTTCCCTGATCAATGTTATTAATAGAGGTGGGGAGAAAAACCGGTTTGAACCGAAAAACCGGTGCTAAACGTTCGCGGTTCGAAAAACCGGTTCGAGTTGCTGTGAACCGGTTTTTTAACTGCAAACTGAAAGTAAGTTTTTCTTAGAATAACGCAATCTTTTCGAAGAAGAACACTGATTCTCAGCGCAGATTGGGTGTTTGTAAGCCAAGAGTAGCTGTTTCTAGTTTGTGGTGGTGTATGGCTTTGACTTTGACTGAGTGTTGAGTTGAGTGTGTGTGTGTCATAAGTTTCTTTATTGTTTGTGTGTGTGTGTGTATGTCTGCGCGTGCGTGCGTGTGTGTGTGAATATTCTGACAAATAAATATGTGTTTGCATAGGTGAAACTAGTGATGCGAGTACTGGTTAAAAACCGGTTCGATAAAACCGGTTCGAAGAGGGAAAACCGGTTTAAAACCGGTTCGGATTTTTGAACCGGTTCTCAACTCTAGTTATTAAAGCCTAAAATTCCAAGCTTCCTCAGAATTCTTCATGTTGACTACTTAAAGGGACAACTACCGATCCTAGGGATCGGAAAGGACTGTAGAGACTTCCGATCGCTTCTCGGCCTTTTGGCTAAGACAGTGATTCAGGAACATACATTTTTGTTTATACCATGGTTGGCTTGTTCAGCCCGTGGTACATGGCGAAAGCCGATACGTGACGTTAAACTGAACTTCCATCCTAGGGATCGGGTGTAGACTGCTAGCCTAGTTGCTGCGAAGTTCTGACTCACAGTGGCTCGAGCAACAGAGAAAAAAGAACGGTTGAACCGTCTCTCTCGCCTGCCGCGATAAGACTGATGTCTCTCGCCTCGCATGAACGCTTTATATATGGCGGCTTTGGGTTTAAAAATGCAAATATTATCTGGAAACAAACAGTCCAAACATGGTCTTCTTCTTCTTCTTCTTCTCTGATCACTCAGACAGTTTCCTGTCAATTATGAGCGCAGATGCATCATGCTGCCGTTATGCGCTAAACTAAGAAATAGTTAGACCTGCAAGTCCCACTGACTTCGGCTGGAGGAAATCTTTTTGAAACTGTTCATTTTAAAAAAAAGGCAGGAGAATGGACCGGTAAAGTCAAAAGATAGTAGATGACAGTAAGCAAATGGAAAAGGCAGAGTTAAAGAGAGTGACAGATTAGAGGAAGTTACAAGCACAGAACTTCCAGAAGGTGGGGAACTATTTATACAAGACACACAAACACACACAAACACACACACAGGGTGGGTCAAACATGGTCTAAACATATCATAATGACAAATTCCCTTTAAAAAAAACCCTTCGCTATTTCATTAACTTCAGCCTGCCCTCTGAGCCAATTCAAAGCTCTCTTTCAAGTTTCCAGCAAAGATATTCCATCCAAGCACACATAAGCGAAAACCATTGACAAAGACGTTGTGCATAATCCCTGGTATGCCACACACGTCACACACAACACACACACACACATTAATCTTTTATCCTCAACGAAGAAGAGTGCATGAAGATGAGATAAATAAACTAAGTAAAAAATATATAAAAAACTACTTTGCCGTTTCAAGCCCCCCCCCCGCCCCCCCCCATTTGGATGGTTGGCCCCCCCCCCCCCCGCCCACCCCCCCCCCCCCAAACAACATACAACAACAACACACACCAAAGGATTATTAAACAATTTAAACAACCCACACTTGGTCAAACACCCGCTCTGTGTCAATGTCGTGTATTTTTAATCGTTTGCACCATGTCGCATTATGCATGACAACCATAAAATGCTTTATAACCCCACTGTCATTAAAAGCCTTGAAATCAGGGTCTTGTTATCCAACGATCTTGTGTTCTTAATTTAAAGAGGTAAGGATATACGCGCTTGTTTTAAATAACTATTTCACAGAGGAATGGTCCCACATATTGCAGACAAAATCTTTTTTTGCTACCCATGTAAGTTTAATGGAAAACTTAGGCTAAAAAAAATGGCTGGTGGCGAAAGGGTTAAATTACACACGAAGAGGGACGGAAATGGTAGAATGAGGAAAACCTCACCAGGGTTTGGGTTTGGAAGAAGAAAATAAGAAGCAATGATTTCCGCTCGTAGAGCTTTCATCAGGCTACATAGGAAGAGGGATTTGAAGAAAATTGTTTAGCTTCACCATCAGAATGGATCAAGGTCAGAGGGGGAGTGGGAGGGGGGGGAGGAAGGAATTAATTAATCGTGATGACCCCCCCCCCCCCGCCCCCCCAATAGTACAATACAAAGCTGAAGTCATGTTGTACATTTCCAGACCCATGATTACTGGTGTTTTCCCACCCACAGCAGAGAAGCAGCAATGAGACATGTTCAGGGAGTTACCTCCCTCAGGACACCCCCTCTCCCCTCTCCTCCCCCCCCCCCCCCCCCCCCCCCCCCCCCCCCCCCCCAGCAAACAATACCCCCCCCCCCCCCCCCCCCCCCCCCCCCCCTACCCCCCCCCCCCCCCCCCCCCCCATCCCCCCCCCCCCCCCCCCCCCACCCCCCCCCCCCCCCCCCCCCCCCCCCCCCCCCCCCCCCCCCCCCCCCCCCCCCCCCCCCCCCCCCCCCCCCCCCCCCCCCCCCCACGGCGGAAGTCATATTGTACATTTCCAGACCCATACTGGTGTTTCCCCCATAGCAGAGAAGCAATGAGACAGTTCAGGGAGTTACCTCCCTCAGGACACCCCCACCCCCACCAGCCCCTTATTCTATACTACACCACCCACCCACCCCTCACACAGCCACATTAAACTGTACTCCCAGTTAACTCATTCACACCGCAACGATTTTGAATTAATAAAAAGAAAGCTCACAAATCACTCCAGCCACGCACACAAACAAAACGTACATAAACAAAAGGAGAAATGAAAGAAGATTACAGGTTTTTACTTCAGGTTTAGACATAGGGAAGTGGTAGATCAGACTTTTTTTATATATAGACTTTATATAGAAAAACTCTACACCGATTGGTTTCCCCACAACGAACCACTATAAAAGCAAAGTCAGAGGCAAAACTGGTCTACGGGAGCGAAGCGAGTTTAGAAGTGACCAAGGTATGGTGTGCACGCAGATTTACTTCCCTTGAAGCAAATACATCAAATTGACAGCTATCTATTAATTCCATACATATATGGCCGGAACGACTTGAATGAGGTAATCATGAAACTCATGGGAGATAATTTTGGGGTTGGTAATGTTATATTTTAAGAAATTCCTGTATTGGTATGGTAGTACCAGTAGTTTATTACCCCCCCCCCCCCCCCCCCACCCACCCCCAAAAAAAAGTCTAAATCTTTAGACAGGGTTCGTACAGATTTTTTATACCAAAATTCACAAACTTTCAAAGACCTTTACAAAGACCCTTTATCCTATTTTAGTATTTCCAAAGACCTCTCACGATACGCAATGACGACGATTGCTTCGATCACAATCACTCTTTGCACCAGTGTAGCAAAAAGACCCAGACATAGCTAAGGGAAGTAACTCTTGACAAATCGAGGGTGTCTGCTCGACAGAACTGGATCGTCGAACCGCAGATATCGAAAAATAAGCCATATTGAATAGCTGCTTTATTAATTCTGAAAACTAAAACTAAATTTGACGGCATCAATGACTTTTTAAGTTGTCAATGACTTTTTCACAAACCATTTAACGAATTTCACAGACCAAAGCCAATTTTCAAAGACTTTCAAAGACTTGAAACAGGGCTCCCCATTTTGTTTGACCATAGAGGGTATTTTCACCCCCAGGAAGCAGCTATAGAGGGTCTCTTCACCCCCAGGGTGAACTTATAGTTATAGAGGGTGAAAAATCAAAACAAAATAAGCATAAAGACATGTGGGTACTGTCAAAAAAATGTAAAGTATTGTATGCACAGGCAGTATGAAGCATTACATGCCTGGCATTTCCGACACACAAATGTTACCAACACAGTCACACACAGCCACACTCACACACATCATTCAAGAATCAAGAACTTTAATCCTTTGCCCTCTTTTGAGGCATTGAGGATGAAACAACAAAATTATAAAATTTCAAGCAAGGCATGACAATTTATGTTGAACATTCAATAGCACACACACACACACACTTTAATTCTCTCTCTCTCTCTGTCTTTCGCGGGATGTGTCAAAGGTCATTGAACTTGTAACCGCAGTACAAGCGCTCCCCAGATTTATAGTGCGTCTCAAACCCTCGAGTAGTAATTATAGTGCGTCGTTTCACCCCCAGTACGAAGTTTTAATGCGTCTGTCACGCACATTTGACGCACAGACGCACAGAATGGGGAGCCCTGTTGAAAATGGCACTCCATTTCTCAAAGACCTTCAAAGACCATGCGAACCCTGTTAGATGACACTTTTGCTCCAAACCAACTAACAAGGCAGAAAGATAGTAGATGACAGTAAGCAAAGGGAAAAGGCAGAATCAAAGAGAGTGACAGATTAGAGGAAGTTACAAGCACAGAACTTCCAGAAGGTGGGGGAACTATTTATACAAAAGATCCCCCGGTATCCCCACGGGGGGAGCCACTGTGTAATTATATTCATTTGACAAAAATCCACAAATTACCCTGACAAATACAGTGTACTGTACCTCCAGATCTGTCCCTCGTCAAAATGACACTAAAAGCGCTGCAAGCTTTTCCTCCAGTAATTTTCCCAGTAATTCAAGAATCAGCGTAAATTCCGTAAACGGCACGAGACAGTAAACGCATAATAATCTTCCTTCTGCTACAGCCAGCCTATAAGTGTAACTTTTGTGACTGTTTGTTTGTTACTAAGTCATGATAAGCAAGAACTACAGGATGTGATCATGTCATCTCTCCACAACACACACTGAAACTCAATGTTGCGCTTCGCAGATGTTCCCACACACACACATACGGTTACACATAACTCTCTCTCTCTCTCTCTCTCTCTCTCTCTCTCTCTCTCTCTCTCTCTCCCTCTCTCTCTCTCTCACATACACACACAGTCACACATAACTCTCTCTCTCTCTCTCTCTCTCTCTCTCTCTCTCTCTCTCTCTCTCTCTCTCTCTCTCTCTCTCACACACACACACACACACATACGGTTACACATATCTCTCTCTCTCTCTCTCTCTCTCTCTCTCTCTCTCTCTCTCTCTCTCTCTCTCTCTCACTCACATACATACACACACGGTCACACATAACTCTCTCTCTCTCTCTCTCCCCCCAGGGCTGGGTGGAAAAAAGCATGTATCTTGCTTATCTCATGTTCCCTGGTTAAATAAAATTTCGTTTTATCTCTCTCTCTCTCTCTCTCTCTCTCTCTCTCTCTCTCTCTCTCTCACACACACACACACACACACAGAACATTGTACTCAATGCTAGCAGTGTTGGGTGACAGGGAAGCCCTACAGTTACACAATGCAGCCTTCTCTCTCTCTCTTTCTCTCAGTATTTCTGCAGACATGCGGAAGCAGTGATTGGCACGGCTTGTCACACACATCCTTCCTCCTTCACTCCATACACCGGCTCAACAAACTGAACAACATTGGGCTTCTCCTTGTGCCTCCATTTTGAATTGTACAGTACAGTGGAACCTCCCTACTATGACCTCCCATTATAAGACTCCCTCCCACATAAGACCTACTTCTCTGAGACATTGCCCTTCTTTGTAAGTACAGTGGAACCTCCCTATTACGACTTCCCATTATAAGACTCCCTCCCACATAAGACCCACTTCTCTGAGACATTGCCCTTCTTTGTAAGTACAGTGGAACCTCCCTATTACGACCTCCCATTATAAGACTCCCTCCCACATAAGACCTACTTCTCTGAGACATTGCCCTTCTTTGTAAGTATGGAACCTCCCTATACGACTTCCCATTATAAGACTCCCTCCCACATAAGACCTACTTCTCTGAGACATTGCCCTTCTTTGTAAGTATTAAAATTACCTCCCTTATAAGACCCCTCAGGGCTCACAGGGACCCCCATTTGGGGGTCTATGAAGCACTACAAATCGAAAGGACCCTCTAAAAGAATAAGCAGAGGGTCCCAGGGATGCACTAGAAAAATTCCTTTTAGCATTCGCAATGCCACTGGGACGCTCAATCCCTCCTCCAGGACCCTCTTTACCGTAAGTGAAGGAGTCCCTGGGCCACCTTGTTTTGCGGGACGATTGGGAGCCCTGCCCCTCCATTATAAGACCTCATTTAGGATGATTTTTGAAGGTCTTATAAGGGAGGTTCCACTGTAGTAGCTTTCAGAACCATCAATGTTAGCCAAAGATCAAGCTCGGAAAACGTGTAGTTTGGACCCCCCCCCCCCCCCCCCCTCATGTTTACGACTCCCAATTTCTAGATCTGGTTCCTTCACTTTCATAATAACAGCCAACGGAATTTCCCCATTCAGAGTATAACTAGCAGGGACAAAGAGCACTGATAGTCACATGACAGTGATGTCACAAGCAGGAAAAATTCAAACTGGCTGTTCCATCTTTCGGACTAAATGATAATTTTAATTAATTATTTGTGACAGTAACTATTGAAAAAATATAATTAGCTCAAAATGCATTAGGTATTAGGTACTTTACAGTCACGGAGTCGTCTCTGTGAAATTCGGGTTGCTCCCACCTGGAGAGCGCGTCGCAGCCAGAGCCACCGCGCCACCCAATTTATTTTTAAAAAAATGTTTGCATGCGATTTTTGTGACTGATGAGGAAGGAAAGGGGGGGGGGGGGGGGGGGGGGGGGGGGGTCTGGTTTCCTCTATATGTTCCTGGCCTGCATGGTGTGTGCTCATCATCACCCTCATTTCCTTATCAACTCCTCCTTATCCCAAACCTTACCCTTACCACCCCATTACACTAAGAAGGGCAAGACTGGAAGAAGAAAAAAACGTCAAGAACTGAGAAATGGAGGGAGGGGGAATAATGTACTGTGATTCCCCAAAAGGGAACAATAATTATTCTTCAGCACACATCGTACATGAGAAAGAAATGAGAAGTACTGTACTTACACCAAGGGTGAAACTCCTCGCTTACAAGCAACACTGTTGTTGCCTCGAAATCCTCCACTGAAATCTTCCAAGCTCTGTCTGGTGACAATCCTGACATGGCAGGGACACAAATGTTCATTCGTCAGGGTCACAATACACGTCGTCATTTTTCGCTCGTTCCCCATGGCGACACAGCTATATAATGCAAGTCATACCGTTACCAGCCTGTCAATGTGTGGCCATGGGGAGAGAGGGGGCCAAACATAGCAACGTGCACGCATATTTATCACCCGCGGAGCTTACGGAGCGAAGGTGATATTGTTTTTGTTGTGTAAGTGGCTACTGTGGCTGTGTGTGTGTGTGTGTGTGTGCGTGGGGGGTTGTTAACAGCATATCACCATGAAAGAATAAAGATAGGAAGATGAAACTTGATGTGCATGTAGGCTAGGTACTGTAGATGTGCCTTTTGGTGTCAAGGTCAAGGTCATGACCTTGACATATGACCTTGAAAACTGAACATCTATTTTTAGCCATATCTCGGGCACCAGTCGACATAGGATGTTGAAACTTGGCATGAAGGAGGTTTGGCTTATGCTCCTTCCGAATATGTTGACCAGTCAAGGTCAAGGAAATGGCTGGACCCTGAAAATCTGGGGGGGGGGTCGGAAAAATGGAGTTCCCAAGATGAAATCAGGTGGGAATGTTGACTGGGTATTGTAAATGTGCCTTTTGGGGTCTAGCAAAACTAGCAAGTGGGTGATTCTCGGATGCTTATATGGGAAATCTACTCGGCAAGATAGGGACAGTCAGCAGCAGAAACAGTAAGATAGTGACAGTATGCAGCAGCAGCAAGATAATCACAGTCATCCTCCGAAGTCGGGGTGTGGCTGTGTAACTCTGCGGGCGATTCTCGAATGCTACATTCGATAACTTTTCAATCTAGTTACTATTGTGACCAGACCATCACCTTGATAGCCATTCTACAGTACTTTCCAAATTTTCACATCGAAAATCAGTAACCAACGAATACAGTTGAACCTCCCTTATAAACCTCCCATTATAAGACTCCCTCCCACATAAGACCTACTTCTCTGAGACATTGCCCTTCTTTGTAAGTATTAAAATTACCTCCCTTATAAGACCCCTCCATTACGCTCATAATTGACAGGAAACTGAGCGATCGAAGAAGAAGAAATCCACCACCGTTGACTAATTTCAACAGCATTTCCTTCAAGTTCCACTCTTTATCATTTCATGCACACTTCACCCTTTCCCCACTACGCCCCACAGTTTTTGTTTGCCAACCCAGTGTGGCGTTCTCAAAATGGATTTGTTCTCAACAAGTCTGCGCATACATGTGCGAAATCGATCATGACGTACCATCAAATTTCATCTTTTGTGTATTCGACACTACATTGACCTAGTAAACCTATCCCTAACCCTAAACCTATCCCAAGACCTGTTTACCCCCCACGCAAGTCTTGAGAAGTCTGGATAGCTGAAATGAGTAGTTTGGGCTCAAAATGTGTAGTTTTATTCATTAAACCACCAAACAATTTTCACTGAAAATGAGTAATTAGAGCATTATTTTCAATTTTGAATAGTAGAGGTCCAAATTGAGTAGAATACTACTCGAAAAGAGTAGAGCAAACAGGTCTGTATCACCAACCTGAAACCGTCAAATACACAAAAAATAATTTTGCACATGCGCACACATGTGGAGAACAAATCCATTTTGAGAAGGCCACACCGGTGTGTTGAATCCAGCACAGCAGCATCGCCAGCCTTACCAACTGTCTCACCCTGTTGTTCCAACAGAACTGTCTAGGCCTAACAGATGTGTGTGTATGTGCGTGACTCAACCAACTATTTCGTCTGAAGTAAAACCAACAAGCTGGAATATACTCAGGCTTTTCGGTAAAGACATAGCTATGTAAATCTCTCTCTCACTCACTCACTCACACACACACACACACACACACACACACACACACACACACACACACACACATCTACACACACACACACACACACACACACACACACACACACACACACACATCTACACACACACACACACACACATCTACACACACACACACACCTACACACACACACACACCTACATCTACACACACACACACACCTACACACACACACACACACCTACATCTACACACACACACACACACACCTACACACACACACACTGTTTCCTATGGAATCCACGCACTTCCCAAAGTATGTTTTTTTCCACTCCTTGAACATATTCGGTTTCCTTCTCTTCCAAGAATAATAAGTTCAAGGGAGGGGGGTAGCCAGAAGAAGAATGCAGCTTATGTTTCTCACTCAGGGCTGAAAATAGGTCTGACACACAGCTTTACACACTTAGGAGGCTTGACTGAGTATAATAATTATTATCACATATAACTCTGTGAAGCTAAATTTAAAAGGGAGCTTCCCCTTTAATTAAAATTAACTGCTTTCAAAAAAAAAGAAGTTTGCACAGATTAGATCTTCCCTGTGAGAATCTACCCTAGTTAACAGGTGAGATGAGGGTGAGGAGGAGTTGGGGGTGGATGGGTCTGGATATGAGGCGGAAAGGGGGAGGGGGGGGGGCGTCAGAGAGAGAGAGAGAGAGAGAGAGAGAGAGAGAGAGAGAGTTCAGACTTCAGGAACTATATTTTACAAGGAAAAGAATTTAGGATGGGCCTAGTCTTCCATTCTGTCCTTGGTTCTAAGCATGCAACACATAACTAATACTATAAATGAACATTGAGACACAGGAAAATCGCCAAAGAGAGAGAGAGAGAGAGAGAGAGAGAGAGAGAGAGAGAGAGAGAGAGAGAGAGAGAGAGAGAGAGAGAGAGAGAGAGAGAGAGAGAGAGAGGAGAGAGAGAGAGAGGGGGGAGAGAGACAGAGAGAGAGAGAGAGAGAGAGAGAGAGAGAGAGAGAGAGAGAGAGAGAGAGAGAGAGAGAGAGAGAGAGAGAGAGAGAGAGAGAGAGAGAGAGAGAGAGAGAGAGAGAGAGAGAGAGAGAGAGAGAGAGAGAGAGAGAGAGAGAGAGAGAGAGAGAGAGAGAGAGAGAGAGAGAGAGAGACGTCACAAAGAGAGCATTCAGCAGGCAGGCGCACGCGTGTGTCTGTCTGTGTAGATGGCTGGGGAGGATAGGGCGGAGGGAGGGGGTGGGTGGGTGGGTTAGGGAGGGGGGAGACTGGCCTTTAAGACCTCTGTGTGATACCAGAGAGGTGATACTGATAGTGATCGGTCCCAGTGGATTACCAGCCACAACAGAGGCAGAGACAGTACAAAACTGGGGGGAAGGGTGAGAGGGGGGTGCAGGCAAATTTAGTCATGTGATGGGATGGTGGGCGATGGCTTGTGTGAGTGGATGGATGATGGGAGGGAAAGGTATTCTTAGGTATTAGGTCATTCATAGTCACAGAGGCGTCTGTGAAATTCGGGTTGCTCCCACCTGGAGAGCGCGTCGCAGCCACATTTTGTCCAAATGACAACTTTTTGATTGCCACTGGGTTTAACCTATGCGAAGTGCATGGGCACACGGGACCTCAGTTTATCGTCTCACCCGAAAGACTCCACGTTCAGACCGTACTAAGGCCTAAGTGCAAAGTGAGAGGAAAAATCCCCTGTACCCAGGTTCGAACTCGGGTTTACTTGACACGAGGCGAACGCGCTACCACTGTGCCACTCTACACCTTTTTAGGAGCATAGGATAAAAGAACGTGGGGCCTGGCAGGGGATGTGCCACAGAAAAGACCCAACACCCTGAACAACGTGAAAGATTGCAAACAAAGCAAACCAAAATGGAGGTTAATTTGAAATGAAAAATACTCATAATTCTGCTCCTATTGCGTTATACATTGCCAGAACTTGACTTTGAACAAAATTTGTTGAAACCAATACTCGTAATTTGGATCTTTGGATAAAATGAGATCGATTCTAAGGGGAGGTACAGTGGAACCTCCCTTATAAGACCTCCCATTATAAGACTCCCTCCCACATAAGACCATTGCCCTTCTTTGTAAGACCTCATTTTGGATGATTTTGAAGGTCTAAATAAGGGAGGTTCCACTGTACTTACAAAGAAGGGCAATGTCTCAGAGAAGTATGTCTTATATGGAAGGGAGTCTTATAAGGGAGGTTCCACTGTATCAATCAAAACTTTGCTGTCCATCAACCTTGTGCACTTTTCCCCCACTTTGCAGAATGATCCATTCAATAGTTTAGGACATGATGTTAATTTTCACCTAATCTTAAAGGTGGACCCTGACGGATGAGTTTTTGCAAGAAACTCGACGAGACCAGAAAGACAGCCTTTTCAAGGATCTGAACACTCACTTTGCTCTGGTTTCTGGGGAGGGGGGAAGGGAGAGACAGACAGTGATTGGGGGTAGAGACAGATTGGGGGAGAGAGAGATAGACAAGAGTGACAGTAAAACTGTAAGAAAACCAGGGGGAGAAAAAGAGCTCTACTACCACAACTTGTACATGAGAAGAGAAACAGCAGGAGGGTAAAAATCAATGATTGTTACCGGTTCTTGACATGGTAAAATGCCAGCCCCCACACACCCCTACCCACCCACCCACCCCCACCACACACCCACCCCACACACACACTTGTTTTGTGTCCCCCACATTCCTCCTGTATGCCTCCAAGGATGGATACCCTCCCTCTCCCTCCCTACCTTCTTTCTCAAACCCACTGACTTTTTTCACTGGTATTTGGTTCGTGAAGTAACAAAACCCTCCACACACACATACGGAGAGAAACTCACACACACGCACATACACACATGCGCGAGCGCACACACACACATCAGAGGGAGACAGACACAGAAGGAGACAGACACAGAGAGAGAGAGAGAGAGAGAGAGAGAGAGAGAGAGAGAGAGAGAGAGAGAGAGAGAGAGAGAGAGAGAGAGAGAGAGAGAGAGAGAGAGAGAGAGAGAGAGAGATACATACACACCATGTCCAACTTCTTGCGAAGCATGATTTATTGTCCATTTTTCCTTACTTTTGTTTCCATTTGTAATGCATGCAAATGTGTTTCCTTGCTTGTATTGTGCTTGTACGAGACCACACTGTAATTTCACTTAACGTGATACAGTGATACCTCTTATAAGACCTTCAAAAATCACCCAAACTGGGGTCTTATAAGGGAGGGGTCTTAAAAGTGAGGTAATTTTAATACTTACAAGGAAGGGCAATGTCTCAGAGTAGGTCTTATGTGGGAGGGAGTCTTATAATGGGGGGGTCTTATAAGGGAGGTTCCACTGAAATCAAGTATTTTTGACTTTGACTTGACCATCTCATATCTGAACAGACATTAAACTAAAAAAAAGAATGAACACACCATCTCTCTCTCTGTCTCTCTCTCTCTCTCTCTCTCCAGCTGATAGAAGTGATGCCATGCTTCAGTGACCTCTCCCACACAGGTAGGTAGGCCTAGCATCCTCTGACCTCCTTCCCTTACATCCCCTGTCTCTACTTATCTCCACCCCACACCCACCCACACCCAGTCCCTTCCTAAACTATCTCATCCAAGGGTAAACCAACCTGATAACCAACCTCTCCCTCCCCTCAATCAGCCCAGACCATAGAAGTATAATAGTACCTCCATGGCCCAGACACACAGATGCTCGACTTAATTAAGCTTCAGAGAGAGAGAGAGAGAGAGAGAGAGAGAGGGGGAGGAGAGAGAGAGAGAGAGACAGAGAGAGAGAGAGAGAGAGAGAGAGAGAGAGAGAGAGAGAGAGAGAGAGAGAGAGAGAGAGAGAGAGAGAGAGAGAGATGCACATGCACATGTAACTCACATGAGCACGCACACGCGCACACACACACACATCAGTATTTGTCCAAAAATGAACAAGCTTTAAATAAGCTTCTTTTTTTTAAATTTATTAAAGCCATATATTCCAAAAAAGATTTAATTGATAGTTTGCCTTAGTCATTTACAATGTCATTTTTCTTTCATTTTTTTTTCATATACATATATTCTTTCTTTTTTTCATGATTAGATAGATACTAACATTTAACGAATATGAAAATGCTTCTTGGTTGGTTATTTATAATAATATTGATTACATGGTACCTCTTGAAGAATATCAAGACTTTTCCTAACTTTCAACAACAAAAATGTGTACTTTTTCTCTCCTAATAGGGCATTTGCCACATGCCAGCGACCTTGAGTTTCACCGAGTTGAATTAGAAAGGTTAACGGGCAGAATGAGCGTGGGCAAGTTAGTAGTCTTGTATAGATTTCGAACTCTCGTGGCAAATGCCCTATTCCATGGGTAGTAGTCTTCCAAATGACCTACTGCCCCTACCAGTCAAGCAGCAGTACACCACAAGGCAAACCCTGTGTGCAGAGTGCAGACAGGCAGAAACAGCTGTTGTAACACAGTAGTTGGTAGGCCAACCGGATGACTAGGCCTTCAAGACTGCACTTAGTCATCTCCAAACATGGAACACTCCATTTTTATAAAGTTTTATTTGTTGTGCATTTGACGGTTTAAGGTTTGGGTTAGGGTTAGGGATAGGGTTAGGGTTAGGGCTAGAGTCAGTTTAATTTCAGATTGAATGGTTAAAAGATACACATTCTAAAGTTTCGCTGAAAACCGACATTGTCACGCAAATGGCGTCACTTTCCATATTTGGAGATGACCAAGTGCAGCAT
>CM065710.1:26211030-26233530 GCA_017654935.2 Phymorhynchus buccinoides
GAGAGAGAGAGAGAGAGAGAGACAGACGGACGGACAGACACAGAGAGACAGAAACAGAGATAGATGGGCTTACCTGGCTAAAGTTTACAAGAGAGAGAGAGAGAGAGAGAGAGAGAGAGAGAGAGAGAGAGAGAGAGACAGAAGCAGAGACAGTGAGAGACAGATGGGTTACCTGGCTAAAGTTTATGAGAGAGAGAAGAGAGAGAGAGAGAGAGAGAGAGAGAGAGAGAGAGAGAGAGAGAGAGAGAGAGAGAGAGAGAGAGAGAGAGAGAGAGAGAGAGAGAGAGAGAGAGAGAGAGAGAGAGAGAGAGAGAGACAGATACACACAGAGAGACAGAGCTGACACACGGAGAGAGAGAGACACAGAGAGAGAGAGAGAGAGAGAGAGAGAGAGAGCGACAGACACACGGAGAGAGAGAGAGAGAGAGAGAGAGAGAGAGAGAGAGAGAGAGAGAGAGAGAGAGAGAGAGAGACGGACAGACACAGAGAGACAGAAACAGACAGATGGGCTTACCTGGCTAAAGTTTACAAGAGACACAGAGAGAGAGAGAGAGAGAGAGAGAGAGAGAGAGAGAGAGAGAGAGAGAGAGAGAGAGAGAGAGAGAGAGAGAGAGAGAGACAGACAGACAGACAGATACACAGAGGGAGAGGGAGAGACAGAGACAGAGACAGACACAGAGAGATGGATTTACCTGGCTAAATTTTACCGTCAGCATCACTACAGAGCAGAGAGTGGAGAAGCCAGAATAGCTGGCTGGCTTGCCAGTTGACTTGAGGTTTTCAAAGGAACTGAACACATCACACACATTCCGGGGTGGGAAGCAAAAGGGATGCACTCTCTACCTGGGATGTGTATGTAGTACTACACTGCCAGCCTTCTGGTGGAAGAGAGAGGGGGAGGGAGGAAAACAGAGGGTAAGAGGAGGGGGGGGGGGGGGGTAAAAGGAAGACGTAATGACTAGAGCTTTTACGAAATTTCAAAAGGCCAATTTCAAAGAGAAAAGATATGTATGTATACATGATTAGAATAGACCCATAACCAATTTTAATAATTAGGCTACAGATAAAAACAAGGTTTTTTTTTAGCATCACTTGACATGAGAAAACACATTGCAAAATGTGGGAATCTGATGTATATGAAATGCGTGTAACCCAAAACCGTACACTACAATGGAACCTCCCATAAAAGACACACACACCCTCCCCTTATAAGACCCCCCCCCCCCCCCCACACACACACACTTTTCTACACTCTCTGCTCCCACTTATTAAAGACCCACCACGTCCATGAGTGAAAATCATGGTTTTCACATGGTTTTCCCTCTCTCGCTGGTAAGAAATCTTAAGAAATCTTTTAGAGGGAAAATACACGTGACGTGGTGGGTCTTTAACCCTTTGACTCCCAACCATTCGAACCGGAAATCAATCCCAGTTCCCGAGAGATGGGAATTAACTCCGAACGTCACACCAAATATTTTATTTAAAAAAATCACCCAGAATAAAGTCTAACTCACATTTCATTTCTGAAAGATGCATATTGAATAGCAATATTTTCATTCGGAAGCTAACACAATGTCACACAACAAACCATGAAATAGAAGAAAAAATCCGTAATGGCGCTCCGAGCATCGCGCTGAGTCAATACTGCACACGTCACGTGGAAAGAAGAAAAAAATTCACTTCGAAAAATCCGTTCAAAAAGACTAGTGGGTGCTTTCCCTTGCTGTAAGAACCAAAAACGGACCAGCGAGAGTCAGGAACAGGAAGAACTAACTTAGTATATTGCATTGTGGGTAGGGAGAAAGTGAAAGTGAATGTACTAGACCTGGCGTTCAGTGGACGCAATCGGCGCTTACGGGCTACATGAGTTGACAAAAGTCTGTATTACGTATGTTTATTATTTTCTACACTTTAAAATGACGATTCATGTGCTCTGTTCAGTATATAATTCTTTCCATACGTAAGGACTGTAGATATGACAACTGAAATGTTACTTTATGTCCAAGTATTTTTTTCTCCTTTAAAATATGTGCGACAATTTTGGACCGATCGACAGACCGACTGACCGAAGGGGTAGATCACCTGAAATGTGCATAAAACCCCTCAGGCTTCTTGCTCGCCCAACCCTATTCACTACAGTGGAACCTCCCTTATAAGACCTTCAAAAAGCATCCCAAATGCATGGGTGAAAGTGACAGATTTTGAAATAAGGAAGGTGGGGGTGGGGGGTGTTCAGGGGCCGCTTAGGCGTCAGTGGGGTGTAGGGGCAGCCACCTGCTTGGGGGATCTTTGGGGCAAATATCCCGGAAGTTGACAAGAATATACAGATAAAATCATAAATGCCAATTTTGTGAGCTCTCCTGAGGTCTTTCACTTATGAAATGTTTTGAACTCTAAAATGACATTGAAGTTGAAAGTTCTAAGGAGCAGACACACTTTGTGGCCTTTGGTTGATCAAATCGGTCGATTTCTAGTTTTTTCTCTCCTTCAAATTTTAAAAATAAGGAATTCCTTATTTTCTGATTTTGAAACTAAGGAAATCCTTGCTGAGAAGGAAAACTTTCACCCATGCAAATGAGGTCTTAAAAGGAGGGGTCTTAAAGGGAGGTAGTTTTAATACTTACAAAGAAGGGCAATGTCTCAGAGAAGTATCCTATTTTCCGGACTATAAAGCCAGAATTCCATATGCGCGATTTTAAAGGCGAAAATCGACAGCGATAATCGCCCGCGGTTAAAATTTATCGCCACCAACAATCAC
This sequence comes from Phymorhynchus buccinoides, assembly GCA_017654935.2. Lineage (NCBI taxonomy): Eukaryota > Metazoa > Mollusca > Gastropoda > Neogastropoda > Raphitomidae > Phymorhynchus > Phymorhynchus buccinoides. The sequence continues at coordinate 26,213,789 of CM065710.1, forward strand.
TCATTCTGCACACCCATAAGCGCGATAATCGCGACCAGTCAGTCGAAAATCGCTCGCGATTTTATTTTATCGCTTGGTGAAGCGAAAAAATATTTTTGTCGCCGTAGAAAATAGTCTCAAAGTGGATGGAGCAAAATCATCACGCGATTGTTCAGCCAGCATGGCTTCCAAAACCGTGGAGAAACATGTGGTACTCGTGAAAAACGTTGCTTGCAGTTCCGAAGGCGCGATCGGGATTTTTAGCGCGATGTTTGAATAGCGCCATCGAAAATCGCCGGCGATTGTAGCGTCAATGGAATTGCAAGCAACATTTTTCGTCGCTGTCGAAAGTAGCGGGCGATTTAAGCCAGCGAAAATAGCGCATATGGAATTCCAGCTTTAGGCGATACTTTTTCCCAGACTGAGACCCCTGCGCCTTGTGATATGACTACTAAAATAGAAAGAAAATATAATAACAAAATCTGAATTTTTTGGTCAAATTTGGGGGATGCACTGTATAATCAGGTGCGCCTTGTAGTCCGTAAACTACGGTAGGTCTTATGTGGGAGGGAGTCTTATAATGGGAGGTCTTATAAGGGAGGTTCCACAGTATTATAGCTGCGAACTTTGGAGAAACAAAATTCCTGACAAAAAGTGTGCAGGGGCCGTCGAAAACCCCCGGAGCAACACAGAAAGAAGGAAATTCTGTGTGCTTTTTAACCCACACTTTAATAAATAAAGGTATCAAAATGTTGTCAATATCTTGTATATATTATATATAAGATACAAAACCTTTGTACAGAGTTCTAAAAAAAAAATCCTACTTTTAAAGTTCAACCTAAAACTAAGAAAATGTGTGCACGTACATGCGTGTGTGTCTGTTGTGCGTGTGTGAGTGTTTCAATGCTGATTCAGTGATTGTAAAGCGCTTTGTGCTCGATAAAAAGTGCTATTAGTGTCCGATTTTTTTAATGTTTTTTTTAATCCCTCAATTAGTCAATACCCCCATCCTTCGAAACACCTACGCTCGGAAACGTCAAATTCAGGAAAATTGGATCATTTTCTGGATTTTCCTAACATACCATGGAATTCTATACATTCCCAGGGCTCCCTATTTGGGGGTCTATGAAGCACGAAAATTCTCAAGGACCCTCTAAAAGAATGTGCAGGGGGTCCCACGGATGCACTATTCTCTATAAAAATTCTTTCTAGCATTGGCAATGCCACTGGGACCCCCTCTATCCCGCCTCTAGGACCCTCTATACTGTAAGTGAAGGAGTCCCTGGGACCCCTTGTTTTGCAGGACGATTGGGAGCCCTGATTACTGAAAAATTCCTAAGGGTTGGCAGCTATGCACTATTCTACTAATAAGCAGAAGCCTATATAATTCCTTCAGAACAACTAAACATCATTAGCGAACAGCCCTGCTTTCTGACAGATTAACAGAGCCCTGCTGTAGCAGCATTTTCAGGCAGATTATTATGAAGGAAGCATACCTTTGCTACCACACACCGCTAATCCCACACACAGTCAGTACCACATATCAGTGGATCCACATACCGCAGGGCCCACAGTTGTGGGATTAGCGATATGTGGGACTAACGATACTAGTCCCACATACCGCTATAATTCCCACAATTCTGATGTAAATTGGAATGGAAAAATGCAATAGCTACCACAGACCATTGGTACCACATACCTTTGTTCCCACATACCTTTAGTCCCACATTTTGAAGCAAAACAGTGGAACCTCCCTTATAAGACACCCCTCTCCCCCCATATAAGACTCCCTCCCACTTAAAACCTACAGTTTCTCCGAGACATTGCCCTTCTTTGTCAGGATTAAAATTGTCTCCCTATATTACAACTCTCTCCCTTATGCTGGATGATTTTTCAAGGTCTTAAAGACCCACCAGGTCCATGAGTGAAAATCACGGATTTCACATGTTTCCCTCTCTTGCTGGTAAGAAATCTTACTTTGACCAAGTGTGGCTCCCATACAAATTTTCTCATGTACGAAAAAGAGATCACTTTAAAGAGCAGCCTCGATTGTATATGACTGAGAAAGTCTATATGTGGGCCACACCGATCCAGAAAAAAACAAGGGACTTAATCCAGCCGGGTCTACTCTAATGGTATGTGGTACCACTGGTGTGTGGGAATATTGGTATGTGGTAACAAAAGTATGCTTCCATTAATGAAGAGGCTTGGTTCTGCATCAGTGAGGCAGTCTATATAGACTAGTGCACTGGTTTCTGTAAACTCAAAGTGGTCTGCCCAGTCTCCCTCCCCCTGGCAGCCAGCCATTAGCCCCTTTAGCTTTATACCTGGGTGCTGGGCTTTGTGTAAAGCCTGCCAAACGAAAACAGCTCTATCTAACCCAGCAGCCACCACCACAGCACCACCACCCTCTCTCTACCTAAAGGAGCTGATGATCCACATGTCCAACTGCAGTCCTACGACTATCCAACTGTGTATGACATCTGTGAGGCACGATTCTGATGAAATCTATTACTACTGTTCACCAGTGATCCTGTTAACTGGGGTTTTTTGGACTATAAGGCGATACTTTTTTCCCCCTAGATTCAGACCCCTGCGATAATCCTCATTTATGTGTGTGCGCGTGTGTGTGTCTGTCCAGGTGATTGTGCCCAAACCGTTGGCCACAGACCCCTATAACCATATATATTCTTGATCATCATGTCACAACCTATTCAGATCCTGAATTTTGAACCGCCAGTGCAAACCTCCACCAATAGCATATTGGGCACATATATAATACTAGACGGTTACTACCCGCTTCGCGGATAAAAAAAATATATAAAAAAATTGGACGGAGCCAGATTCGAACCCGGAACGTTCGGGTGAGGTGCGACGACTTAACCATTAGGCTATTGTATCTTGCTGCTGTCTGTTGAAAATTTTGCCTTATAGGTGGGTAGAAACACTGACCTGGTCGACTGGCTTTCTAATTACGCTAATTACGGAGCGTGTTGCACAATGTAATGTACCCTATGTTACCCCGGGATCATCCATCTGGATACTGTAAAAGTTTGGCGGCGATAAAACCACGCTAAATATTGTTTTATCCCTAACACACACACACACCTCGGTTATATATATAGAAGTTTACTATATATATTGGATAGTCGTACGACTGCAGTTGGACGTGTGGATCTGCCCCTTTAACTTTCAAGATGACCTCACAACTCAGAAGCCTCTGCATCCCACTATCTGGTGCAAAGTTATGTAAACATCTATAACAGCTGTGCACTGTTCCCTGTTGGTGTAAAGGGTAGAGCACACAGATCATCCACAGTTCAGTCCAGACCTGTTTACTCTACTCTTTTCCAGTAGTATTCTACTCAATTTGGACCTCTACTACTCTTCAAAATTTAAATAATGCTCTTTAATTCATGATTACTACTCATTTTCAGTGAACATAAGTCATTGTTTGATGGTTTAACCCTTTCACCGCCAGCCATTTTTCGGCCAAAAAATACCCTTAAACCTAACTGGGTAGAGAAAAAAAATTCTCTGCAATATTGAGAATTCCTCTGTGACATATGTAACATCAGGCCCATCCCCACCTCCCCAAATCAAGAAAACAGGGTCTCCAGACAACAGGCTCTGACCTGATGCCCTCTAGTGACATGGGTGTAAAACCAATGTGGTGACAAAAGTCGACATTGGCGCTAAAAGGGTTAATGAATATTTTAAAAAACTACTCATTTCAGCTATCCAGACTACTCAAGACTTGTGTTGGGGATAAACAGGTCTGGTTTACTTTTGTAAGACGCAATACACAGCCAGACATTAACTGTTCTAGTGCTATGGGCGAATATATTCCACACTCTACACTAACACCAAATGCCAAGACATTCACTGCCAAGTTTGCCTTGGCATGAGGCTGTGTCAGACCAGTTGACATCAGCTAGAACGCCAAGGCTACATCAAAATGTTGTTATGCTCTGAATGGTTGTGCGGGGGGATTGTCTTAAGCCATGACAAGCTCCCAGCTTAACATCGTCAGTGTAAAATCCCCCGAAGATGGAGTGTGGCTGCCCACATGGCGGGGTAATCAAAAACGGTCACACACGTAATGTTCTCATCCCTAGCTGGTGCATTTGTACTGAATTGTTCAAGTGCTCTGGCTGTTGGGATGATCCCTGGAGTTGTTAAGCCAGGGAACAACAACAACAACACCACTGCCAAGTGGTCTATTTTCAGAGCTTATATCAGTGATTTGCTTCCTTTAACCCTTTCACCACCAGCCATATTACAGCCAAAAATTGCCATTAAATTTACCTGCCCAGGTAGACAACAAAATCCGTCTGCAGTATTGGGAATTCTTCTGTGACATAATAAAATAAGGTCTATCCTTACTTCCCAAAACTAAGACAATCAGGTCTTTGAATAATAGACCCTAATTTGATACCTTTTAGTGACTCATAACATATATCTGTATTGCTAAAAAAAAAATCGGGACTTTACTGGTGTTGCACTGCCTCCGGGCATTGCCTCCAGTATTGTTCCCACCATCTTTGTATTTACAAATGTCCCATATGTGTCTATGACCGAGAGGACGTAAAACAAACATTTTTCTTCTTCTTCTTCCTTTTAGTGACATAGGTGTCAAATCACTGTGGTGCTAAAATCCAAAATGCGACTTTGGCGGTGAAAGGGTTAAAACAATGCATGAACACTCGGGGGGGGGGGGGGGGGGGGGGGGGGGGGGGGAATGGTTACCCTCCTCTCCTCAGTTCAGATGCAACGGACAACTAAGAACGTCAAAAAATACATGGCACTAGAATAGTTAAAATCATTCCTTCCAAACAGCTAAATGTCATTAGCTAACTGGGCGAGTTTCAGGTACATAATAAACAAGATTCTGCTGCACTGCTTTGTATTAGCTTCTTCTTTTTTTAAGATATTGAGAGCACACTTTGCTCTAGTTTCTTCGTAGTGAGGCTTGTTGCCAGCCATTTAGATAAGTCATGATAGCACGCTGGGTTTTGTTTAAAGCTTGCCAAATGACAACAACTCAGTCAACCTCAGCCAGCAACATACAAACTCATTCTTCAGGATTCAACGCAGAACGCAACCCAGTCTCCTCTAAGTGCAATACAGTGGAAGCTCCCTTATATTTTAAGTTATAAGACCTCCCATTATAAGACTCCCTCCCATATAATACCTACTTCTCTGAAACATTGCCCTTCTTTGTAACTATTAAAATTACCTCCCTTATAAGACCTCCCATTATAAGACTCCCTCCCATATAATACCTACTTCTCTGAGACATTGCCCTTCTTTGTAACTATTAAAATTACCTCCCTAATAAGACCTCATTTGGGACGTTTTTTGAAGGCTCCACTGTACCTCATCTGGCGTTTGTTTGTTGTTGTTGTCGTACCCTGGCTAAAAGACTCCAGGGATCATCCCAACAACCGAAGCACTTGAACACCACTATGGTACAAATGCATCAGCTAGGGATTCGAGAACATGTTTCTCAAGCGTAAAATTGCTGCTTCTGCCATCTATTTTGAGTATGGTCTACGTGTGTGACCGTTTTTGACTATCCCGGCACGTGGGCAGCCACACTCCGACTTCAGGGGATTTGGGAGACTGTTAATGCTAGGAGCTTGTCGTGGCTTCCGCTAAAGACAATCCCCTGCATAACTATGCATAGCATGACAACATTTTGATGTAGCCTTGGTGTTCTAGCCTATGTCAATAGGTCTGACATAGCCATAAGCCATGGGGTAAAGCTGTTATTTCTTGCAGGCGTGTAAAGTTTCCAATTCGCTACTTAAGCAAAGAGACTGAGTAAAACTAAAATTTAAACAAATTTAAAGTTGTTCCCTTAGAACTTTAAAAGAAAATAGACATCAACAAAAAATAATATAGCTGCGGAATATTCCAGAAAAATGAACGTCTTCAGTAATGGAACTAAAAGGGGTTGAGGAATATTCCAGAAAAATGAACGTCTTCAGTAATGGAACTAAAAGTGGTTGAGGAATATTCCAGAAAAATGAACGTCTTCAGTAATGGAACTAAAAGTGGTTGAGGAAATATTCCAGAAAAATGAACGTCTTCAGTAATGGAACTAAAAGTGGCTGAGGAATATTCCAGAAAAATGAACGTCTTCAGTAATGGAACTAAAAGTGGTTGAGGAATATTCCAGAAAAATGAACGTCTTCAGTAATGGAACTAAAAGTTGTTGAGGAATATTCCAGAAAAATGAACGTCTTCAGTAATGGAACTAAAAGTGGTTGAGGAATATTCCAGAAAAATGAACGTCTTCAGTAATGGAACTAAAAGTGGTTGAGGAATATTCCAGAAAAATGAACGTCTTCAGTAATGGAACTAAAAGTGGTAAGTGTAGTAGAAACTGTGTTAGTTCCCGTTTGTTAAACAAAACAAACAAAATTAGATGAAAGCTGAAATAAAGAAAACAAAAATCTGTGCAAAACTTAATTCTTACCCATTATAATCAAGTCACGTGGAGTGTGCAAAAAAAGCAAAAAACAAAAAAACGATAGTGACAGACAGTCACAGAAAGAAACACAGGCCCATCCACACACACCTGCAACTAAAACATTCACTTCAACTCTCACACAATAAGTTTACTATAATTATATGTACAATATTTACATAAAAATCATAAAATAAGATTCACACAGTACTTGCACAAAATTTATAAAATGAAATAGATTTTATTAGTCTTACTAAATTGACAAAGCACAGTACAAATCGAAACCACACACATGCACGCTCACGCACGTCACACACACACACACACACACACACACACACACACACACACACACAGAGAGTAATAGAGTCACAGAGAGAGAGAGTAATAGTGTCACACACACACACACACACACACACACACACACACACACACACACACACACACACCAAGAGAGAGACAGAGACATAAAGAAAGATAGCGGTGGTAAAGATATAATAGAAAAACAGAGACAGGGCGTGTACACACACACACACACACACACAGAGTAATAGAGTCACACAGACAGACAGACAGACAGACACACGCACACGCACACACACACACACAGAGTAATAGTCTCTCTCACACACACACACACACACAGAGTAATAGTCTCTCTCTCTCTCTCACACACACACACACACACACACACACACACACACACACACACACACACACAGAGAGTAATACTAACACACACACACACACACACACACACACACACACACACACACACACACACACACACACACACACACACACACACACGCACGCACGCACACACACACACAGTAATAGTCACACACACACACACACACTGAGCTACCCAGAGCCAGGTAAGGCAGATTTCCATGCAGGTAGCAATCCCTGGGGTGGGTCCGAAATGACACCGGTCGAAACTTTACCAAAAAAAACCTGTCATGTCCCCATTTTCTTCAGTAGAGGTTCGGCAGGTGACAATTCTGCAACACAGCGAGAAGGAAACAGCTGGCCGCCGCTCGTCTCAACCAAATCCAAAACGGAAATAGTGAGGCTAAGAGAGGAGATCACGAAATTGAATAGAGTTGAGAACCGGTTCAAAAATCCGAACCAGTTTTAAACCGTTTTTTATCGAACCGTTTTTGTTTTTTTAAACCAGTACTCGCATCACTAGTTTCACCTATGCAAACACATATTTATTTGTCAGAATATTCAGACACACGCGCGCACACATACACACACACACTAAAGAAACTTATGACTTATGACACACACACACTCAACTGAACATTCAGTCAAAGTCAAAGCCATACACCACCACAAACTAGAAACTACTACTCTTGGTTTACAAATACCCAATCTGCGCTGAGAATCAGTGTTGTTCTTCGAAAATAACGCGTTATTCTAAGAAAAACTTCCTTTGAATTTGCAGTTAAAAAAACGGTTCACAGCAACTCAAACTGGTTTTTTGAACCGCGAAAGTGTAGCACCGGTTTTTCGGCTCAAACCATTTTTTCCCCCCACCTCTAAAATTGAACAATTGAACTATTAATTAACTCCCCTCCACCAAAGATGAATCCAAAACTTTTTTGATAAACAAAATATGATTTACTATTGAAATAGTACACCTGGGAGTGGGAGAAAAAGTAAATCAGCACATTTTATTTTCTTCTTTTCAGAACACAGAACAAATCGTAAATTTAAAAGTTAAAGTGATTGAGTTTGCTTCTTAGGTTCACAAACACCAAAAAAGTTTTAGTAACCCTTTCACCGCCAATGTCGTATTTATGCACCACAGTGGTTTGACACCCATGTCACTAAAAGGCATGAAATCAGGGCCTGTTATCCAAAGACCCTATTGTTTTAATCTTGGGAGGTACGGACAGAGCTAATGTTATGCATGTCAGAGAGGAATTCCTAAGATTGCAGATACATTTTTTTCTCTACCCAGTTAAGTTTAATGGTATATTTTGGCTGAACAATGGCTGGCGGCGAAAGGGTTAAAGCAAACTATATATTATATATAAAAGGAAAGTTACGATAATAATGTGGCGGTACCATAGCCGATGAGGTTTAACCGAGGCGTGGTTACCGCTACACCTATCTATATTGTTAAAAACTCGGGACTGTACTGGGGTTGCACTGCCTCCGGGCACTGCAGCCAGTATTGTTCCCACCATCTTTGTATTTACAAATGTCCCATATGTGTCTATGACCGAGAGGACGTAAAACATCATTTTCATGATATAAAAGTAAAGCTTAATGGTGCGTTTGGGGGTTTTCTTCTTCAATTCTTGAGCGTTTATATATATATGCATATATATGATGAAGAAGAACACAAAACAACAAGCCTTTTTTCCTGAAAATGTAGACATTTTCGGCTTTATTATCAGTTAAAAATAAAAGCCTTCATCGGCCATTGACCAAGTCAAGAAAGAGAATGGTAACTAGGACGTTGTATGAAAAGACACAAAAAAGATGCAAATATATGTGTACACAAAGTCACACACACGCACATGCATGTGCGAACAGACACTGATATAGGGAGACAGAGAGAGATGGCCATAGCCCGTCTCACAACCAAATCCAAAACTGTATATAGTGTTATTCCAGGAATAAAATAGGACTTACTATAGAAATTAATATATGCACACACACACACATGCACTTAAATGTGCGAACAGACACACACTGACACTGATAAAGGGACAGAGAGAGAGACAGACAGACAAGAGAGACAATTCCACAACACAGCAAGAGGAAGCAGCCAGCCATCGCCCTACGTCTCAACCAAATCCAAAACTGTTATTTACTAAATAAAATAGGATTTACTTAATATACAACCGTTTATGTAGATTATACACACACACACACACACACAAGCACACACAACACAGACACACACACTCACACAAATATGCGAACAGACACACAGTGACACTGATATAGGGCGACAGAGAGAGACAATTCCGCAGTATAACAAGAGGAAACAGCTGGCCGTCGCCCATCTCAATCAAACCCAAAATTGTTATTGAATTAATAAATAAAATAGGATTTATGACAGAGATCATATAAAACTGTATAATATGTAAACACACACACACACACACATGCACATACACGCAGTGACACACAGATTCTCTCTCTCTCTCTCTCTCTCAATAACATTCATTCATTCTCTCTCTCTCTCTCTCTCTCTCTCTCTCTCTCTCTCTCTCTCTCTCTCTCTCTCTCTCTCTCTCTCTCTCTCTCACTGACACACACACACACACACACACACACACACACACACACACACTCACACACTCTCTCTCTCTCTCTCTCTCTCTCACACACACACACACACACACACACACACACACACACACACACACACACACACACACACACACACACACACACACACACACACACGTGCATCCAAATGTATGCACGCACACAAATGTGCAAACAAACACACACAGTGACACTGACATAGGAAGACAGAGAGAGACAAGCACAATACACCATGACGAACAAGCTGGCCATCGCCCAACTCAAATCAAATCCAAAACTGTTATTGTATATTATTATTATTGAGCTTATCTTATATATATTTTCGAAATCTGTGTGTGTGTGTGTGCGTGTGCGTGTGTGCGTGCGTGCGTGTCCTTTATACACGGCCACAGTTCTCAACCGATCGACACCAAATTTGGTATCAAGCATCCTTGGCACCTCGGAAGGTCATGCTGTCCTTACTTATCGGAAACCTCCACCAAGGGGTCGAAGCCCGAAGCGCAAGAAGTCGAACCGCACGCGAAGCGCAAGAACTCCAAGCGCGAAGCGGTGAGTCGAAGCATCACGAAGCGCAAGGGGGCGGAGTCAAAAGTCGAAGCCCAAAGCGCAAGAAGTCGATCCGCGCGCGAAGTGCAAGAACTCGAAGCGCGAAGCGCTGAGTCGAAGCAGCGAAGGGGAGTGTTTAGCTGTAAGGGGGCGGAGTCGGAAGCGCTGAGTGGAAGCAGCGAAGGGGAGTGTTTAGCTGTAAGGGGGCGGAGTCGGAAGCGCTGAGTGGAAGCAGCGAAGGGGAGTGTTTAGCTGTAAGGGGGTGGAGTCGACGCGCGAAGTGCTAGTTCATTATAAACAAAATGAACATTTCAGAGATTCACTATAGAAATATACCACTACGTGCACGCATTCACGCGCACATACACACACACACAGACACATGAACCATGTATGCTTGCACACACACATACACACTCATACACACACACACACATATAGCGGCACACACATAAACAGACACACACATTGGGAGACACATTGTGCACACCATACCTTGGTCACTTCTAAACTCGCTTTGCTCCCTTAGACCACAATTTTGCCTCTGACTTTGCTTTTGTAGTGGTTTGTTGTGGAGGAACCAATTGGTGTGGAGTTTTTCAGTATAAAGTCTATATATTAAAAAAAAGTCTAATCTACCCCTTCCCTATGTCTAAACCTCAAGTAAAAACCCGTAATCTTCTTTCATTTCTCATTTTGTTTATGTGTATGGCTGGAGGGATTTGTGGGTTTTTTAATAATTCAATATCGTTGTGATGCGAATGAGTTAATGTAATCACTGGAGATGACCCAAGAAAGACAACAGACACACCCATCCTCTGCCATGGATGACCTGATCAGTGATAAAAGTCCCCTTTAATTTTGCTTCAAATGTCTGTAAAAGTGTCATGCCAGCTATGCGCACACACACACACACTCAACTGAACACATTTTTGTTTTACAGTAGAAATGCATAACAAGAGCTCTGCACACACACACACACACACACACACACACACACACACACACACACACACACACACACACACACACACTCACTCACTCCAAGACTGCACAATACGAAAAGTGACATCATTCGCGTGACAATGTCGGTTTTCAGCAAAAGTTTAGAATTTGTATTTGTTTAACCTTTCAATCTGAAATTAAACTGACCCTAACCCTATCCTTAACCCAAACGTTAAACCATCAAAACACACACAAAATAAAACTTTACTAAAAATTGAGTGCTCCATATCTGGAGATCATGTGCACTCTTGAACGCCTAGTGTAACACTCACACTATTGCTTTAAACGGAGCTTAAAGTTATTAAACTGGGAGCCACACGCATACACATAAATTTCTCAACCGCTTTTCAAAAAAATGAAGCATAACAACAGCTGTGCATACTAACTCATTGACAGTTTCGAAAATCAATCCTTAGAACCATACAAACAAACTTTGACTCTTTGTGTCTGTGGGGAGAGCTTTGCACACACAAACCTTGACTCTTTGTGTCTGTGAGGAGAGCTTTGCACACACAAACCTTGACTCTTTGAGCGAAGAGAAAGAGAGCTTGTCACACACAAACTTTAGTGCTTTGTTATTTTTTTTAAAAACAGGGGCTTTACATACAGAAAGCTATCTGCAGGACTCCATGCCAGCTACTTGCATTTTCAGAGGATGGCGGCAACAGCAAGCGACCATTTTGTCTTGATGTTTTTCTTGTGTTTTTTTCTAACCCTAGCCCCAACCCTAATCCTAACCCTATCCCCTTCCCGGCTGTTCAATTCTAACCCTATCCCTACCTAATACTATCCCGACCTGGAGAAAGGGATAGGAGTAGTAGTGAGTTCACAACTTGAAAAATAAACTCATTGGCGTGGAGTCATGCGGATACAAGTCGTTGGTCATCTCCAAATATGGAAAGTGACATCATTCGCATGACAATGTCGGTTTTCAGCAAAAGTTTCTCTGTTAGGCCTGTACACACATAAGCGGATATTCCATGCGGAAACCTGTGCGCAATCCATAAATATGTGAAACGAAGAAGGGAACAGATTTGCGCACGTGTCCGAATTTCCCCTATCTTCGTAAACCTTTATCCTTCTTTCTTCCACTTACTTAGGGTTTTCCATACAGAACTTACACGTCTAACATGAACCCGGCCTTAACCTTTCAATCTGAAATTAAACTGACTCTAATCCTATCCCTAACCCAAACCTTAAACCGTCAAATACACAAATAAAACTTTACTAAAAAATTGAGTGTTCCATGTTTGGAGATGATCATGTGCAGTCTTGAATGCCTAGTCCTGCGGGTAGCTTTCAGTGCTTTACACTTACAGAGCTCTGTAAAGGGAGATTGCACAGGTTTTTTTCCCCCCTCAAAAATCGGTAAATGTACACCAGCAGCACATCCTCAGTATTTCTATTCCCTGTACAGAGCACTGTGACACTTTTAGCAGCAAACTAAATCTCCTTTTAGTCTGGCACCTGCTAAAACCATTCTTCATCCCACCCCCACCCCCTCTCTCTCTACTTCTCTCTCTCTCTCCCCCCCCCTTATCTCTCTCTCACCCTCTCTCTCGCCCTCTCTCTCTCTCTCCCTCTTATCTCTCTACTCTCTCTCTTTCTCTCACCCTCCCTCTCTCTCTCTCTCAACCTCTCTCTCACACCCTCTCTCTCTCTCTCTCTCTCAACCTCTCTCTCTCATCCTCTGTCTCTCTCTCTCTCTCTCTCTCTCTCACCCTCTCTCTCTCTCTCTCTCTCTCTCTCTCCCTATCTCTCTCTCTACTTCTCTCTCTCTCTCACACCCTCTCTCTCACTCTCACGCCCTCTCTCTCTCTCTCTCTCTCATCTTAATTAAAGGCTTATTAATATTACAGAGGAACCTTCACTCTGAAGTAACCTAATTTACACTTTCTGGTGTAACCCAGTAAATTCTTCACCAATTCCCCCCCCCCCCCCCCCCCCCCCCCCCCCCCCCCCACCATATCCAGACTACCAGAGTGTCACCTCCCTATTAAGACCCTTCCCTTTAAAGACACACTGACCCACCACGATGAAGTCCCTTGTTTTTTTCTGGGTAGCTGTGACCCACATACAAATGTCCCCAACTTCAAATTGAGGCTGCTCTTTAAAATGTTTCGGTTTGAAATTAAGAACATTTGCATGGGAGTCAAACCTGGTCAAAACAAGATTTCTTACCAGCTATAAGAGGGAAAACATGTGAAACCCGTGATTTTGACATGTCATCTGGTGGGTCTTTAAGATATTTTTCTGAGGCTGATGTTCAAGGTGTTATTGGGGAGGTTCCACTATACTATCTCCATCTGGCTTTTCCTACCTTATAATTATCCCCGTGCCCTATTAATTATGGCGCGCCAAAGATACAAAACTCTATCTAGCTGTTCGATAGTTTCGAAACTGTATCTATCAGTTCGATAGAGTTTGAAAACCCTATCTATCAGTTCAATAGAGTTTGAAAACCCTATCTAGCTGTTCGATAGTTTTAAAACTCTGTCGAACAGCTAGATAAGGTTTCCACAAAATAACCCTATCGAGATATAGTTTTTCTATCACGATTTCTGATTGGTACACGGCTTCAGCGACAAGTTTGTGGCCTTGGCAGGGCAGTGACCCGTGAATTTAAATAAGACAATAGGCCTAGGGCCCTACACAGTCAAAGATACTAGTCCTATCTACCAATGAAATGCTTCGCTTAAAAAAAGTATCAAAATGGCGCGTTCGATAGAGTTTTACGACGAGAAACTCTAGCTGCTCGACAGAGTTTTGAAACTCTAACTGCTAGCTATAGTTTAGAAACTGTATCTAACAGTTCGATAGGGTTTTTAAACTCTGTCGAACTGCTAGATAGAGTTTTGGTCATTTGGCGCGCCATACTTATTACATCTCCCCATCACACATCTGTCTCTATTCCTCCCCTCCTCACCTTGTGATCTGCGAGATGAATCATCATGACAAAGATGTGGGCGCACTACACAGCCAGGCCAGGACTCTTGACTCACACAACCCATCCTGATAGATTTCTTTGGGATTAACCCTTTCACCGCCAGCCACATTTCAGCCAAACATTTCCGTTAACTTTACCTGGGTAGAGAATAAAATCTATCTGCAGAATTGGGGATTCTTCTGTAACATATATCAAATAAGGTCTATCCTTACTTCTCAAAACTAAGACAATGAGGTCTTTGGATAATAGACCCCAATTTGATACCTTTTAGTGACATAGGTGTTGAATCACTGTGGTGCTAAAATGCGATTTTGGCGGCGAAAGGGTTAATCTCTGTGGGGATAAGGAGAGGGGGGGGGGGGGGTAAATTTAATGTTTTACGTCCTCCCGATCATAAGGGACATAAGGGGGGAGGGGTGTCTTTCGCATAAATAGTTCCCCCACCTTCTGGAAGTTCTGTGCTTGTAACTTCCTCTAATCTGTCACTCTCTTTGACTCTGCCTTTTCCCTGTGCTTACTGTCATCTGCTATCTTTCTACCTCACTGGTTCATTCTCCTCCTGCCTTTGTTCTAGAAATTCTTACTAACATTTCGCTGGGCCCAACTATTTCTTAGTTAGGCGCATAACGGCAGCATGATGCATCTCCGCTCATGTGACAGGAAACTGAGCGATCGAAGAAGAACACTACAGTGGAACCTCCCTGATAAGACCTTCAAAAATCATCCAAAATGATGTCTTATAAGGGAGGGGTCTTATAAGGGAGGTAATGTTGATACTTACAAAGAAGGGCAATGTCTCAGAGAAGCAGGTCTTATGTGGGAGTCTTATAATGGCAGGTCTTATAAGGGAGGTTCCACTGTATTATTTTTCTTGTCAGGTAGTAAAGGCTCTATGCACAAGAACTAATATTCTTCTTGGCAACCACTTATTTATATACTGTACATCCCAGAGTCAAGTTTCTTGTTTCCCTGGTAAAGAATCACATTTCATAACTTCACAGCTTATGTTTGAATTCCTGTGCATTTTTTGGGTGTGTGTATGCCACTTTTGCCAGTCAGTCGTTTCCGACCTTGACTGCCGGATAGCAGAGGGGGCAGATGCTATTCCAGTGGGCTGGGCTAGCTTCAATTTGTTTATAGTGGAGATGCTTTTGCCCCTGGAGGGTACTAGTCAGTTAAAACATCACCCTTTAGTCTGCAATGGACCCTCCCTTATAAGACCTCCCATACAAGACTTCCTCCCACATAAGACCTACATGTACTTTTCTGAGACATTGTCCTTTGTAAGCATTAAAATTACCTCCCTTATAAGACCTCTCCCTTATTATCAGACCCCTTCCTTATAAGACCTCATTTTGGATGATTTTTGGAAGGTCTTATAAGGGAGATTCCACTGTATTAATAATGCCCTGATAACAACACCTTCCAATGATGATCATTTTTATCCTATCCCCAGGGCTGCCAACCCTATGTTGCAGTTTGCAGGGACATACAGAAAAACCAGGGACACACTTATTTCATGGGACAAACATCGCGATGTCATGCATCAGGGTCAAAACGAGCATTAACCGCTTGACTGCCACCAACGTATTACGTACTGAGGTGATGACATCACTGATTATGTCATCAGATGAAGAGGAATAACCCTGATATGCTGGATTTTGCTCTAACACAGTCAAGAGAGTAATATCCCCAGACCATTGTGCCAGATTGGCTCTATCAATTGTCTTTTTTATGGCATGATTTGCCCAATTATTTTTTTCTTTAATTTTCTCTGGCAGTCAAGGGGTTAACTTCCAATTATTTCATGATCTAGCAACATTTCTGTGACTGTTTTTCTGTATTCTTGATGTTTTTTGGTGCCAATGTGCTTCAATATTCAAGGTCCCTTGCTGTTCAGTAACCTATGTGTAACATGCATGTTAGGAAACATTTAAAGTGTTGTGTTGGGTGTTCCTGTGTTCAACAGCAAGGCCAGCAAACAAGACAAGTGATTGTTCTACAAAACAATTTTATTCTACTCAGTTTCCAGGGACATCAGACAGAAAAGTGGATTCCAGGGACAGGGTGCCATTTTTGTCCCTGGAAATAAGTGTGTCCCTGGTTTTTCTGTAGTTTGTCCCTGCAAACTGCAACATAGGGTTGGCAGCCCTGTATCCCCACAAAATGTTTCACTATAATCATGATAGTACTTACCTTTTTTTGTTTAGACACCCCCTTCATGCTTACGACACCCAATCTCAAAGCATGCTTTTTTTCAAAGCTATGAACATACTCCTGGGCTGATCCTAACCCTATCCCTTTCCTGAGAATGATAGAATGTTGTTTCTCAGTGAAAATGTTCAATGTGACAAAATTTGATCGGGGGAAGGTTCTCTAAGCTACAACTTAGCCATTTTTTGGTAAAGGTCAAGATGTGCCCCCCCCCCCCCCTCACCCCACCCCCCCTATCTATCTCGGTTAATTCTATTTTTCCGTTATTGCCTTTCTTACCATACCTAAAGCTGTATTTTAGGAACATTTTTAGCTAATAACCTTTTTGGAATACTAACCCTATCCCTAACCCTAACCCTACCCCCCACCCTATAAGACGGAAAAACGCAACGAACCACAACTGTGACAAATCGTGGTGTACTGCAGTACATAGTGGGGGGTAGGGCTAGGGTTAGGGATAGGGTTAGTATTCCAAAAAGGTTATTAGCTCAAAATGTTCCTAAAATACAGCTTTATGTATGGTAAGAAAGGCAAAAACGGAAAAATAGAATTAACCGAGAAATGCAGGGGGGGGGTGGCACATCTTTACCTTTACCCTGCAAATTTCATTAACAGAATTGCTAACCTATGGAATGAATGACCAGTTGATCTAAAATGTGCACCCAATACTACTAATACATTCAAAAATCGTCTACATAATCATCCAAATTTTGTAAATATATTTAAAAGCATTGATTAAACTTTACTTACATGATAAAAAAAATTCAACCATATTACACCTTGACCGAAAATATATCCAAGTTTGATAATACGATGGGTCTGCCAAAAAGCTTGACGGCTTATTTAGTCCCTATTCCTTTTTTCTTTTTTTTAGCACTACTACTACTACTACTACTACTACTACTACTACTACTACTACTACTACTACTACTACTACTACTACTACTACTACTACTACTACTACTACATACCTGCTTGCCCGTTTCACAAAATGAACAAATAAACGACCATGTATCAAACAACAACAAAAAACTACAATTGCAAAATCAGATGTAACACAAAGTGCCTTACAGTTTGTGCTGGGTTGGGTTTTTTAAGCTGAGAACAGTGTGTGTGCGTGCGTGCATGCGTGCGTGCGTGTGTGTGTGTGCGCGCATTTGTTTATAATCCTTCAAAATGTGGCCCCTCCCAGAGAACTGTTTTAGTCTGACTTGACTCTTAATTCAGGGACTCATTCTAAGAGATTCTTAAAATATGTGTCTCCATCTCTCTCCAACACACACACACACACACACACACACACACACACAACACCAACAAAAGAGGTTTAAAAAAGCATACATCATTGCCTACATGCATTTGTTCACCAACATTTTCTTTACATCCATTTCCGTAATGACCTATAAACCTACAAAAGATGTTTATCATTATGATTATGTGTGGCCCATGATGACAGGACAGACCTCACACTGCCCTGCGCACAACAAAAACCACAAGCTTACATTTCTCAACACTCGTTGGAAGACATTTTGGGGGGGTGTTAAATTGCTTTGTATGCATGCACATTTCACCCCAGTAGTGGTTACGGTGTTAAAGAAACACCCTGTGACATGATAATCTTGAGCTGCTAAAAGGCTATTCACTAAGTCACCCAGGAAGGGCTGGCTGCAGGGGCGGACCAAGTGATTCGTAAAGAGGGGGGGAGGAGGGGGGTCCGACGGGGATCCAGGGAGCTGCATGTGTTCTGGGTTAAAGGGAAAACAACCGATCCCAGGGATCGGGTAGTTCTCGCCAGAAAAGCTCTGCCTCGCGGTGGCTCGCACAACAGGGAACCGTCTCTCTCGCCAGCTGTGATTGAAATGCAGTGCACGCTCAGCGCCTCCCCTCTTTTATAGTCCTGCCGTGCCTTTAAAGGTCAGTGTTCTATTGGGGGCCCAGGGTGCAAAGCCTCCAGGAACATTTTTAATTTAGTGGTTATTAAGGCAAAAATCGAGTCGGCAAGATGTGCCACCCCCGCCTACATTTCTCGGTTAATTGTATTTTTCCGTTATTGCCTTTCTTACCATGCATAAAGCTGTATTTTAGGAACATTTTCACCAAATTATCTTTTTGGAATACTATCCCTAACCCTAGCCCTAAACCTACCCCTACCCCCCACCCTATAAGACGGAAAAACGCAATGAACCACAACTGTGACAAATCGCGGTGTACTGCAGTGTACATAGTGGGGGGGGTAGGGTTAGGTTTAGGGCTAGGGTTAGGGCTAGGGTTAGTATTCCAAAAAGGTTATTAGCTCAAAATGTTCCTAAAATACAGCTTTATGTATGGTAAGAAAGGCAAAAACGGAAAAAATACAATTAACCGAGAAATGCAGGGGGGGGGGGGGGGGGGGGGGGTGGCACATCTTTACTTTTACCTTTTATGAGGTGCATGCTTGGGTCAGAGGGGGGGTTCCGGAAACCAGGAAACCCCCCCTAGATCTGGCCCTTGGCTGAGGGGCGATAGTAATTTTAGGATAGAGAGAGCTTGAGTTGTCCTTTGTCAGCACAATAAAGGCACACAGCAGGAGTGACCCATTTGATTTATCTGGTTCACAGCTCACAGACACATTATATTTGTACGCCTGTGCGTGGGAGGGTATACTATAGGCACGCACATATCAAGCGAAAAAAAACACAAACAATGCACATGCATATGCAGTGACACATGCACGCACGCACACACACACATCTAATATCACGAAAAGTGGATAGACGTTAAATGAAACACACACACACACACACACACACTCATAAATCCCCAAACACATACACACATACTTTGCGCCTGCAAACACAAAATGCACACATGCACAGCACACACATCAGGAGTGGATCAGTTAGTCATGGAAGGACGGTTTCCACGCGTTTGGTTGGGGGGTGGGGGGGGGTGGGGGCTTCGTTGACGATAATTTGATTTTAACCCTTTCACCGCCAGTCACATTTTAGCACCACAGTGATTTAACACCTATGTTACTAAAAGGCATCAATTTGGGGTCTATTATCCAAAGACCCTGTTGTCTTAGTTTTGGGAAGTAAGGATAAAACTTATTTTATATAAGTCACAGAAGAATCCCCAATACTACAGTTGGATTCTGTTCTCTACCCAGGTAAATTTAATGGACATTTTGGCTGAAATATGGCTGGCAGTGAAAGGGTTAAAAGATGCAACGAAGGCCTCTCCTACTGCTCCTGAAGGAATTCAATAAGCTAAAATTATGGCAAAGACTAAGAGTTACTA
>CM065710.1:26238530-26251030 GCA_017654935.2 Phymorhynchus buccinoides
TCAGAAAGTTTTGCGATAAGACTCGGCAACCTAAAATGGCTTGGCAAAATAGTTGCCCTGGAACGGAACCGGGCTCGGCAGTGAAGGGGTTAATAAGTTAATAGCAAATCTCCGACATTTCTGGGCCAGCTAAAATTCCAGACTACTTGTGTAGGCCTACTTGCATCATAGACCCTTCAGGCCTGGGCCTACTTAGGTATCTAACTATCCCACGCCAACTTGCTACATGCCATCACTGATACAAAGGACTACCAAGAAAGACAAGAAGATTTGCTACATAGTACATGCCATCGAAGTTGCAAGTTCTACTTCACTTTATTAACCCTTTCACCGCCAGCCACATTTCAGCCAAACATTTCCATTGAATTTGCCTGGGTATTGAATAAAATCCATCTGCAGTATTGGGCATTCTTCTGTGATGTATATAAAATAAGGTCTATCCTTACTTCCCAAAACTAAGACAATAGGGTCTTTGGATAATAGGCCCCAATTTGATGCCTTTTAGTGACATAGGTGTTAAATCACTGTGGTGCTAAAATGCGACTTTGGCGGCGAAAGGGTTAAAGGGAAAACAACCGATCCCAGGGATCCGGTCTCTCGTCAGAAAAGCTCTGCCTCGCGGTCGCTCGTCTCTCTCTGATTCAAATGTGGCGCGCGCTCAGCGTCAGCGCCTCCCCTCTTTTATAGTCCGGCCGTACCTTTAAGACTCACAATAAGAGCCTGGTGTACAATCTATACATGCTGAAACATAAGTAGGCACCATCACTGATCAGTCACCCTCCCCCTACTAGCACTACCCCCAACCCTGAAAAAATAAATAACATGGATATGGTCCTATGGGTTGGAAGAGGGAAGGGGGTGATGGGTAGAGGGGGGGGGGGGGGTGCTCTCCCACAGGAATTGGAGAGTGTGACAGACAAAAAGGCCACTGTATTCAGTGGCATTTTCAGGCAGTCAAGAGAGAGAGACCTGTTCTGAGATCGTTTTACATCATTTCCAACAGGCACCCCCCCCCCCCCCCCCCCCCTTCCAACCCCATGCTACCTTTAGAAACAACCAAAAACTCTGGAACCAACCAATACCAGTCTACCACCTCCTCCATCCCCATGAATGATCGGCAGGTCCCACCCACCTTCTTCCTCTCCTTTCTCTCCCCCCCCCCCCCCTCATCCCACCCTTCCACCCCCACCCCCCCTCTCTGTCTCTCACTCTCCCTCCCCCCTTTCTCACTTTCTTACCCTCTTCAATGTCCCATCCACCCTTCTTAGTAACTCCTTTCTCACTTACTTCCATCCAGGAATCCACTCTTGTGAATACTGGAATACTGTGGAACCTATATAAGACCTTCAAAAATAATCCAAAATGAGTTCTATTTCTTCTAAGGGAGGTAATTTTAATACTTACAAAGAAGGGCAATGTCTCATAGAAGTAGGTATTATGTGGGAGGGTGCCTTATAATGGGAAGTCGGCAAAGGTCAAGATGTGCACCCCCCCCCCACCCCCACCCCTACATTTCTAAGCTCTAGTCTGAGTCCAAGCATTTTCACACTTGCCTTTCTTACCAAACATTAAGCTGTATTTTATTAACCTTTTCAGCTAATTATCTTTGTTGAATAATTAATTGCAGTCATGATAAAGGCCTTTATCTAATAGGAGTGCAGTAGACACAACAGCCGCGGAGCATTTGTCACAGTCCTGGTTCATTGCTTTTTCCGTCTTGCGTTTATCTTCTACTATTATGGAATGCATGTGTTTAATTATGTAAATGGATGAAAATTAGTGTTAAATACAGCAAACGATAGAGGATGAAGTACTCAATCTGCAGTAAGAAAGGCAAGAACGGAAAAAATGGAAACAACCGAGAAATGGAGGAGGGGGGGGGCGCATCTTTACCTTTACCGGGAAGTCTTATAAGGGAGGTTCCACTGTACTTCTATTCTAATCACAATACACTGGAATGAACCATGAAGGACTGACTATTATACAGAGGCAACCAGCTTACCACTGAACCAGAACCAAAGATAGATTTTTGAAATACTGTAGTCAAAAAATCATTTTACTTCAAAATAAAATTTCAGTCCCTTCAATTTGGACGTGGCCCACTTAGACGAAAATGCATTTGACGACAAAATATATGTGTGTGTTTGAAACACACACACAGAGAGTGTGTGCGTGTGGGTGCGTATGCGTATGTGTGTATGAATATGTGTGTGTGTTTGAGACACACAGAGAGAGAGAGAGAGTGTGTGTGTGTCACTGTGCGTGTGTGTGTGTGTATGCGCACATGCAAATGTGTGTGTGTGTGTGAGTGCATGTGTGCATACATACATGTGTGTTTGTGTGTGTGTGAATTATGTCAAAGATGCAAGTTTGCTTGCTGTGTGCGCGCATGCACTGGTTCAAGAAATCCTTTTCACTGACCGGCGATGTCACGCCATTGTGTGAGTGTGCTGTGCTGCCCCTGTATTGATTTCAATTAGAGAAATGGACAAAGAGAAGGGGGGAGGGGGAGAGAGAGAGAGGGGGGGGGGGGGAGAGAGAGCGCTAGAGACAGACAGAGAGAGAGAGAGACAGACAGACAGATAGAGAGAAAGACAGAGAGAGAGAGACAGAGAGAAAGAGAGATTACAGTGAAGAACTTTATTTAAGGACTAATATTTTAGGCAAAGCCTATTCTTCCAATCTGTACTAGAGAGAAAGAGAGAGAGAGAGAGAGATAGAGAGGGAGAGAGAGGGGGGGGGGTGAAGACAGCACAGTCTAGTCATTCATTGTTCACAGAGACATTGACCCTGCATTTGAGCCAGGGAATTTCTGCTTAATTGTATTAAACTAGAACATGCCTATGTGACGTTGCGCTCTTGAAAAGAGATGACCATTTAACCCTTTCACCGCTAACGTCGCATTTTTGCACCACAATGATTTAACACCCATGTCACTAAAAGGCATCAAACCAGGGTCTGTTATCCAAAGACCCTATTCTATTCATTTTGGGAGGTGGGGATAAGCCTTACTTTAAATATTACATGTCACAGAGGAATACCCAATATTAGACAGATTTTGTTCTCTACCCAGGTAAATTTAATGGAAAATTTTCGCTGAAAAATGGCTGGCGGTGAAACTGAAAGGGTTAAAGCAGTCCTTTACCCTTTACTAGTGAAATGGGAAATTTGTTTTCGTTTAGCATTGACTGACTGACTGCAAAAAGGAAACAACATTTATGATTATGCCACTGTTGAGACATTCACACCATGATCAAGGGACACTATGCTTAGCATAGATGTTGAATGTTTTAGTCACACTTCATGTACGAATAATGTTATCTAATAAAAGTAAAACTTCTCTGGATAGTGATGGCAAAAATGACAATACTAACTGTCCTCACAAGTTCACTTCATCCTTGTAACAAAAGTCCTTCGTTGACAGAATACCAACTTATAAATTGTCACATCAAATGATCAATCCATAATCATTTGAATAATTAGTTCACTTAGAGTAGTTAAACATTATTTTATTTTATCAGAATCACTAGGAGTAATATAAATGGTTTGCCATTAACTATTAAGTGAATGACAAAATGGACATGCACGTCAAAAAACACTAAAGACCACTGTGTCAAGTTATCATGTGATCGGTTCAGTAGTTTAGGTGGTACGAACTACAAAGTGGAAATTTTTTGGTTCAAATAAAGACAGAAACATGCAGACCCCCGTTCCAATTGCATTGCCCTCCCATTCTATACAATTGACAGTACAAAAGTATTTAAGAGTAAGAACTAAAAGATTTATGTTAGAACTACAAATACACATCTCTGATCTGCAATAATGTGTTTTCTGTGTGCTTGATGAAATGTGTGTGGGTCTGTGTGTGTATGTCTGTGTGCAAGAACGCGTTCACTCGCGTGCGTGCACCTACGTGCATGTGTGTCTGTTGAGTGTGTGTGTGTGTGTGTGTGTGCGTGTGCGCGTGCGTGCGTGCGTGTATGTGTGTGTATGTTTGTGTGTTTCAATGCTGATTGTAAAGCGCTTTGTGCTCGATAAAAAGCGCTATATAAGTGTCTGTTTATTATTATTATTATTATTATTATCAAGAAGCAAAAGACAACATGGAGAGATAACAGTACATCTTTGCTTCCTTTCCAGTTCTCTGTAGTATTTCTTGGGCAAACTCAGTTTGCTGAATGCATCAAGTCATTCGTAATCCTTTCCAGGCATCACCCACTCAAGGCAAACTGGTACATCACCATTCACCATGTGAATTACTGTACACTTAATTAGCTTGCTTGACTGCCCTCTACTCTCTAAAGCTATGCCCCTCAGCATTTTTTTCTGCTTTTCTTCTTCTTTGATCACTCACAGTTGCCTGTCAATTATGAGCGCAGATGTGTTATGCTGCCGTTATGGGCCTAAGTAAGAAATAATTAGGCTCAGCATGTCCGACTTCGGCTGGAGGGAATCTTTTTGAAAGTGTTTCTTGAAAAAAGGCAGGAGAGTGGACAGGAAAGGCAGAAATATATACAGTAGATAACAGTAAGCAAAGGGAAAAGGCAGAGTCAAAGAGAGTGACAGATAAGAGGAAGTTACAAGCACAGAACTTCTTAGGAGGGGGAACTATATAATAAAAAAAGACCCCCCCGGTATCCCCACGGGGATAAGCCAGCCAATTAATCAGCATGTACTAATGTAGCTTTTGCCTAAGTACCTAATGACTGCTTCGCACTCAACAAAATGAGGCAATCATTTAGCATGTGAAAATGAAAGTATAAAGCCATTAAAGGAGATGAGGGGGAGGGATTGGACTGCAGTTAATTTTGATTTTAAATGCTTCAACTTTTCCTGAATGTATTCACTAGTGGAATGAGTAACACAGACAATATATACATCACAATCTGAATCTGTGCTTAACCCTTTCACCGCCAAAGTCGCATTTTAGCACCACAGTGATTTAACACCTATGTCACTAAATGGCATCAAATTGGGGTCTATTATCCAAAGACCCTATTGTTTTAGTTTTTGGAAGTAAGGATAAACATTATTTTATATATGTCACAGAAGAATCCCCAATACTGTAGATGGATTTTGTTTTCTACCCAGGTAAAGTTAATGGAAATTGTTTGCTGAAATATGGCTGGCGGTGAAAGGGTTAAAGGAGATGAGGGGGAGGGATTGGACTGCAGTTAATTTTGATTTTAAATGCTTCAACTTTTCCTGAATCAGTGAATGTATTCACTAGTGGAATGAGTAACACAGACAATATATACATCACAATCTGAATCTGTGCTTAAAAAAGTTAAATATATATTATAAAAACTTCCTTGCGAAGTTTCAAATCTAAGACTTCCACATACATTATGTACATACCATGGCACCATACATCACAATGAATGAAAGTAAATAACAAAACAGTTTACACAGTCAATATTATTACTAATATTAGTCTAGTATCATAATTCATATACAGTGGAACCTCCCTTACAAGGCCTTCAAAATTAATCCAAAATGAGGTCTAATACTAAATAGGGAGGGAGGGGTCTTATAATACTTACAAAGAAGGGCAATGTCTCAGAGAAGTAGGTTTTATGTGGGAGGGAGTCTTAATCTCTTATAATGGGGGGTCTTATAAGGGAGGTTCCACTTACATATTACTATTATTAGATTTACCATAAATATAGATGAAAAATGATCAAGCTTTGTTTGCACTGGAGACAACAGACACAGTGTCGTAATGATCCCAAGTCATTATTACTGTAATAAAACTTTGAAAGGGTATTGTGCATCCCACTCATGGGCCTAGGCCTACATTCATCTTCTCAGTTTGGGTGACCTGGAGTCTTGAGCCCTGCAATGCATGTGTGTGTGTGTGTGCCGAATTGAGTGCAGGTCTACAAACCCATCCCAGCCTACAATTCAGCAGGCAAGGAAGGGCAAGGACAAGACTGATTCACTTATTCCAATCCATTCTTGGTCTACATTTTAATATAAATATAGGTTTACAACAATTTAAGTTTGTGCAAGACGTTTAGATGTACACAATAGCCTAGCTGGAGGGCAACGAATCAGCCAAGGTTGCTTCAAGAAAAGATGCACGCCGGCTTCTAGACTTGAGAGCATCCATGGTCTGAAATCGCCCGCTGGCATAGCGCAAATGCTGCCATGCAAGAAAAAAAATCCTCATGATTCATTCATTCACGAGCAGGGGCCAAGTTTGGTTTCCAAGTTTGACTCTTATTATCATGATACACCCACACTCTGATGTTTAAGCCTACAGATCCCAGCATCCTTGAAATAAAAGTATCCCCGTTTTCCTAAGCAAGAGGGATGCATGCTTCGAGGGGTTGATTCATTATCCTTCCTCTAGCCAGTTTTTGTGACCAAATCGGGAGACTGAGCGGCAGACGAACAAGGGGGAAGTAACTGCACGCTGCACCTGCGAGGGCTGTGCGAGAAACCAGCAGTTCATTTTGTTTCAAAATCATGCAGCATTCTGTCCTTTAGACAGTGGTATCTAAATTATCAAGGCCTAGTCGTTAGAAGATCAATAGACCGTGAAACAAAGCACTCACCCTCTCGTAGGCCTAGTGTCCAGTCTTGCGCCCGATCGTCTCTCGCCCTCGTTCTGGGAAAAATTATGGCGGAGGCTTCTGACGTCACGGCCGGAAATTTCATATTGGCGTCTGCCGCGTTGGTGTTTCTGCTCAACAAGTTCTTTTTTCTGTTTGAATTTATGTCTGCGTAGCTGCGGATCATAATACAACATCTTACTTGACATTTTACAGCACATTTTAGCACAGATCCTTTGACTTTGCGTTTACTTTTATATATAATTAAACAGAATAAATTAGTCCGCCAACTGTATCGTCTGCTCAGCTGCAACCACGCCCACTTGGAAGCTGAGTGTCTGATGAACGGAACGATTCCATATCGGCTTGAGAAATTAGGTCACATCAAAGATACTGTCTTTGGTCACATTGGTTAATCGGTTAGAACTAACACGGGATTTAAGATTGTTTGTCTCTCTATTAAACTATTAAGCTAATTTCAAAGCTGCTTTTAATCCGGATCGGTCTCGAATGGACACTGGGAAAAAAATATAGAAGAGAGACAAAAGGAGAGGCCGGGTTGGGGATGGTGTGTGTGGAGGGGGAGTGGGGGGGGGGGGTCACTACACTCAAACGAATTTTAGCTCGTGAAATGTGACGTTTCATAAACAAACTGGAAAGTAATCTTCTTCGTCTTCTTCTTCTGCGTCAGTTCCCAGGCCATACGGCCATAATGGTGGAGGCATCGCACACACACACACGCACACACACACACGCACACGCACACACACACACACACACGCACGCACTCACCGTAAAACAAACAAGTTGAAATAATGGTCAGAACTGACTTTGTCAACTATATTGGAAGAAGAAGAACAAACACAAACACACACACACATACACTCACTCACTCACACACACACACGTTCGTGGCTGCACACACACAAAGACAACATCATTGCCACAATTGAACGCAGCTCTATATTGAAGCAAAATAAAAACCCGCATTTTGATATAGGGGCCCACATGAGATAAAAAAGAGACACAGGGATACTGAGACAAGAGACAACAAGGGCGTCGCCGAGCGGCAGACATGTCCGTCACCAGCAATGCCACGCACTTGCGACACCCCGTAGAGTGTCACATCCTGACACAAAATTGGAAGGGATTCTGTCTTCTAGTTCACGAGATACAGCTTGAAGAAGAAACATATATAGCGCAAAGAAGGAAATTTCGGTTTTCAAGGTCACACTTCAAGGTCAAGGTCAGCATGGTGATAATTTATGCTCGGATGTTTTCTTCTCTAGGGTATACAGTACCACACACAATCTGAAGCGCTTCTGTCACGTACCAATGTGGACAATATGGCTTAAAACCCAATGTGTAGACCCCTACCACTTTCAAGGCCTACTGATCGCCCGGTCCGTGACCTTGACCTTGATCGGTATGCCACCATCAGAACGGGCATAAGCCAAAGTACCTTCATGCCAAATTTGAAGACTCTAACACTAACGGTGCAGTTGACACTGATGAGTTCATCTGAAATGTTTGATGTATTCTTCCCCAATCGTGTAGAATTTTCTTGCGGTGGTTTTTTTTCCCCTCTTGTGTCTGTTTTTGAAATATTGTGATTGACAGAAAAGTGTTCCGTATCTAATGTGATTGTTTTACTGTCATTTATTTTTAAAGATATAATTGAGACTTACTGCCATTTTGATTTTGTTAGTATTTCCTTAAAAGAGTTAATTATCTTACAAATTAGTTATTATTATACAATATTTTGTGTTAAAAATTAGTTCATGTCATTGGGTAACAACTTTCGTGTTTTTCAATGGAATTGTCGATCAATCACCACAAACTACGACCATTTAGTACAACATCTTGCTGATGAAAAGTATCATGTTTTAAGTCTCCAGTCACTGAATGTTAAGAAAGAAAAGCTTCCTAAGTTAGATAATTATTATTTCCCTCCTATCATTCAAAAAGAAGACACTAACGGGAAAATTAATACAGCCATTTACGTGTATACAGGGGTAAATTACACTCTGTGCCCTAGCCCTGTTCCACCAGATTTACCTAATGTACATTCCTGTGCTGTGACAGTTCAAATTGGTAACATCTTATTAACTGTCATTTCTGTATACTTACCAAAGGGACCAGATGATAATAACACTGAATGGATCCGTACATTTCAAGCAGATAAAGGTAAAAAAGTACTCATAACAGGAGATTTTAATGCACACGCCCCATTCTGGGAGAAGAACTGTGAAAACATTACAAGCAATCGCTTTATTGAAAATATTGTTGATTCATCCTTATATCTTCTGAACGACGGTCGAGTAACACGTATTCCCGATAATCCTAATCACAGGGCAACCGCTATTGACCTGACTCTTGTATCTCCCAATCTAGCTCCAATTTGTGAATGGAATACTTTAAAGTATAGCCTAAATAGTGACCACATTCCAGTTATTACCAGTTTTGAGTTTACTAATACGGGATCCACAGATACAACAGAGGGGAAAATCCAAAAATATAATTATAAAGTTGCTGATTGGGATAAGTTTTCACAGCAACTATCAACATTTCACTTTGGTAACATAAATGATAAAGACTTATTTTCAGTTTGCAGTTATAAAACCGGTTCACAGCAACTCGAACCGGTTTTTTGAACCACGAAACTTTAGCACCGGTTTTTCGGTTCAGACCGGTTTTTCCCCCAACCTCTAGTCATAATGGGTAAGGTACGTATAATATATGTGTCCGGTTTTCAGTTTTCACTGGTCTCCCCGCTGCGTGCAGCCAACACATTCCCATTTCGGAGGAGCTCAAAGGATCGAGAAAAATTATTTGGAAGATTTTTTTTTTTAAAGGCAGGAGAATGGGCCAATAAGTCAGAAACATAGCAGATGATAGAAAGCAAAGGGAAAAGGCAGAGTCAAAGAGAGTGGCAGATTAGAGGAAGTTACAAGCACAGAACTACCAGAAGGTGGGGGAACTATTTTTTACGAAAGACCCCCCCCCCCCCCCCCCCCCCCCCCCCGCGCCGGTATTCTGGCCCACGGGGAGAAGAGACTCGTGGAGGGGGCGGGGTCGCCCAGCTCCCCGTATGGAGGCACAAGGCAGTCACCCACCACTCAGTTTTAATTAATAGGACTTGACAATTATCTTAGAAAATTACGTCACCAGCGATTTTGGATCATATCTATCTTTTTGTTGTTGTCGTTGTTGTTGTTGTTGTTGTTGTAGTTGTTGCTAATTTCCCATTTTTTGACAGAAGCTGAAGACCTATTCTTGGGTTTTATTGCCATCAAAATCACCTAAATGTGACTTGGGAAAATATCATTAGAAACACGACGATCATAGGCCTAGCCTACACTTTTTTCATTGGAGGCACCAAGGACATAGACTGGATTGGCAATCGAAACTGAGGTCACCATGAGAGCAGGGCATGCTGAACAGAGACAGAATTTGAGACATTTTTCTTTTTGATGAACGATGGAAATGATGCGGATGACTATGACGATGATGCTGATGCTATGGAGTTCCGCATAGGTCTGAGACTACGTGACAGAGCTGTACGTTTGGCTTTCATAATGATATCCCGGCGTTAATTAACCAGGCCCGAGTACCACAGACTCCTGCAGTGTTGGTGTTGAGACTGGTTAGAGCAACGCTCTCAGAATCGCATCCGTTAAGTAGACAAAGCTCGACTGCATGGTTTTAGCCTTCCCATTGAGCCCAGCAGCTTGGTTGGCCTTTGGGGACCTTCCGGCACAACACCAGCTGCAGTCAAATCGTTTTGGCCGAGAGCATGTACCCAAGGCAAGCCACCTCTACTATTTACATATTCTAATCCAGCACAGCAGCTACCTTCTTCTACTATCTGGCAGTGATAGTCGGACACGACAGATGGACGTCAGTCGTTTCCGACCATGACTGTCAGACAACAGAGGGGGCAGATGCTATTCCGAGTTGGAATTTGTTTATAGCGGAGATGCCTTGTCCAGGATACATCCCCACTCTTTCGGCCAAAGGCATTTGAGGACGGCTGGCATTGGGGAAGGTCCCCCAAAAGGCCAACCCATCCATTAGGCTGCAGCACCAGAGCCCGTGCAAAAGCCCTCTTGTTAGAGAGTCATAGTCTTTCACAAAGGACTAAGTTGTACCATGGTTTTCCATTACATGTGCTGTAGAAAATCATCTAATGTACAGCTCTTATGTTACTGTTGGCCCCTACGACAGGCTAATGTCAACCAGTGGTGAAAGCTGTTTGAGCAAAAGGCCAACACACATACAGCAAATAGCTGTCCTTACAATTAGGAACGGTTGTTACAGCTAGGAACGGTCGTTACAACTGTAAACGATCGCTACAGCTAAGTAGAGGTGGGTGGGGGGACCGGTTTGAACCGAAAAACAGGTGCTAAATTTTCGCGGTTCAAAACGCCGGTTCGAGTTGCTGTGAACCGGTGTTTTAACTGTAGTAAGTTTTTCTTAGAATAACGCATTCTTTTCGAAAAACAACACTGATTCTCAGCGCAGATTGGGTGTTTATAAACCAAGAGTAGCTGTTTCTAGTTTGTGGTGGTGTATGGCTTTGAGTGTTGAGTGTTGAGCTGAGTGTGTGTGTCACTAGTCATAAGTTTCTTGTGTGTGTGTGTGTGTGTGTGTGTGTGTGTGTGTGTGTGTGTGTGTGTGTCAGTGTGTGTGTGTGTGTGTGTGTGTGTGTGTGTGTGTGTGTGTGTGTGTGTGCGTGTGTGTGTGCGTGCGTGTGTGTGTGCGTGCGCGCGCGTGCGTGCGTGTGTATGAATATTCTGACAAATAAATATTGTGTTTGCATAGGTAAAACTAGTGATGCGAGTACTGGTTAAAAAAACCGGCTCGATAAAACCGGTTCGGAGAGGGGAAACCGGTGTAAAACCGGTTCATATTTTTGAACCGGTTCTCAACTCTACAGCTAAGACAGCAATGTCTAGTGTACTTTCTGCTAGAACTAGGAATTGAACTTCAAGGGCTTAAGGTCATATGTTCAAATCCCGTGTGGGGAAAGATATTTTATTCCTTTTCTCAAATGGATTTTATCATCTTCTTCTTCTTCTTCTTCTTCTTCTGCGCTGCCAGACCATGTTGAGAAGAGTGAATGCCCTTTCCCCAAGTTTGGACAGTTTTACATATTCATCTTCATGAGCAATCGCCCTCTGTATCACCTTAAACCAATTTCTGTTGGACATTTTATGGCTGAAATATGGCTGGCGGTGAAAGGGTTAAAGACCCAGTGACGCACCACTGTTGTCTGTACGTGGGTCACAGCAACTCCCCCAAAACCAAGGGACTTAATCGGCAACAGTCGAAAAGCGCATGCCTGATATGACACATAGAGATGGGGACACATGGAGGATATCTTATATATATTTTCGAAATCTGTCTGTGTGTCTGTCTGTGTGTCTGTCTGTCTGTGTGTCCCTTATGCACGGCCACAGTTCTCAACCGATCGACACCAAATTTGGCATCAAGCATCCTTGGCACCCTCGGAAGGTCATGCCGTCCTTACTTTTCGGAAACCTCCGCCAAGGGGTCGTGGGGAGGGGGGGACCACACGCAGCTCAGATTTACTAACGGCAAGTGCGTGTGAGCTGTGAGCGGGGGGGGGGGGGGGGATGGGGGGGGATGGGATGGGGATGGGGGATGGGGGAGGGGGGGGGGGAGGGGGGATGGGGGGGATAGGAGGGGGAGGGGGTTGAGGGGAGGAGGGAGGGGAGGAGGGGGGCTGGGGGGGAGGGGGGGCTGGAGGGGGGAGGGGGGGGATGGTCGGGTGTGTGTGTGGGGGGGGGGGGGTGTTCAGGGGGGTGGGCTGGAGGGGGCCACAGTTCTCAACCGATCGACACCAAATTTGGTATCAAGCATCCTTGGCACCCTCGGAAGGTCATGCCATCCTTACTTTTCGAAAACCTCCGCCAAGGG
>CM065710.1:26268530-26272106 GCA_017654935.2 Phymorhynchus buccinoides
CCTTGTATGTCTTTTGGCTTTGTGTGTGTGTGTGTCTGTGAGTCTGTCTGTCTGTGTCTCCCTTGAACAAGGCTCGTCCAGAACTATACTAATTTCAAACAAATCCCAGTCCATATCTCCAAATGTACTGGTAGGGACCTGTTATCTGTTTTATCATTTTCTGTTATTTGATTAATCTTAAAGGGGCACCCGGATAGATACGTTTTTGAAAGAAACACGTCGAGATCACTAGGAAAACACCCTTTACAGAGATCGCAAAACGCTCACTTTGCTACTGGTTTCTCTAGAACAAAAATCTCCAAACCGTCAAATAATCGGCGATTTTCCTTCTTCTTGGCGGAGGTGCTGGAAGTCAGAATTTTTCAGTGAAAGAGAAGGCAATGTGCCTTCTCTTTTCTAATGGCCATGCCTGAGTCGCTTTAATTAGGCCAAATCGTTTGCACGAAATTTTCCATGATGAAATTTCTGCTTAACGCGGGTAACGGACGGGGTCCGCCGGTCTGGAACAGACACACGGGCTTGGGACAGACATTAGTAGTATATAAAGATGGTGGGAACAATCCTGGAGGCAATGCCCGGAGGCAGTGCAACATAACCCCCACCACCATGAAAGTCCCGAATTTGTAAACAATACAGATGTGTATACCGAGTACGAAATTTCCACAGTACAAGCCTTTATTTTATACAGTTTCAGTTTGCCAAAAGGAGTTTCGCTCACAACAAAAAAAATAGCTCAATACAACAAAGGAAAGTAAACCCCATCCCCACATCTTCCCCCCCAACCCCCTTCAAAAAAAAAATGGCGGGTCTTCTGTCAATACAGGTGAATTAATCAAAAAAAAGGGGGCGCAGATTTTTTTTTCCAAAAGAAATAAGTAAGAAAAGGGTTCTATTTTATTCGACAACCAAGATAGTGGTTTTGAAGGAAACCAGTTTTTTTTGTGACCAAGTTTTCTCCTGATGGACCTCGGGGTCCACCTTTAAAGATACACCCATACACACTGACCCACCACGATTGAGTCCCTTGGGGTTTTTCTGGGCAAGCTGTGACCCACATACAAAATCTCCCAACTTCAGAGTGAGGCTGCTTCTTTAATAAATGATGCTTCGTTTTGAATTTGGGGGCATTTGTTTGGGAGTCAAACCTGGTCAAAACAAGATTTCGTACCCAGCTTATAAGAGGGAATCGAAAACACGTGAAAACCGTGATTTTAGACACGGCATGATCTCTCTGTGGGGTGGGTGGATATGGAGCCCTGACCGGATGGTTTTTGCAGAACACCGTAAGAGTAATGTCCATTTTTGGGATGGGGTGGGTGAAGGTCACTCATTGTGAATTGACGCGTTTTCCTTTTTTGTAGTGCAGTAAAAAAAAACACAAAAAGGATCTCTTTATTTCCTTTGCTGTGAGCGAAAACCTTCCTCCTTTAGATAAACTGTATAAAATTTTAAAAAAAAAGAAAGAAAAAGAAAAGCTTGCATTGTGAACATTTTCGTGCAAAAACGATTTGGTCTAAACGCAGGCGAAGGGGAATGGCCAATTAGCCATTAACCAAAAAAAAAAGAGACGGCATACGCCTTGCCTTCTCTTTCAGGTGAATGAATTTTTGACTTCCAGCACCTCCGCCAAGGAGGAATCGCCGATTTTGACGGTTTGATTTCTAGAAAACCAGAGCAAAGTGAGTGTTGCAATCTCTGTAAAGGGTGTTTTCCTGGTGATCTGCACGAATTTCTTACAAAAACTCATCCGCCAGGGTGGCCCTTTAAGGCACCCAAGCCACCACTTGCAATGAGAGACTTAGTGCGATTTTTCTCACGTCGACGTGCATGACGCTCTGTGGGGCATTAATCTCTCTATATTATTAGGTTGTTGGGGATAAAGAAGAGAGAGAGAGATAGAGACAGTGATTGGTCCTACCATCCGGGGCCCTCTCTCTCTCTTCTCCTACGCCCAAGTAAGGTATACCGTCGATGCCCCTATGACATTGACTGCTGCTCGGCGTGACAAAATATTCATAGGTTGAGGGCCCATGTTGTCGTTTGCTGAGAGATGTATAGCTAGGTGGTAGATAAAAATTGTGCTGGCTTTGTAAGTCGTCGTTTGCTCATTTCCAGTCTGGATATCGTTAGTCCCTTGCATTACTGCAGGGTCCTGTGTCTCTCACGGCGCGCCCAAATAGTATAGGTCTCTCTCTCTGTCTGTCTTGCTGGTCTCTGTCTCTCTCTAGTGTCTCTCTGTCTCTGTCTCTCTGTCTCTCTCTGTGTCTCTCTGTCTCTGTCCTCTGTCGCTCTCTGGCTCTGTCGCTGTCACGGGTCTCTCTCTGTTGTCTGTCGTGTTCTCGTCTCTGTCTCTGTCTCTCTCTGTCTCTGTTTCTTCTCTCTCGTTCTCCTCTGGTTCTGTCTCTCTCGCGTCTCTCGTCTCGCTCTCTCTCTGTGTTATTGTGGAGGGGGCTCGTCTCCTCAATCGAGAATAGATACAAATAGGGCTCTCGGTCTCGGTGCGTCTGTCTCTCGCGTCGTTCGCTCTCGCTCGCGTCGGTCGGTCTCGCTCTCGTCCTCTGTTACCTGTGAATTTGTGTCTGTGCTGGTGCAGTATCTCTCTCTTCCGGCTCGGCGCTTCGGCTCTGCTCCCGCTGCGCGGGCTCTCCTCTCTCGGGTCTTTAGAGGCACTAAGGAAGGTGAGGTGGGGAGACCGACGCCGCATGTGAGCAAAAGCAGGGAACTACGGCCACGGGGGGGCGAACGGCTTAACAAAAAGAGAAAACACAACACGGCCGAGACGTCGTGAGGAATGGACTCGGGCTGTCTCATCATCTCTGTCTCCTGGTTCGATCCTCTCTCTCTCTTCTCCGTCTCTCTCTCTTGTTTAGACTTGTCTCGTCTCTGCTCGTCTCGGTCGTCTCCCTGATCGGTCTCATAAGAATAGGAATAGTAGATTTGGAAGAAGACTACTATACATGTGGTGATAGATCGCAAATCGTTATCAAGAGGGACATAGTCATAGAGAAAAGATCATATATAGATCTAAAATACTACACATAATCTCACCATACGTCGGTCGGGCTTCTCCTCTCTCCATCTCCTCATGCTCTCTCCTCTCTCTCACTCGTCCCCCCTCTCAACTCTCTCTCTCCTCTCCTCTTCCTCCTCCTCTCTCTCCATCCGCTCTGTCACGCCGTCTCTATTCTCTCTTCGTCTCTCTCCTCTCCTCTGTTCTCCTCTCTTCGTGGCGTCTCTCTCTCCTTCTCGGTCCGTCTCTCTCGGTCCGTCTTGGTATTTTTAGTCTGTATGGTATATTGTGCTAAAGTCAGCGTTTCATGTTCTGTGGTCCCCCCAAATCCCCATTGACTGTAACCCATTTTTGATTTTATCAAAGCAAATGTCTTACGTTGCGTCTCTGTTCTCTGTCTCTCTTTCTCTGGCTCTGTCTCTGCATCTCTCTCATCTCCTCTCCTCCTTCACTCATCATCCCCTAAGCAAACTCGTCTCTCCGCTCTCTCTCTCCATCTCCCTCTCTCTCTCTCTCTCTCTCTCTCTCTCTCGCTCTCTCCCCTCTTCTCTCTCACCCCTTTTCTC
>CM065710.1:26280106-26287606 GCA_017654935.2 Phymorhynchus buccinoides
GTCAAGTACATGTTGTGTATCATTGCGTAATGTTAGCAGGATCTCAGTATATATATATATATATAAATAAGTAATTGAGTTTGTTTCTTAGGTTCACAAAACATACATTGGATACCAAATTTTTCTTATCAAAGCAAATTATATATATATATACATAAGAGGAAAGTTTAATGGTGTGTTTGTTTCTTCTTCTTCAACTTTTGATCGTTTATATATATATATATATATATATATATATAGTATGAAAGAAAAATCTCAGTGAATAGCTAGCTCCGTACCCCTACTCTGAAGGACTGAAAAGTTAGTGCATTTGAAATGCAGAATAGTTTGCTTTGAATAGAGCGTCATTCCCTCTTGTAACTACTGTTCCGCTCAGTGGTATATATATACACTATCGACCAAAGGTTAAGGCCCAGAAAGACAATCATCTCCGAAAACTCACGAACTCAATAAAATGCACCCAGCTCATAACAAAACTGAATTTATTCTTTTAACATTATTAAGTTAATAATTCTAAAAAAAATCATTAATCAGAACGAGTTCAGTCAACAAAATGCCCCTTTCAACAACTCCCCCCTCCTCTTGAAAAGTCATACTCAGAATCAATGCACTTTGGAACAGTCAGTACACATTACTGAATTTTTTTGCGCGGATGCCTTCCTCTCATGGTGACACATCACCACACAAAATTTGAAACGATTCGGTTAAGCGGTTCGGGAGATATCCTTGGGACAGACAGAAAAACACACACAAAACCCACATTACTGCTGTTCCTAAGTGCATTGGTTCTGAATGTGTGACTTTTTAAAAGGAGGGGGAAGTTGTTGAAAGGGGCATTTTGTTGACTGAACTCGTTCTGATTAATGATTTTTTGGAATGAACGTAATGTTAAAAGAATAAATTCAGTTTTGTTATGAGCTGGGTGCGTTTTATTGAGTTTGTGAGTTTTCGGAGATGATTGTCTTTCTCAAGTTTCTGGGCCTTAACTTTTGGTCGCTAGTGTATATACACAAATATGAATCATTAAAGACCCACCACACCTATATGTGAAAATCAGCGTTTTCACGTGGTTTCCATCTCTCGCTGGTAAGAAATCTGACTGACGACCTTCTTTAAGTTCCACCACGGTGACGTCACCATCAATACCCCATACAGCCCATCCCTCCACCCACAAACAAGACAAACGAGAAAGTCCCACCAAGCAGCATACCTCCTCCCCTCTTGCAAAACCAGCTACAGGAAGTTTTCCTTTTTTCCACGGACCATCTCTGAGTGGAACTCCCTCCCACCTGAGGCAGTATCATCGGCCTCGGTGGAGAGCTTCAAGTCCCGGATCTAAACCGCCCCTCCCCTCCCCCCCTCCCACCCCCCTCCCTCCCTCTTTGACCCTGCCCCACTCATTTCCCTCCAGTATTCCCCAATCCTACTTCCAACTTGTCCCATCTTTCCCCCCAGCCATTCAAGCCGATCATCTGGGCGGCCAAGGAAATTATTCTGTGTATAGATATCTTACCTACATGACCGAAGTCCCCAGTTTTCATGCACAACAGAACCATCAAAACGATGATGGCGGTTGTCTACTGCAAGAAGAAGAAGAAGAAGAATCTTAAGAAAATCTTCAAAACAACAACAAACATATCAGCATGTAATGGAGAGAAAACAAAAAGGTATTTCAAAACTATGAAGATGTCACTCAAAAACAAACAAACAAACAAACACACAAGCAAACAGCAAAAACCACCACTTGTTTGGAAGAACAGCAACGTTGACAGACTGTTCACGTACATGTCTTACAATATAGTTAACCCTTTCACCGCCAATGTCGCATTTTAGCACCACAATGGTGTAACACCCATGTCACTAAAAGGCATCAAACCAGAGCCTGTTATCCAAAGACCCTGTTTTCTTAATTTTGGAAGGTAAGGATAGGCCTAATGTCATATATGTCACATAGGAATTCCCAATATTGCAGATACTTTTTTTCTCTCTACCAAGTTCAGTATAATGGTATTTTGGGCCTGAAAAATGGTTGGCGGCGAAAGGGTTAATGTGGCAAAATCCACATTTTCGCCTGAAAGAGAAGACACTCTGATGATCTGATGACGGAGAAGCCACCTGTTTTGCCCTTTTCCTTTTTGCTTTGATATTTTTAAAACTGTTCTCACAAGCTAAGTTAAACCCGTGCAAGTGCATGACCTCATTTAAAGAGAGAGAGAGAGAGAGAGAGAGAGAGAGAGAGAGAGAGAGAGAGAGAGAGAGAGAGAGAGAGAGAGAAGAGAGAGAGGGGGGGGGGGGGACTCACAAACTTGCAGTGCAGTCTTGGTAAAATAATAATCAAAAATAAAAGGAAAGTTCAAAAGTAACAAGCGCGAAATCGCAATAGTTTGTGGCACGCGGTCTATTTTTATCACTCCAATCATGAGTTACCTCCCCTGGATTTTCAATAATTTTAATCTGTAAACCAGAATGTTATCTCTGCACCATTTCGTAACTTTTTATATCTTTTGGAAAACATTTAAAACTATGTATCCTACTTATCCTCATCAAAAGAAGCACCGCATACTCGTCGTGTCTGTTGTAGTGTCTGTATTACGTATGTTTATTATTTTGTACGCTTTTAAAATACATCATTTTAAAGAGCGGCCTCAATTAATTTTGAAGTGTAGCCTCGATTTGAAGTGCGACAATTTTGTCAAAATGTGCGACAATTTTGGAACGACAGACCGACCGACCGACAGAACGACCGACCGACCGACCGACAAAGTGAGTTATAGGTTTGTGGCTTGAGCCACAAACAAAAACAGAGAAAAACACCCGGACTTATAACCACAGGATGTGCTGGCGAATACTAGGGATTGAAGCGGTGGGCGAGAAGAGACACCCAGTGTGGGCGAAACCGACACAGCCGACATGTAATAAATGCAAACGAAGCGGCAGATTACGTACATGAAAGAGTAGGCGAAAGACGCGTAGGCGAAAGACGCGTAGGCGAAAGACGCGTAGGCGAAATGGAGTAACCTCAGAGGTCCGTTATGTTATACCCCAGAGCCAGATGTCTTGAGATCCTCTGGGCCAATAGTCTACAGATTACAATGTTAACCTCTGAGGTCCATTATGCTATACCCCAGAGCCAGATGTCTTGAGATTCTCTGGGCCAATAGTCTACAGATTGCAATGTTAACCTCTGAGGTCCATTATAATATACCCCAGATGTCTTGAGATCCTGTGGACCAATAGTCTACAGATTGCAATGTTAACCTCTGAGGTCCATTATAATATACCCCAGATGTCTTGAGATACTCTCGACCACATTGTCTACAGATTGCAATGTTAACCTCTGAGGTCCATTATAATATACCCCAGATGTCTTGAGATCCTGTGGACCAATAGTCTACAGATTGCAATGTTAACCTCTGGGGTTCATTATGTTATACCCCAGAGCCAGATGTCTTGAGATCCTCTGGGCCAATAGTCTACAGATTGCAATGTTAACCTCTGAGGTCCATTATGCTATACCCCAGAGCCAGATGTCTTGAGATCCTCTGGGCCAATAGTCTACAGATTGCAATGTTAACCTCTGAGGTCCATTATGCTATACCCCAGATGTCTTGAGATCCTGTGGACCAATAGTCACAGATTGCAATGTTAACCTCTGGGGTTCATTATGTTATACCCCAGAGCCAGATGTCTTGAGATCCTGTGGGCCAATAGTCTACAGATTACAATGGTAACCTCTGAGGTCCATTATGCTATACCCCAGATGTCTTGAGATCCTGTGGACCAATAGTCTACAGATTGCAATGTTAACCTCTGGGGTTCATTATGTTATACCCCAGAGCCAGATGTCTTGAGATCCTCTGGGCCAATAGTCTACAGATTGCAATGTTAACCTCCGGGGTTCATTATGTTATACCCCAGAGCCAGATGTCTTGAGATCCTCTGGGCCAATAGTCTACAGATTACAATGTTAACCTCTGAGGTCCATTATAATATACCCCAGATGTCTTGAGATCCTGTGGACCAATAGTCTACAGATTACAATGTTAACCTCTGAGGTCCATTATGCTATACCCCAGATGTCTTGAGATCCTGTGGACCAATAGTCTACAGATTGCAATGTTAACCTCTGAGGTCCATTATGCTATACCCCAGATGTCTTGAGATCCTGTGGACCAATAGTCTACAGATTGCAATGTTAACCTCTGAGGTCCATTATGTTATACCCCAGAGCCAGATGTCTTGAGATCCTCTGGGCCAATAGTCTACAGATTACAATGTTAACCTCTGAGGTCCATTATGCTATACCCCAGATGTCTTGAGATCCTGTGGACCAATAGTCTGCAGATTGCAATGTTAACCTCTGAGGTCCATTATGTTATACCCCAGATGTCTTGAGATCCTGTGGACCAATAGTCTACAGATTGCAATGTTAACCTCTGAGGTCCATTATGCTATACCCCAGATGTCTTGAGATCCTGTGGACCAATAGTCTGCAGATTGCAATGTTAACCTCTGAGGTCCATTATGCTATACCCCAGAGCCAGATGTCTTGAGATCCTCTGGGCCAATAGTCTACAG
Source organism: Phymorhynchus buccinoides (assembly GCA_017654935.2). Classification (NCBI taxonomy): domain Eukaryota; kingdom Metazoa; phylum Mollusca; class Gastropoda; order Neogastropoda; family Raphitomidae; genus Phymorhynchus; species Phymorhynchus buccinoides. Next base: position 26,284,685 of record CM065710.1, read on the forward strand.
ATTGCAATGTTAACCTCTGAGGTCCATTATAATATACCCCAGAGCCAGATGTCTTGAGATCCTGTGGGCCAATAGTCTACAGATTGCAATGTTAACCTCTGGGGTCCATTATAATATACCCCAGAGCCAGATGTCTTGAGATCCTGTGGACCAATAGTCTGCAGATTGCAATGTTAACCTCTGGGGTCCATTATAATATACCCCAGAGCCAGATGTCTTGAGATCCTGTGGGCCAATAGTCTATAGATTACAATTGTAACCACTGAGGTCCATTATGAATGGGAGATGAACGAGTCGGTGTTGTTAAGTGTGTGTGTGTGTGTGTGTGTGTGTGTGTGTGTGTGTGTGTGTGTGTGTGTGTGTGTGTGTGTGTGTGTGTGTGTGTGTGTGTGTGTGTGTGTGTGTGTGTGTGTGTGTGTGTGAGTGTTAGAGAGAGAGAGAGAGAGAGTTGCTTTGTATATGCGTTGTTGCTGGTTGTTGTCATTCTTGAATGCTGTTTTTGTTGTGTATTTGTTGATGAATAATTGATTGTAAAGCGCTTTGGGCTCATCTGAGGTAAAGCGCTATATAAATGTACTATTATTATTATTATCATGTTATACCCCAGAGCCAGATGTCTTGAGAACCTCTGGGCCCACATAGCAGGAGTGCATTTTGAACTAAATATTCTCCTCTGCAAACAAATTTCAATCCTGTTTCTTTTTTTCATGCAATCGCAGGCAAAGTTGTACTTGAGACACTCCCATTCATGAAAACCATATTTTTGAATGCCATTGCCTCCTGCTGCAACTGAAAAGTCAGCAATATTCGGACCCGACCAAAGAAGAAAAACCCACACACCACCACACACGTTGTAAGCTCTATTACCCGTTTGGACCTCAAAACGCTTTACTTCCTTTTATTTAACTAAACGAAAACAGCTTTGAGCGAGCAAATCGCGTACGCATGATGTGCGTATACATACATACACCTGGGTGGGTTTTGTTTTACAGTAAGTTTGTTACTTTCTTGATGTGGGGTACTAGTAGTATGAAATGGAGTAGAACACATCGAAAACATAATGTGCACTAAATACCCCCGTGCTCTCATCTCCCTTCCCCTTCTCTTTTTTTAATTTTATTATATATCTTTCTTGACCAGTGTGTATATCTGACAAGACGTTCAAAACTGCACATGATCATCTCCAAAATATGGAAAGTGACGTCATTCGCGCGAACAATGTCAGGTTTTCAGCGAAAGTTTTAAAATTTGCATCTTTTCATCTTTCAATCTGAAATTTTAAACTGACCCCAACCCTATCATTAACCCTATCCCTAACCCTAACTCGAACCTTAAACTGTCAAACGCGCACACACACAAAAAAACCCCACTTTACTAAAAGCTGAGTGTTCCATATCTGGAGATGATCACGTGCATTCTTGAACGCCTAGTGTATCTCTCTCTCTCTCTCTCTCTCTCTCTCTCTCTCTCTCTCTCTCTCTCTCTCTCTCTCTCTCTCTCTCTCTCTCTCTCTCTCTCTCTCTCTCTTCTCTCTCTCTCTCTCTCTCTCTGATTGTCTTTCTGCATCTGTCTCTGTCTGTCTCTTCTTCATCTTATTCTAACGCCACCCCCCCCCCCACCCAACAACCCTTTATCATCACTTTTCTACAATCCAACCCCCCTCCTCCTTCCATTTTCTTATTCCTCTTATCCCCCCCCTACCCTTGTACCCATTACCCCCCCCCCCCCTCCCCCCTCCCGCAGGTTTTTTCCTTTCACCCGCTTACGAATAGCAAAAAACATCCTGTATAGGGGAAGACGGGGTAAAAAGCGCATGGGCGGGTAAGAAGCCCACCCCAATTATCTCATGAAATAAAGAAAATGTCAGTCAAATTTGCCCATGAGACGAATGTTAGACATTAACGCTCGTCTCATGGGCAAAATGAGACTGAAATTTGCTTCATTTCATGAGATAATTGGGGTGGGCTTCTTACCCGCCCATGCGCTTTTTACCCCGTCTTCCCCTACCTCGCTTTTATGTACTTGTAGACCCATTTATCCCCCACCCCACCCCCCTAGAACTTACGAAATCTCTCCCTGCTGACTTTTGACCGATGAGTGACGCCATACGTGAATGATGACCAACGCTGCATGCATCCCGCACGCATGTATGTATATATACATATATGCATTGCACGTGCGATGGATTAATATATAAAAAGCAACGTTCAGCAACCCTGTCAGAGGGCATTAGAGTTGGTCGCGCTGCTGATGGGGGGGGGGGGGGGGCAAGAAGAGAGAGAGAGAGAGAGAGAGAGAGAGAGAGAGAGAGAGAGAGAGAGAGAGAGAGGAGAGAGAGAGAGAGAGAGAGAGAGAGAGAGGGGACACGTGGTTATGGTTAGGTGGTGTATGAGCTTTGCACTGCAGGGTTGCATGTTTCACCAGCCGCGAGTCCCGAAAGCTGGTTAATGTTTTCTAGCGCAGTCTGTTTGTCGCTCCTATTATAATGCGACTATTCTAAGTTACCACGATAACGTTTTCAAAATGGAGGCTCAAATTTTCCACGCGGATAGGTATAATGTAGGATATCTAGGCCAAGTTTGAAAATGAAGGTCATAGGTCAAATGTCAAGGTCACTGGAGTCCGAAAGCTGGTTAATGTTTTCTAGCGCAGTCTGTCATTCCTATATATGAGACTATTCTAAGCTACCACGATAACGTTTTCAAAACAGAGGCTCAAATTTTCCACGCGGATAGGTATAATGTAGGATATCTAGGCCAAGTTTGAAAATGAAGGTCATAGGTCAAAGGTCAAGGTCACTGGAGTCCGAAAGCTGGTTAATGTTTTCTAGCGCACTCTGTTTGTCGTTCCTATTATAATGCGACTATTCTACGTTACCACAATAACTTTTTTCCAAACAGGAGGGACCTACCATATTAAGGA
>CM065710.1:26331630-26334130 GCA_017654935.2 Phymorhynchus buccinoides
TCAAAGATGTCCACCCCCCCCCTCCATTTCTCGGTTAATTGTATTTTTCCGTTTTTGCCTTTCTTACCATACATAAAGCTGTATTTTAGGAACATTTTTAGCTAATAACCTTTTTGGAATACTAACCCTATCCCTAACCCTAACCCTAAACCTACCCCTATCCCCCACTATGTACTGCAGTACACAGCGATTTGTCACAGTTGTGGTTCGTTGCGTTTTTCCGTCTTATAGGGTGGGGGTTAGGGTTAGGGTTAGTATTCCAAAAAGGTTATTAACTAAAAATGTTTCCTAAAATACAGCTTTATGTATGGTAAGAAAGGCAAAAACGGAAAAATACAATTAACCGAGAAATGCAGGGGGGGGGGGGGGCACATCTTCTTCACCTTTACCCTTCTTCTTCTTCTTCTTCTTCTTCTTCTTCTTCTTCTTCTTCTTCTTCTTCTTCTGTAGCCAATGCACCCACATACCAAGTTTGAAGCCTGTATGCCTACTGCCTTGAACGATGTGAAGGATATATGGCCACCACGAGAAATATCGGGGTTACAAGATTAAAAAAAACCCTTCAAGGTCAAGGTCAGCACGGTTATAGTTTGTCCAAGGGACTCTCTGTTGTCAATGACACAACGCAACATTTGAAGCGATTCTGTCCAGCGGTTTCCGAGATACAACTTAACAGGAATGAAAGCACAAGCAGACGGACAGACATATTCAGAGAGATCCCCAGAGAGAGAGAGAAAGCGTGTGTACATGCGCGTGTTCGCGTGTGCGTAGGCCCTATGTATGTATGTATGTATGTATGTATGTATGTATGTATGTATGTATGTATGTATGTATGTATGTATGTATGTATGTATGTATGTATGTATGTATGTATGTATGTATGTATGTATGTATGTATGTATGTATGTATGTATGTATGTATGTATGTATGTATGTATGTATGTATGTATGTATGTATGTATGTATGTATGTATGTATGTATGTATGTATGTATGTATGCGTCCATGGTTGTCAGTGTGTCCAGAAGTGTGTGAGCGTGAGAGTGTATTCATTTGTGTGTCTTTTTGTATGCTGTCTCTCTCTCTCTCCTCTCTCTCCTCTCATCTCTCTCTTCTCCTCTCTCTCGATCTCTCTCTCTCTTCTCTCTCTCTCCATCTCTCTCTCTCTCTCTGTGGGTGCATGCGTTCGAGCTACAGGGGTGAGGGAGAGTCGATACGAAAACGAATTATAAAGAGAGAGAGAGAGAGAGAGAGAGAGAGAGAGTGAGAGAGAGAAGAGAGAGAGAGAGAGAGAGAGCATACACAGAGAGAGACAAAGAGTTAGAGAGAGACAGAGACAGAGACAACACACAGAGAGAGAAAGAGAGAGACAATTGACAATTTGTTGTTGTTGGCAATTTGATATGTATTGTCATTACCAACATAGGTCTTAGGTAGAGAGAGAGAGAGAGAGAGAGAGAGAGAGAGAGAGAGAGAGAGAGAGAGAGAGAGAGAGAGAGAGAGAGAGAAAAAAGAGAGAGAGAGAGAGAGAGAGAGAGACATACATACATACAGACAGACAGACAGACAGACAGAAACGTGGGGTAGGTTGGCAGTGTCCTATATCATCTTCGACGACAGCGTAAGGTCAGGATGCTTCGTTCTTACCATTACAAAAACAAAACAACAACAACAACAGAACACACGGTAAGACTGGTACAGTGTATTTTTTCTTTCTCTTTCCCCATTTTGGCTCACGTCGTTTTTTTAAAAACAAAGTGAGTCTATAGTATCGTACATGTTCGGTTGTGTGTCTGTGTGTGTGTGTGTGTGTGTGTGTGTGTGTGTGTTGCGTCCGTGGCCCCGACCTTTAACCTTAACTCAAACCTTAACGTTGTCATTTTCTCTAAACATATAAGGCGTTAGAGGGTTAAAGTTAGCAGGATACTTGATTTTGACGTGAGCCTTCAAGTCACGACGATCAAAGCAGTCAGATACATTGATAAAGAACAAAATAAAGATAATCATTTGTTGCAGAGATTACTGTTGTGCAACCTTTAACCTTGACTCAGTCACACTCTTCAAACTAAAGAAGACTCTCACTCTCCACTGAAACTTTAACGTTGTCATTTTCTCAAAAAAACATAAGATGTTAGAGGGTTAAAGTTAGCAGGATACTTGATTTTGACGTGAGCCTTCAAGTCATGGCGATCAAAGCAGTCAGATACATCGGTAAGGAACAAAAGAAAGAAAATCATTTGTTGCAGAGATTACTGTAACTGTTGTGTTGTACCGAGTAGGAGATACATACTGGAAAGAAGACTCTCCATTAGATATACAAAAACGCTCTTTAAAAAGAAACACAAGACTTCAGGTGTGTACAAATAGGTACATTTTAACGTCGTCAACTTATATTTTCTGTAACAAATGGATGTACCGAGTGTGTGCGTTGACGGCCCGGTTGTTTAGCTTTATTTGCGCCTTTGAGTAACGGTTGTTCGTGTTCATTTGCACATCATCTC
>CM065710.1:26339130-26341630 GCA_017654935.2 Phymorhynchus buccinoides
TACAATACAACACAATACAACAATACAATACAACACAATGCAATACAACACAATGCAATACAATACAACACAATGCACAATACACAATACAACACAATACAAATACAACACAATACAATACAAATACAACACAATGCAATACAACACATAAATACAACACAATACAATACAACACAATGCAATACAATGCACAACACAATACAATACAACACAATGCAATACAACACAATACAATACAACACAATGCAATGCAATACAACACAATGCAATACAATACAATGCAATACAATATAATACAATACAACACAATACAATAAAACAACCACCATGCAATACAACATAACACAATACAATACAACACAATGCAATGCAACATAATGCAATGCAATACAATGCAATATAATACAATACAACACAATGCAATACAATACAATACAATACAACAATGCAATACAATGCAATACAATGCAATACAATACAATACAATACAACACATAATACAATACAACACAATACAATGCAATATAACATAATACAATACAATGCAATACAACATAATGCAATGCAATACAATGCAATATAATACAATGCAATACAACACAATACAATACAATGCAATACAATAAAATGCAATACAATACAATACAATACAACACAATGCAATACAACACAATGCGATACAACACAATACAAGTTCCGATACAACACAAATGCAATACGATGCAATACAACAATACAATACAATATAATGCAATGCAATACAATGCAATACAATACAATGCAATACAACACAATACAATACAATATAACACAATGCAATCTAATCCTATCCAATCCATTCCAATCCAATCCAACGGAAATGCAATGCAACCCGTTTCAAATCAAAGCCATATCTCGTGGGGATACCGGGGGGTCTTTTGTAAAAAATAGTTCCCTCACCTTATGGAAGTTCTGTGCTTGTAACTTCCTCTAATCTGCCAGCTCTCTTTGACTCTGCCTTTCCCCTTTGCTTTCTGTCATCTACTATCTTTCTGACTTATTGGCCCATTCTCCTGCACTTTAAAAAAAAATCTCCTCCGAAATCGGAATGTGTTGGCTGTACGCAGAGGGGAGACTAGTGAAAACTGAAAGCCGGACAAATACGTATCTTACCCATTATGGCCATATGGCCTGGGAACGCAGCAGCAGAAGAAGAAATCAAAGCCATGCATTATCGCAATTCAGTGCAAAGCAATTCCACCCAATCCTACACAACGCGCACAGCACAGCACAATCCAATCAAATACAATGCAGTACAAGGGCATCGCTGAGCGGCAGCAACGCATTGTGACAATGCAAACCCGGCCAGAGTTATGCCCTCTCCCCCCTCCCACCCCCCAATAAACACACCACTTTCCACCCTTACAGAACGCATAAAATACATAGCCCAAAATTTGAAGCGATTCTGTTCAGTAGTTCACGAGATACAGCTGAACTTTTATACAAACTTCCTTGCACCGAGTTATGTCCTCTCTCCCCCCACCCCACCCCCCAATAAACACACCACTTTCCACCCTTACATAACGCATAAAATACATAGCCCAAAATTTGAAGCGATTCTGTTCAGTAGTTCACGAGATACAGCTGAACTTTTATACAAACTTCCTTGCACCATGGTACACCATCACACAAAATTTGAAGCGATTCTGTTCACTAGTTCACGAAATAAAGCTGGGGGGAAATTACATTGCCCAAAGAAGGAAATTTCGGTTTTCAAGGTCAAACTTCAAGGTCAAGGTCAGCACGGTGTTGATTAACGAAAGGAAGCTTCCTTTTCAAGCTGTCTACCCCTCTGCCAATTTTAATCAAAGTCCAAACAGTAGTTTTTAAGATAATCGATACACAGACACACACACACACAAACCAATCGCAAAACCCCGGCCTCTGGCCGAGTAACAACAAAATCCCACGCAACCGATTTCAAATGAAAGCAATTCTTGCATTATTGCACAGTGCAATTTCAACACAATATCAATACAATGCAACACAATGTAATGCAATGCGGTTGACATACAATACAATATTATTATTATTATTAGGTAATAATATACAATACGATACAGTATAATACAATACAACACAACACAACACAAATACACCTTGCAAACTAAAGCAACAAAAAGAATTGTTCTGCAAAACAACAACAACAAAATAAGCAAACAAACACCAACAAGAAAAGCAATGCTGCTTACATGGATAGACAAGGACAGAGAGAGAGAGAGAGAGAGAGAGAGAGAGAGAGAGAGAGAGAGAGAGGAGGGAGAGAGAGAGAGAGAGAGAGAGAGAGAGAGAGAGAGATAGAGAGAGAGGGAGAGAGAGAGAGAGAGAGAGAGAGAGAGAGAGAGAGATCAGAGACCAGTTTAAGTGGTGACTTGGTAAGATGAGAGAGAGGGAGAGACAGAGAGACGCACATAAAGGACCAGTTAAAATGGTGAAGAAAGAGAGGGGGGGGGGAGAGAGA
>CM065710.1:26384130-26429130 GCA_017654935.2 Phymorhynchus buccinoides
AGAGACAGGGACCCCTACTATGAAGAGACTGGACACATAGAGACGGGGACACAGTGACAGGGACAGTTTGATTTGGATACATATAGAGACTGGGTCATTGTCTAGAGATGTGGACACATAGAGACAACACAGTATATACAGAGATGGGAGACATGTAGAGACAGGGACATTATATAGAGATGTGGACACTTAGAGACGTCACACAGAGACGGGGACAGAGATGGGGGACATATAGAGACAGGGACATTCTATAGAGATGTGGACACATAGAGACGGGGACACAGTGATGGGGACAGAGATGGGGACATATAGAGACAGGGACATTATATAGAGATGTGGACACATAGAGATGTGGGACACATAGAGACGGGGACACATAGAGACGGGGACAGAGATGGGGACATATAGAGACAGGGACATTCTATAGAGATGTGGACACATAGAGACGGGGACACAGTGACGGGGACAGAGATGGGGGGGGGACATATAGAGACAGGGACATTATATAGAGATGTGGACACATAGAGACGGGGACACACAGACGGGGACAGAGATGGGGGACATATAGAGACAGGGACATTATATAGAGATGTGGACACATAGAGACGGGGACACACAGTGACGGGGACAGAGATGGGAGACATATAGAGACAGGGACATTATATAGAGATGTGGACACATAGAGACGGGGACACAGTGACGGGGACATAGATGGGGGGGACATATAGAGACAGGGACATTATATAGAGATGTGGACACATAGAGATGTGGACACATAGAGACGGGGACACACAGTGACGGGGACAGAGATGGGAGACATATAGAGACAGGGACATTATATAGAGATGTGGACACATAGAGACGGGGACACAGTGACGGGGACAGAGATGGGGGACATATAGAGACAGGGACATTATATAGAGATGTGGACACATAGAGACGGGGACACAGTGACGGGGACAGAGATGGGGACATATAGAGACAGGGACATATATAGAGATGTGGACACATAGAGACGGGGACACATAGAGACGGGGACATATAGAGATGGGAGACATATAGAGACGGGGACATTATATAGAGATGTGGACACATAGAGACGGGGACACAGTGACGGGGACACATAGAGACGGGAGACATATAGAGACAGGGACATTCTATAGAGATGGGGACACATAGAGACGGGGACACAGTGAGATGGGGACACATAGAGATGGGAGACATATAGAGACAGGGACATTATATAGAGATGTGGACACATAGAGACGGGGACACATAGAGACGGGGACATTTAGAGATGGGAGACACATAGAGACAGGGACATTATATAGAGATGGGGACACATAGAGACAAGGACATATAGGGACAGAGATGGGGGACATATAGAGACGGGGACATTATAGAGAGATGTGGACACATAGAGACGGGGACACAGTGATGGGGACAGAGAGACGGGGACACATAGAGACGGGGACATTTAGAGATGTAGACACATAGAGACGGGGACACATAGAGACGGGGACATATAGAGATGGGGGACATATAGAGACGGGGACATATAGAGACGGGGACACATAGAGACGGGGACACAGTGACGGGGACACATAGAGGGGGACACATAGAGACGGGGACATTTAGAGATGGGGGACACATAGAGATGGGGGACACATAGGGACGGGGACATTTTAGAGGTGGGGACACATAGAGACGGGGACATATAGAGATGTAGATACATAGAGACGGGGACACATAGAGACGGGGACATTTAGAGATGGAGACACATAGAGATGGGGGACACATAGAGACGGGGACATTTTAGAGGCGGAGACACATAGAGATGGGGGACACATAGGGACGGGGACACAGTGACAGGGACAGAGATGGGGGTCATATAGAGACAGGGAAAAATAGAGATGTGGACACAAAGAGACGGTGACACGGTGACGGGGACACATAGACGGCCCGGGGACATTTAGAGGCGGAGCCACATAGAGACGGGGACACATAGACAGGGACACAGTGAAGGGGACACATAGAGACGGGGACACAGTGATTGGGACACATAGACAGGGACATACATTTGGGACACATAGAGACGGGGGACACACATAGAGAGAGGCAAGAATGGGAGGGGCAGAACAGGGATAGGGGCAACAAAGCCCGGGATGTGTTGTTTGTTTGTTGTCTTACCCTGGCTTAAGGACTCCAGGGATCACCCCGGCAGCCGCAGCACTTAGTTGAACACAACAGTACAAAATGCACCAGCTAGGGATGAGAACATTACGTGTGTGACCGTTTTTTGATTACCCTGCCGCGTTGGCAGCCACACTCCGACTTCGGAGGATGAAAGGGATGTACACACCGCTTGCTCGTTTCAGGACAAACCGGACGGACTCCTCTCCAAAGACGACTTCCAGAACTTGTGGCACGAATTCTTTCTCTCCACCGACGCCGAAAACAGGGGAAACTACCTCTTCGGAATGCCGCCTCAGTGAACTTTTTGACCCTTGACACGCCCACCCCCCTCCATAATTATAACCACCAAGGTCATTCTTACCCTTTCCAAGGTCATCGCGATCGCCATGGTTTTCTTTACAAACAACCTTAGTCAAAGTCACCTTCACCTTGCTTTTGGAGAGCAGTGATTGTGCGTCGTCGTCGTCGCTGTGGTGAGAGATTTGTTCTTGTACGCGTGTCGTGTCCTCAAACTGAAGCTTCGAAAGATAATGGAAAATGTGTATGTCATTTTTTTTCTTTCTTTTTAATTTAAATGATAATACATAGTGTATTGTAACTACACTCGGAAATGTCTATGAGTTTTATGACAACACAAAAGAAAATTTGTTTGGAAATTTTTCAAGTTTTTGTTTGGTGTGAGGCGAATGGTGATTTTTTTAAAAACCGAGACGAAAAAAAAATGCATTTATTTATTTATTATTATTTTGTTGTTGAGAGCTTGGTAATATGTTTCAGGCAAATTTTTAAATCATCCTCCCTTCTACCATGCCCCGGCCCCAGTTTTTAATTCATCAGGGAAAGAGGTTGTAGTGGAATTTTATCGTTGCATTTTTGGGGGGGAAAAGATTTGCTTGCATCCGTCGGGTGTTGGTTTTCTTCGAGGGAGAGGATCTTGCTCGGTACATGACTCTTTTTTGTTTGGCTTTGGATTATGAACCCTGGAGGCGTTTCTAGATCAACTTGGGAGATGTTGGTCCTTTCCTTTTCAAAGATTTGTTATAACTGGAACGGGAAATTATCCTTTGTGAAAGCATTTGTTGAACTGAAATGGGAAATGATCCTTTGTGAAAGCATTTGTTGAACTGAAATGGAAAGGGTGGTTTTTGTCCTATTTTGAAAGCATTTGTTAAACTGAAATGGAAAGGTTTTCCTATTTGAAAGCATTTGTTGAACTGACATGGAAAATATTTTCATATTTGAAAGCATTTGTGGAGAACTGAAATGGAAATTCTTCCTCATTTGAAAACATTTGTTGAACTGAAATGGAAAGTTTTGCTGTTCCGAAAGCATTTGTTGAACTGAAATGGAAAGTTTTGCTGTTCCGAAAGCATTTGTTGAACTGAAATGGAAAGTTTTGCTGTTCTGAAAACATTTGTTGAACTGAAATGGAAAGTTTTGCTGTTCTGAAAGCATTTGTTGAACTGAAATGGAAAGTTTTGCTGTTTTGAAAGCATTTGTTGAACTGAAATAGTAAAAGATTGTCAGATATGAAAGGATTTTGTTAAACTGCGATGGAACTGATATGTAAAAAAGATTGTTTATTTTTGAAGGGACTCCTTGAAGGGCAATGGAAAGATTGCTACTTTTGAAAGAAGTGCAATTTATTTTATTTTCTTGTATACTTTACAGAGATTTGTTGAACAGAAATGGAAAGACTCATTGGCTAATGAAAAAAAAGGATTTGTTGAAAAATGGAAATCAAAGGATTTTGATATTTGAATGGATTTGTCATACCAGCTTGGAATGATTTTCATTAAAAAAAAGAATTTGAACTGAAATGGAAATGGTTTCATCTTTGATTGGGTTTAGCTTGTGGACTGGACTGGAATGATTTTCAGTTTTGAAGCAACTAGTTGAACTGAAAAGGACATACCCCCCCCGACTTTTGACAGGGATGTGTAAAGAAAATTGGAATTGTTCAGTCTCGCTTTTGACATTGAACAATAATTTGTGGAACGACAGATTTCCCCCAATTTGAAGGGATGTTTTGTTGCTGGAATTGAAATGGACAGTTTAAAGATTCTTTTTTATTTTTATTTTTTTCGTCTAGGGACAAAAAACCTGAAGACGGGATTATGTTTGGCTGTATTATAGGTTTGGGAGAGCAGAACTAGAAAGTATGCAAGAAGATAACTGGATAGAAATGGTGTCAGATTATGCAACTGTTTACTGAAGAAGACTGAATTGAAATGGACAGTTTAAAGATTCTTTTTTATTTTTATTTTTGTTCGTCTATTATGTTTGGCTGTAGCAACTGTTTACTGATTTGATTTTGTAAAAACAAATTTTAAAAAAATCAATCAATGGGAAATGTTGTCAAATAAACTGCTGCCTTTTAAAAAAAAATGCCGATTATGACAAAATGATAACGCTTCTGGAGGAAAAAAATAAAAGAAGTGAACAGGCGGTAGATATGCAGATTCAGAGTTCAAAAGATCAACAAAGAATGATGACTGCTTTTCTTTTTTTCTTTTTTTTTACCAAACTTGGGAGAAAAGGGGCACTCAAATTTGCAAAACAAAAAATATAAAGGGTAAGATTCCGACATGGGTTTGCAAGAAAATCAGAGGACAAGTTTTACGTTTTTTAGATTGTTGATTGAAGAAAAAGTACGTAACCATTGTCATTTTCTTAAAAATAAGGAATTAATTTGTTTGTAAAAAGCCGGATTAAAAGATGGCCTGTAAGCAATTTAAGCAGTCTTCTTTTTTTTCTTATTTGTTGTTGTTGTCTTTTTTGGGGGGTCAGTTTGATTTGTGTTTGTCGTCGCTGAAGTTAACGCCAGATAATTCTACTATACAGGGAGTACGGGGAAATGGTTTGTGGAAGTTGAACAGTCGCAGAGATTTTGTTTAACCCTTTCACCGCCAATGTCGCATTTATGCACCACAAAGGTTTAACACCCATGTCACTAAAAGGCATCAAATCAGGGCCTGTTATCGGAAGATCTTCTTAATTTTGGGAGGTAGGGATAGGCCTAATGCTATACATGTCACAGAGGAATTCCTAATATTGCAGATGATTTTGTTTCTCTACCCAGTTAAGTTTGGTCGTATTTTGGGCTGAAAAATGGCTGGCGGCGAAAGGGTTAAAACCCTTTCAACGCCAGCCATATTTTTCCAGCAAAAAATCGTCTGTCCTATTTTCCCTGGGAACAGAGAAGATGGGAGTATGCGAGACTTGCGGATTTAATGATAGTATGCATCCTTATCTCCCAAAATTAACAACAACAGAGTGGCACAGTGGTATCGCGTTCGCCTCGTGTCAAGTAAACCCGAGTTCGAACCTGGGTACAGGGGATTTTTTCCTCTCACTCTGCACTAGGCCTTACGGTCTGAACGTGGAGTCTTTCGGATGAGACGATAAACCGAGGTTCCGTGTGCTCATGCACATAGCACACGTTAAACCCAGTGGCAACGAAAAAATTGTCATTTGGTCAAAAGTTACCCCCCACCCCTTTCCTTCCTCATCAATCACACAAAAATCGCATGCAAAAAAAAATCAATAAAAAATTGGGTGGCGCCTCTGGCTGCGACACGCTCTCCAGGTGGGAGCAACCCGAATTTCACAGAAACGCCTCTGTGACTATAAAGTCCCTAATAAAAGGCCTTTGGATAACAGACCCGGATTATATGCCTTTTAACAACATGGGTGCTAAATCGGCGTGGTGCCAAGCGGCTACACTGGCCATGAAAGGGTTAATTAAGAATTCTGGCCAAAATAACAAGTCTGCTTTTTTTTCGGTTATATGTTATCTTTCTCTTTTTTCTTTAAAAAAACAACCTTGACACTGAAAATTAAAAGGAATTTTGGGACAGAAGGGGCGTTGTGTTGATTTCGTTTTTACAAAGAAAGGAAGGTAGGATTTTGTTTTTTGGGTTGTTTGTTTGTTGCTGTTGTGAATCATTTTTGGTCCATGAAACGAAGACAGAAAATTGATAAAAGGAAGGAAAAGATCTTTGGAGAATTTATTTGTGGGGTATTAAAAAAATGGATAACGTAAGAAGGATGTTGAACATTATTTCCGTGTGTTTGATGGCATGGAAAGAAAGTTATTTTTGGGAAAGGAAAATAGAGTTATTGTACAGTTGTTGGGTGTTTTTTTTAACAAGAGAAATTTGTGACATGAAACGCTATTGTTTTGAAGCAATGCAAGTTGATGTAAAACAATGGACAAAGAAAGGTTTTGTTTTGAAGACATTACGTTTTGATGAAATAACGTTTTGAAGAAAATATGTTTTGAAGAAATTACGCAAGTATGGAAGGAATTTGGAAAATAAAAACAACAAAAACATTTTGTTCAAAATGTTAAAAGCTGAAATACAAGATAAATTGTGAAAAGAAAAAATGTGTGTTGCTGATGATGAAACGGAGAACAAAGGCATTTGGGGAAAGATTTTTTTTTTCTCAGGTCACAACCAGCACAGACCTAAACCAAAAAAAACAAAAAGAAAATTGCCCCCAAAACTCTAAATAACATTTTATTAACACAACCGAAAATTTTCGGCACTACGATATTAGGCAGATGTCAACAAACGAATGTCGTAGATACATCAGTCTACAGCTAAAAAGTACCCAAGAAAAGTGAACACAACGCAAACATTTTCTAGACTACAATATTTTCAACAATTAGGCAAATTTCAATAACCAAATATTTGAGAAACATCAGCAAAAAGCACCCAAGATTGTTTATAAACTAACGCAACCAAACATTTTCTAGACTACAATATTTTCAACAATTAGGCAAATTTCAATAACCAAATATTTGAGAAACATCAGCAAAAAGCACCCAAGATTGTTTATAAACTAACGCAACCAAACATTTTCTAGACTATGATATTTTCAACAATTAGGCAAATTTCAATAACCAAATATTTGAGAAACATCAGCAAAAAGCACCCAAGATTGTTTATAAACTAACGCAACCAAACATTTTCTGGACTTCAACGAATGTATATACCGCAAAAACATGTCCCAATGGGGATTTATACTACTTCTCAGTG
This sequence comes from Phymorhynchus buccinoides, assembly GCA_017654935.2. Lineage (NCBI taxonomy): Eukaryota > Metazoa > Mollusca > Gastropoda > Neogastropoda > Raphitomidae > Phymorhynchus > Phymorhynchus buccinoides. The sequence goes on from CM065710.1 coordinate 26,391,372, forward strand.
ATACGAAAGGGAGATAGTTTTAGGACTGAACTGACCATGCCACCTAGTGTGACGAGTCGGGGGCAGATAATTTTTTTTGTGTGGCTCTATACTGCTACTACTTCATGAAGGGCAAGGGCGATAACTTTATGTAGATGGCTGCGCACGCATCTCAGTGCGTGAGACAGGGGCAGATAATTTTTTATATAAAGCCTCATTGAGTCAGATTGACATCCAATGCGAACAACAAAAATGGCAGCTCTTTCACAAAAAAAACCCCAAACCTATGGTGCTTGTTAATTCAAGAAGCTCAAAACACAAACTTGCCTTCATATTAAGCAAACTATTTCGCACAACAACACAATACATTTCAGTGTAAACGGTCCGGAACAAACAAACATCAACCTTTTGGGTTCCAGGTTTTGTGTGGCTCAAGTGCAATTTCTTTTTCTTCTTTTTTTTCATCTTTGGATTGATCCCGTAGTGGGCTAGTCGGTGTTTTGAGTGTTGGATGATGATGAGCATCATGTCTATATTTATACGTGCATTGCTCAGCTCAAACTGGGGTGGGTTTTGTTTCTTAATTGTTTTTAAAAATTATTGAACCCTTTGTCCCACCATTCCAAATTAAAAGTGTTGAATATCTTTTCTTTTTCTTGGAGTCTTTTTTGTTTGCTGTCATGCTTGTGGGTGTGGGTGTGTGTGTGTGTGTGTGTGTGTGTGTGTGAAAAAGATGCGTGTAGATGTGGTAAGTGTGAGGATGTGTTTGTCGCCTGCCTAAAGAAGAATCTGAAGAAGAAGTATAGAAGACCATGTGTCTTTAGAAAAAATTGTCAATGATAAAGTTTCACGCACGCACACACCCACACACACCCAGGACGAGATGCTTCTGTGAACAAGATCACTCACACAACTCGATAACATTGGATTTAATTCAGATTTGTAAAACTGAAAAGAAACGGGGGGAAAAAAAAAAATTGGCAGTTCATATATAATTAGAATGCATTGGTCTGCAAAAGCACTTATCTACTAAAGTTACAGAGTTGCAACTATAACATTAACATACTCTATACCACATTATTAGCAGAATTTGGACTATAAGCAATGAAAAAATAAAATAAATAAAAATAACTAAAATAAATTAGCAGAATTCAAACCACATGTTTCACCAACCATAATGTTTTGACAATTGAGACCCTCTGAAAATTCCCTGTCAAAGATTGTGTACATAAATGTAAACATCGGTTATATCTGACAATAAATCTTAACCCTCTCTAGGACACAGATGCCAAATTCGACCGAATTTTGTCAACTCATGCACCGATTGCGCCCGCTGAACGCCAGGTCTAGTACGTTCACTTTCACTTTCTCCCTACCCACAATGCAATATACTAAGTTAGTTCTTCCTGTTCCTGACTCTCGCTGGTCCGTTTTTGGTTCTTACAGCAAGGGAAAGCACCCACTAGTCTATTTGAACGGATTTTTCGAAGTGACCCAAAAAAAATTTCTTCTTTCCACGTGACGTGACGCAGTATTGACTCGCCGCAATGCTCGGAGTGCCATTACGGATTTTTTTAATTCCAATTCATGGCTTGTTGTGTGACAGTGTGTTAGCTTTGGAATGAAAATATCATCATTGCTATTCAATATGCATCTTTCAGAAATGAAATGTGAGTTAGACTTTATTCTGGGTGATTTATTTAATGAAAATATTTGGTGTGACGTTCAGAGTTAATTCCCATCTCTCGGGAACTGGGATCGATTCCCGGTTCGAATGGTTGGGAGTCATTGGGTTAAGCTAGTACGTACACTAGGGCCAAAGTCCTGTTGGTGACACACTGCGCGTGTGTTTTCGTGTCCGCGCGCACGATTGTGTCTATGTGCATGCATGTATTTCTACATCTGGGGTTTAAACCATGTATACTAGGGCCAAAGTCCTGTAGGTGACACACTGTGTGTGTGTGTGTTTGTGTGTGCGCTCGCGAATGTGTGTGCATGCACGCATACATTCATGTATTTCTACAGGGCTGGGTGTAAAAAAGGTATGCATACTTATCTCATTAACCTGTAGAAATAACATTCTGTTCGTTCGTTCATCTCACATACACTAGGGCCAAAGTCTGTGTGTGTGTGTGTGTGTGTGTGTGTGTGTGCGAGCGCGCACAGAAGTGTGTCTCTGTGTGCGCATGCACGCGTATATATTTCTACACCTGTGCCTTGCACCCCCCTAGGGCTGACGTCCTGTTGACCACGCTGTTGAAACGCGGCCTTTTCAGCAGCTCGTCTTCCGCGTTCAGAACAAACTTGTTGGCCATGCCTGGACTTCTGCAATCCACACACACACAAAGGTCTTTCTTTTCACTCAATCGCATCGCAGCCATAACGCTGAAGACGCGAACCTAGAAATCCACACGATTTTTTATTTATTTAAACAATCTCAACAAATCACTCCAGCCATACACGCAAACATGGGTGCAACTACACAAAATGAAAAAACCCTGAAAAGCCGGGGTCCAGGGGTAATGTCCCCCTGCAGCTGAAGCAAAATTTGATTTATGAAGGTATTTTAGTTTGCGTTTTCCACAATTTATACAAATGCTTATTTTAAAGCGTTTGAAAAATACTGTAGACACACAAAGATCTTGTTTGATAAATTTTAAAAAAAAGAACTTCCTATTCTGGTAGAATTCAAAAACAGGAAATCCTTGTACAGACAAACCTCTATTTTAAGACTTCCAAAATGTCCGGAAAAATCGGTCGTAAATTGGAGGGGTCGTATGATGGAGGTTTTCACTGGCAGCCGTAGAAAGAAAAAGTTCAGCACAGTTCATACTCTCTTCTTCATGCACACATACAATGACATATTAAAACTGGATTTGGGTCTTTCCAACTCCATAGGATTGTGCAATCGATATTACAGTTTCACTTTGCCGACTTCTTTTAATCACCTCCACTCTCGTCCAAAGTCAGTGGTTTTCTTTTTCAAAGTCAGTGGTTTTCGTGCTTTTCCTACGCTCTCCGCCATCTTTTCTACAACAAGGGAAGCGACTCCGCTTTCAGGCCCTTGACCGTGGTTGTTTCCCTTTGCTCGAAGTCTATGCAGACGACAGCAACGGTCGTAAAAACCAACAAAATGGCGGTCGTAAGTCGCGTTTTAGAGGAAGTGGTTTAAGAGAGGTCGTTTACATAGTAAAATGCATCCGTGCCAACAAATCCGGTCTCAAATGAGAGGTGGTCGCTTAACAGAGGGTCGTGAAATAGGGGTTTGTCTGTATAGCAGGAAAAGTTGCACCCATGCACAAACAAAACGGGCATAAACGAAAAGAGAAATGAAAGAGGATTACAGGTTTTCGCTTCAGGTATAGCAGTAAGGAAATGGCAGTTCAGACTTTTTCATAGAAATTATTTTTGGTTTCCCCACTACACGCAAAGTAAAATACATAACAAATGTGGTCTAGGGGAGTGAAGCCAAGTTTATAAATGACCCTAGTATGGCGTGCACACAGAGTGACTTCCCTTGAAGTGAATTCATCAAGCTGACAGCTCTATATTTCTTCTTCCGCATACAATCAGACGATTCGTCCTCCATGATGACGTCACATATATCGCATTTGTTCGTGTGGAAGGATGCGAATGACTTAAAATAGAAGAAGAATGAAATAGTGAGGCCAAGAGAGGAGATGACGAAATTGAACAAAGGGTAATTACTCTCTTTTTCTAATTAACTCCCCTCCACCAAAGTTGATTTACGATACCATTCACCTAGCAGTGCGTGGGTCAGAACCAAAGTGAGACAAGCAAAGCATCATTCTTAAAAAAGAATGTGCCAAGCTCGCCTTTATGACCCTCACCCACCCAGTACACATCAACAATGGTGGAGAGGACATCATACAAATTAAAATAATGTCACCTTCTGAAGTCCAATTTTTACAACAAAAAACTACAGTGAAAAGTGATATATACAGACTTTCAAAACCAAAACCTATGCAATACATTATAAAGATTTTTTTTCCTTCTGAAATGCGTAGTTTAAACTCACGCCATGAGCAGCTAATAAAAAATATTAAGGGGAGGTAACCTCACTCCACCAGCAGCTAATAAAAAAAATATCAAGGGGAGGTAAACTCACGCCATCAGCAGCTAATAAAAAAAATCAAGGGGAGGAAAACTCACGCCATGAACAGCTAATAAAATATATCAAGGTGAGGTAAACTCACGCCATGAACAGCTAATCAAATATATCAAGGTGAGGTAAACTCACGCCATGAACAGCTAATAAAATATATCAAGGGGAGGTAAACTCACACCATCGGCAGCTAATGAGCAGCTTAGGACGGCACATTTTACCGCCAGGGGGCAGTCAAACCAGTAGGGGCTTAGCGCGCGATATTCTTAGTTGGGCATAGTGAGAGAGAGAGAGGGAGGGACTGCCCCCTGGTGGTTAAACCATCGTCCTAAGTTGACCATAACAAATATCAGGGGGTGTTAAACTCACGCCATGAGCAGTTCCATGGTGCGTAGAGTGTCCTTGGATTTCTTGTGGTTCTTCCCCAGAACCAGCTGCTCTATGCCGTAACACTGACACACACACAGAGAGTTTATTTTATTTTGTTGTTGTTTAACTCATTTGCATCACAACGATTTTGAATTATTAAAAAAAACTCACAAATCACTCCAGCAATACACACAAACAAAACATACATAAACAAAAATGAGAAATGAAAGAAGATTACAGGTTTTTACTTCAGGTTTAGGCCGTGTACACACATAAGCGGATATTCCATGCGGAAACCCGTGCGCAATCCATAAATAAGTGAAACAAAGAAGGGAAAAGATTTGCGCATGTGTTCAAATTTCCCCTGTATGCGTAAACTTTTATCCTTCTTTCTTCCACTTATTTAGGGTTTTCCGTACGGAACTTACGAGTCTAATGTGAACCTGGCCATAGACATAGGGAAGTGGTAGATCAGACTTTTTTTTATAAATAGACTTTATATAGAAAAACTCTCTACACCGATTGGTTCCCCCACAACAAACCACTACAAAAGCAAAGTCTGGGGCAAAATTGTGGTCTAAGGGAGTGAAGCGAGTTTAGAAGCGACCAAGGTATGGTGTGCACACTGATTTACTTCCCTTGAAGCAAATGCATCAAATTGACAGCTATCTATCTATTAATTCTGGACATAAATGTCCGGAACGACTTGAATGACTTAAAGCCCCATCACCTACTAAGGTCATAACACCACAGGAAATTGAACAAAGGGGAAGAACCCTCTTTCTAATTAACTCCCCTCCACCAAAGTTGATTACGATACCAATCATCTAGCAATGCGTGGTGGATCAGAGCCAAAGGGAGACAAACAAAGCATCATTCTCAATAAACAATGTGCCAAGTTCGCCTTATGACCCTTCACCCACACAGTACACATCAACAATGGTGGAGAGGACGATATACAAACAAATCAACATCTATCCAAGAGTGGCATAGCCTTCTAACCTTGAATATGTTAGACATAAACAACACACAACACAGAACAAACTGGTAAGCCTCAAAAGGAATTTTGCTATTGTTTTGAGTGTTGGTCAGTATGGTTAAATAATAATAAATAATTAATAATGCTTATATAGCGCATAATCTTGCAAAGCAACTCAATGCGCTTTTCACTCACCATTCGTACAGACATTTCTAACAAACTGGTCCACGCATCCTCACCGTACATCTCTATGAAAATGAATACATATTAGAGAATGCATTGCATATAATCATAACACAACACACTAACACCCACCTCCCTTCAACACCACCACCCCAACCATCGCCCCACTCCCCCCCACCCCACCCCTGCCCCCCTACTCCCCACCCCCACCCCCATACACACACACGTGCACGCGTCAACCTCATACCCAACGTATGAAGAGATTAGAAGATTAGAAGGTTAGAAGAGATTGGGACATTAGTACATGGGTGCAACTGGAGAACATCGAAAAACAGACAAGGCAGGGGTCCAGGGGCCGCCCAGGGCCCTGGCAGGGTACAGGGCTCAGGGGGTCAGTGGGCAATGCCCCCCTGAAGCTGAAGAAAAAGCAAAATCATACTCAATTTGAAGCTTATTCCAGGCTTGTAAAGTGAGAATTCAACACTTTTTTCCCCTTGAACTTTGAATCAATTTTTTTTGGGTGGTCAAAATTTTGAAAAACAGGCGCCGCCTGGTATCAGAGGCAAGGTTGCATCCATGTTAGTTTATGTAAAGATGGTGGGAACGACCCTGGAGGCAGTGCAACACCAGCAAAGTCCTGATTTTTTTTTAACAACATGGATAGCTAAATGGGTGTAGCGGTAGGTGGGTGGGCTGACCTTTTTGTAGGCGCGGAGGGCTCGCTCGATGCTGCCCTGGGAGAGGTGGACGGAGCCCATCAGCTTGTAGGTGTCCGACACCTGCTCCGAGTAGTCGCCGAACGCCTGGCACTTGGGGTTGATGCTGGACTTGAGCAGCGTCATCGCATCCTCATCACAGACAGAAAAAAAAGGAGAATCATTTTATTTCCACATCAGGGCTCCCAATCGTCCCGCAAAACAAGGGGTCCCAGGGACTCCTTCACTTACAACATAGAGGGTCCTACAGGCGGGATAGAGCGTCCCAGTGGCATTGTGAATGCTAAAAAGAATTTTTCTAGTGCATCCCTGGGACCTCCTGCACATTCTTTTAGGGGGTCCTTTAGAATTTTAGTACTTCATAAACCCCCAAATGGGGGTCCTTGGGAGTCCTGGAACATAGAAAAAAAATCAAAACAATTTGGAGCAGTTTGCAGCTATATCCAGGAGAGCGAGCGACCCACAGACAACAAGCATCCTGACACCCCTATTCACCTCCTGTCGGTCGGTCCGGATCATGAGGCGGGCCAGTTCATCTTGTACCAGGAGGGAGGTCGGGTGGTGGGGGCCTTTGAGCGCCGTGCAGTTGGCCAGGCATTCGTTCAGATAGCTTTCCGCCGAGCCTGCACACCATGGTTATTATCATCGTCACTGTCATCATCATTGTCATCATCATCATCATCATCATCATCATTATCAGCAGCATTGTTTACCTTCCTTGTGGCCCTAATTGTGATCGTCTTTTTCAACTTCATATTTCTTTATTTCATTTTCAGCTTTTTTCTCTCGTCATCTTCATCATCATTTGATTATCATCATTTTTGTCTTCATTTTCTTCCTCTTCTTCTTTTTCATCGTCATGGTCATCATCATCTTCATTCTCATTCTCATCATGATTATCACCTTCATCTTCCTTACCATCATCATCATCATCATCATCATCATCATCATCATCATCATCATCAACATACACAATAGTAATCTTAAAATGCTTGGTGCCCTTTCTTAACATATCGGCATCAGCAGCACACAAAAAGTCACAAATAATGCATGCACACACACTCACACACACACACACACACACACCTTCAGCCTTCTCTCTCCCAGTGGAAGCATAGGCCTGGGCCAAAGCCAGAGCAGTGTTCATCACACACACACACACACACACTTCAGCCTCCTCTTTCCCAGTGGAAGCGTAGGCCTGGGCCCAAAGCTAGAGCAGTGTTCATCACACACACACACACACACACACACACATTCAGCCTCCTCTTTCCCAGTGGAAGCGTAGGCCTGGGCCAAAGCTAGAGCAGTGTCCATCACACACACACACACACACAGCCTCCTCTCTCCCAGTGGAAGCACACACACACACACACACACACACTTCAGCCTCCTCTTTCCCAGTGGAAGCGTAGGCCTGGGCCAAAGCTAGAGCAGTGTCCATCACACACACACACACACACACACAGACACACACACACACACACACACACACACACACCTTCAGCCTCCTCTTTCCCAGTGGAAGCGTAGGCCTGGGCCAAAGCTAGAGCAGTGTCCATCACACACACACACACACACACACACACACACACACACCACACACACACACACACACACCTTCAGCCTCCTCTTTCCCAGTGGAAGCGTAGGCCTGGGCCAAAGCTAGAGCAGTGTCCATCACACACAGACACACACACACACACACACACACACCTTCAGCCTCCTCTTTCCCAGTGGAAGCGTAGGCCTGGGCCAAAGCTAGAGCAGTGTCCATCACACACAGACACACACACACACACACACCTTCAGCCTCCTCTTTCCCAGTGGAAGCGTAGGCCTGGGCCAAAGCTAGAGCAGTGTCCACCGTTTGTTGACTGCCTTCCTTGTAGCTAAAACAATGGAAAAAAATATATAAAAAAGACAGTATTAGTTATGTCTTCCTTCTTCTTCTTCTGCGTTCCCAGGCCATATGGCTATAATGGGTAAGATACGTAATATGAGTCCGGTTTTCAGTTTTCACTGCTCTCCTCGCTGCATACAGCCGACACATTTCCAGATTTCGGAGGAGCTCAAAGGAAATTTTTTTTTTAAAAAGGCAGGAGAATGGGCCAGTAAGGCAGAAAGATAGTAAATGACAGTAAGCAAAGGGAAAAAGCAGAGTCAAAGAGAGTGACACATTAGTGACACATTAGAGAAAGTTATAAGTGCAGAACTTCCAGAAGATGGGGAAACTATTTGTACGAAAGACCCCCCCCCCCCATCACCCCAGTATCCCCAAGGGGAGATTATATCTTCCAAAACAGGGTGTCAGAATCGATGCATAAAATACGTCTCTAGCTTCTCAGGCGTCACCAGGCTATTTAACTCATTGCGGACGAATTCCGAGTATATTTGGAACAGGAGAACGCCAGTCAGGGCCTAGTTCCGAGTATTCTCGGAACAGCAATTTCTGAGTCTAAAACTTGTCTAAATCCATGTTTTTTCCAATCCAAATAACATTTTTTGTACTTACTTCTCTTAATCACCTTCCAGCTTTCGCTTAAGTTATGGCTGACACTTCTATTTCAATTTGTAATGTTAAAAATGTCCAAAAACCTAAAAAGCCTAAAAAATACTCCAATATGTTTTCATTAACAGTGATATCAACAAGGAGACCACTGATTCCGAGTTCAATGAATGCAAAGTAACCACGATTTCAAAGCGAAAAATAAACTTGGATCAACCAGTAATGTTGTCAAAACTGAATCATTGACAGTGCTGAGTTTTGTTGCGCATCTTATTTGTTATATTTTTTTTCTTGGCAGCCCCAGGCCAGTAATGGAGTTTACCTGAGGCAGTGAAGTCCTGAAGGGGCTAAACATGTTTTTCATTAAAGAGGCACCCTGATGGATGTGTTTTTACAAGAAACACGTCGAGATCACCAGGAAAACACCCTTTACGGCGATTCCTCCTTGGCAGAGGTGCTGGAAGTCAAATTCCTTCGGTGTGCCTTCTCTTTTTTAATGGCCGACTGAGTTTAGACCAAATCGTTTGCACAAAATATTCACAATACAAGCCTTTTTCAAAAAAAATTACATACTGTTTACCTAAAGGAGTTTCGCTCACAACAACAAAATTAGCTCCTTTTTTTTTTTTACAGCACTACAAAAAAAGTTTCAACCACAATGAGAGTGACCTCCACCCACCCCATCCAAAATGGCTTCTCTCTCCGGCATCTCCACCAAGGAGGAATCGCTATTTTGACGGTTTGATTTCTAGGAAACCAGAGCAAAGTGAGTGTTCCGATCCTTGAAAAGGCTGTCTTTCTGGTGATCTCGACGAGTTTCTTGCAAAAACTCATCCGTCAGGGTCCACCTTTAAAAGAAAAGTTTCACAGCCAAAGTCGCATTTTGGCACCACAGTGATTTTACACCTATGTCACTGGAAGGCATCAAATTGGGGTCCATTATCCAAAGACCCTGTTGTCTCAGTTTTGGGAGGTAGGGATAGACCTTATTTTATATGTCACAGAAGAATCCCCAATACTGCAGATGGATTTAGTTAACCCAGGTAAATTTAACCCTTTCGCCGCCAGCCATTTTTTAGCCAAACTTTTGCATTAAACTTACATGGACAGAGAAAAGATTTTTGTCACAAATATTGGGGATTCTTCTGTGATATATTTGGAATAAGGCCTATCCTTACCTCTCGAAATTAAGAACCCAAGATGATTGGATAACAGACCCTCATTTCAAGACTTTTAATGACATGGGTGTTCAATCACTGTGGTGCAAAAATGCGACATTGGCGGTGAAAGGGTCAATGGAAATTTTGCTCTGAAATATGGCTGGCTGTGAAAGGGTTAAAAGACGAGTTGAATGCAGTGGACTCACTTTGCGGTGGCCACGTCATGGGCCTGTTGGAACAGGTTGATGGCTTTCTCGTGGTTGGCGTGACGCCCTTTACTCTGCTCCAGCTGGACAACGAAACAAAGAATGGAAAAAAAAAACACTTCATTAAAAACAGCAATTTTTCTCTGCCCCCCCCCCAAACCCCCCCCCTTTCCAAAACGAGGATTTACAAGAGCGTTACTTACCCAGTCGACAAACAAACGGAAAGCTTTCATTTATTTATTTTTCATCAATTTGCTAATCGCTTTTCTTTCTTTCTTTTCTTCTTTTTTCCCTCATGTTTTTCTTTCATTCGTTATTCATTTCTTCACTCCTTTTTTCTTTCTTTCTATTTTTATTCCTTCCTTTCTTTCTTTTATTTTGCACATACAAAGGCAGACCGCTCACCCTGATTTCAGCGGGTAAACTCCGCTTTTTGGGGCTTCAACCCGCTCTCTGATCGCGATAGCCGAAACTCCGATATTTTGAGAGCCGTCAAGCAACGTGGTTTTTTTATGAAAAAGACTGCGAATAGGCACAACCCCTACCTTTCCATAATCATGAAGCACACTGATCAGTCGTAAGCTGTCTCTTCCATACACTTTCTCCATCAAGTCAGTCTCTCTCTCTCTCTCTCTCCGGCTCTCTCTCTCTCTGTCGACTCTCTCTCCTGTCGGAAATACGCAATGACTTTCTCTCTCTCTCTCTCATTCTAAAATCTCTCTCTCTATATCATTTTTTCTCTCTCTCTCCCTCTCCTCAAGTCTGTCTCTCTCTCTCCCCCCCCCCCCCCTCTCTCTTGGTCCCTCTATCTTTCCCCCCTACCTTTCCATAGTCATGAAGCACTGATCAGTCGTAAGCTGTCTCTGCCATACAACCTTTCTCCATCAAGTCAGTCTCTCTTCCCCCCCACACCCTACCGGGGGGGTCTTTGCAATAAATAGTTCCCCCACCTTCTGGAAGTTCTGTGCTTGTAACTTCCTCTAAAGGGTCACTCTCTTTGACTCTGCCTTTTCCCTTTGCTTAGCTGTCATCTACTATCTTTCTGCCTTTCCCGGTGTCCATTCTCCTGCCTTTTTTTCAAGAAAGACTTTCAAAAAGATTTCCTCCAATTAACCGAAGTCGGACATGCTGGGCCTTCTTTACCTTTACCCTAACGGCAGCATGATTTTCGTTTGCACTCATAATTGACAGGAAACTGAGTGATCGAAGAAGAAGAAGAAGAATCACAGAGTAGAAGTCTTTCACCGCTCAGGTCTTGTCTGTCTGTCTGACTGTCTCTCCCTCTCTCGTCATCGTTCGTTCGTTCTTCTCTCTCTCTCAGTCTCTCCCCTACCTTTCCATAATCATGAAGCACACTGATCAGTCGTAGGCTGTCTCTGCCATACACTTTCTCCATCAAGTCAACCGCTTTGTCGTATTTTTCCTCGGCTACGGCATACTTTTTCTGTCGACCGTATAACCTGTCGGCAATACGGCAATCACTTTTAAACAAATTTTAACATTCAAAAAATGCTAAAATTGAATTTTTTTAATTTTTTTTAAAATATCAAAGTTTCAATTTTTTCCGTTTATAATCACAAAAAACACAACATTATGATTACGATTCATACACCAGATAAAATCACGTAATCACAGCAACACCAAGCGAGCACATGGCCGGGCAGGTCTTGCCTCTTGGAACGGTGAACAGACATGAAATGACGCCTCAATCACAACGTCACTTCGACTTCAACTTGATTTTTAATAGAGCAGAATTTCATGCAGTCATGTGAAAAGCTTAAAAAAACAACCAAAAGGCAAAGCTTCAAGGCTCACTCAAACAGGCACATGTGGGACAACAACAAAGAAAGAGTAATGGGGGTGTCTAAAGTACAAGATTGCAATTAAAAAAAACCAACCACAAATGATACTATCGTTTAACAAAACCAAAAAAGTGCCCATGCCGAGAATCGGTACCCGGAACCATTGGCATGACAGACAGACACTCTACCAATGAGCTATCGAGGCTTTCAGTGTGAACAGTTTCTTAACTCATGTTGCCTGTTGTGAATACTCTCTAACCCACTAATCTAAATGTTATCTGTTTGTTATCTGTTTACAGTGTTGTTTTAATAGTATTTAATTATTCAAATCATTATTGTTTGAAAGCTTGCATAAACATCTATATGTGTGCAAAAATTGAACAATGTACGCCAGTCTATTTCCCGAGAAAATGCCAACGTTAAAAAAAAGGAGATTAGACCACTGGACGCATGCACACACAATGAACAATTATGATGAATCCAATAAATGAAAGCAGCTGGCGCATTAGCACTTGCCGTGATTTCGTATCTGTGGTAAATGAAAGCTGCACCATTTTGTCAGCTGAGTTGTATTTCGGTAAAAGTTTTGTGTGTGCAAACTGTGACTGAAAATGAACTGCCAGTGCGTTACTTTCACATGTTTTGTGTTGTGCCAGTACCTCCCAGAATTCAGTATTTAGTAGGTCGTGTTGTGCCACTTGTGCAGAATTCAGTATTTAGTAGGTCCGATGTTGTGCCGTTGTGCAGAATTCAGTAGGTCTGTGTTGTGCCATTATGCAGAATTCAGTAGGTCCGTGTTGTGACGTTGTGCAGAATTCAGTATTTTGTAGGTCCGCGTTGTGCTGTTGTGCAGAATTCAGTAGGTCTGTGTTGTCCCTGCCCAGAATTCATTATTGTGCAGAACATTCAAAGTTGCTATGAAACTCTCGATCTTCCTGTCTGCTAGAACGAGAAGAACGCGATTTTTTTTTAACAGTCTCTTGCGTCTTAGAACACTGAAATGCGGAGAAATCCTTCACTCCTGCTCGATATTTTAAGTTTGTTCAGACGACGAGGCTTAGCAGACAACGAAGGTCTTCTTTGTAGATCGGAAAAAACGGTAGAAACACTACAAAAATACTAAACATTGCAGAGAGAGACCCCAAAAAAATACAAAGAGAAACACCCTCACTTGGCCATGGCCAGATAGAGTTTGATGTCGGTCTTGTCGCAGTCCTCGTCCGTCACGCAGTCCAGGTGCGATCGCTCCTGGGCGATGCGGTCCGCCTTCATCAAGTACTGCTCCGCGTCCGAGTACCTGCGTCAAGGAAACGGAGTCTGAGAGAGAGAAAAATTATTACATTGCCTTTGTAAACTTCCATTTAGAAGCAAACAAGTTCCAAACGCCCCAAATCGCTTGTGGTCGCATTTTTTGTTGTTGGACAATGACTAAAAAAACCCCAGTTCTTGGTCAAATTAAAAATACTGAAATCAGTGTCAAACTGAAAGAGGGTAGCAACCATGCTACCAAAATAAGAGAGAGACTATAACACAGAGAGAGAGACAAAAAAAATACAAAGACAAACACCCACTTGGCCATGGCCAGATAGAGCCTTGATGTCTGTCTTGTCGCATTGCCTTCCGTAAACAGTCCAGGTGCGATCGCAAGTTCAAAACGGTCCCCTTCATCAAAACGGCTTCCGCGTCCGACTGAACTGGCTCAAGAAAAAAAGAGAGATATGCAAAACATTTAATTCGTCTGTGACACGTTTAAAGTAGACCCTATTTGGGGGTCTATGAAGCATCAAAATCGCATAAAGGCACCACAAAAGAATAGTCACAAAAGGACTCACTCAAAGCCTATTTTCTTCATTTTGGAGGTAAAAATAGGCCTTACTTTATACGCGTCACAGACGAATCCCATGTATTGCATATGACTTTTTTTACTCTACCCAGTTAAGTTGAATTGAAAACTTTTGCTGAAAAATGGCTGGCGGTGAAAGGGTGAAACTCATCTGGGTAGAGAAAACAAATCATCTGCAATATGGGGGATTCCTCTATGACATGTATAGCGTAAGGCCTATCCTTACCTCCCAAAATTAAGAAAACAGGGTCTTCGGAGAACAGGTCCTGATTTGAGGCCTTTTCGTGACATGGGCGTTAAATCGGTGTGATGCTAAAATGCGACATTGGCGGTGAAAGGGTTAAAAAAAAAAAAAAAAAAAGCCGGGCTCCCAGGGACCCCCATTTGGGGGTCTATGAAGCATCAAAAGTCTAAAGGACCCTCTAAAAGAATGTGCAGACAAAAAATATTTAAAAAAATAGAAAAAAGCAGGGCTCCCAGGGACCCCCATTTGGGGGTCTATGAAGCATCAAAATTCTAAAGGACCCTCTAAAAGAATGTCCCAGGGATGCACTAGAAAAATTCTTTTTAGCTTTCGCAATGCCACTGGGACCCTCTATCCCGCCCCTAGGACCCTATATCTATACTGTAAGTGAAGGAGTCCCTGGGACCCCTTGTTTTGCGGGACGATTGGGAGCCCTGAAAAAGAAAAACGACAGGATTCTTCTTATTATTATTCTGCGTTCCCCGGGACGTGCGTCAGACGGTTGGTGTTTGTGGCGATGATAAACTAGGCTGTGGTGGACAGTTTTCCTTTGGGCCCCCCCCCCCCACACACACCCACACACAGCGTTCTCTTCCTCTGTGGCACCCTCTGGCCCAGAACTGGATCCTGGCTTATTGCTGGTGTAGGGGGCAGGACTGGAGGGTACGTGACACATTCTTCTTCTTCTGCGTTCCCAGGATATGGCCATAATGAGTAAGGTACATCTGGAAGACTTTCAGTTTTCACTGGTCTCCCCGCTTGCGTACAGCCGACACATTCCGATTTCGGAGGAGTCAAAGGAGAAAAATTATAGGAAGATGACAGGAGAATGGGCAAAAGTCAGAAAGAAGTAGATGACATAAAGCAAAGGGAAAAGGCAGAGTCAAAGAGAGTGGCAGATTAGAGGAAGTTACAAGCACAGAACTTACAGAAGGTGGGGGAACACTATTTTTACGAAAGACCCCCCGGTATCCCCACGGGGAGACAAGCCATAATAAATAAATAAATAAATAAATAAATGACCAAGGATTTTTAAGATAAAATGAACACACACACACACACACACATTATACACATACTTTTTCATGGTGGTGTTAGCTCTGCCCAGCGTCTTTTTGTAAATGTCCGCTTTCTCTTTCATTCACACACACACACACACACACACACTCGTGTCAAGTAAACCCGAGTTCGAACCTGGGTACAGGGGATTTTTCCTCTCACTTTGCACGGTCTGAATGTGGAGTCTTCCGGATGAGACGATAAGCCGAGGTGCCGTGTGCCCATGCACTTAGCACACGTTAATCCCAGTGGTAACGAAAAAGTTGTCATTTGGTCAAAATTATATCCCCCCCCCCCCTTTTTCCTTCCTCATCAGTCACACAAACATCGCATTAATTTTTTTTATTTTAAATGGCCTCTGGCTGTGAAACACTCTCCAGGTGGGAGCAGCCCGAATTTCACAGACACGCCTCTGTGACTATAAAGTACCTAATACCTAATACACACACACACACCACACACACTATAGTTATACACATACTTTTTCATGGAGGTGGTCACTCTCCCCAGCGTGTAGTACATGGCGATCAGCACTTTGTAAATGTACGCTTTCTCCTCCATTCACACACACACATGCACACACACACACACACACACACACACACACACACACATACACTATACACATACTTTTTCATGGAGGTGGTCACTCTCCCCAGCGTGTAGTACATGGCGATCAGCACTTTGTAAATGTCCGCTTTCTCGTCCATTCACACACACACATACACACACACACACACACTATACACATACTTTTTCATGGAGGTGTTAGCTCTGCCCAGCGTGTAGTACATGGCGATCAGCACTTTGTAAATGTCCGCTTTCTCCTCCATTCACACACACACATACACACACACACACACACACACACATACACTATACACATACTTTTTCATGGAGGTGTTAGCTCTGCCCAGCGTGTAGTACATGGCGATCAGCACTTTGTAAATGTCCGCCTTCTCCACCATGGACTGCGACACGTGGGCCCCGTGAAGCATGATGGTCTTGGCCGTCTCTGCGTGGAACTCAGCCTGAGGGGCGTAGCCTACATAAAGGTCAGGTCAAGGTCAAGATGTGCCCCCCCCCCCCCCTACATTTCTCAGCTCTCCCCACATTTTCACACTTGCCTTTCTGACCAAACATTAAGCTGTATTTTATTAACCTTTTCAGCTAATTATCTTTGTTGAATAATTAATCGTAGTCATGATAAAGGCCATTATCTAATAGGACCCCCCCCCCCACCCCCCCCTATGTAGTGCAGTACACACAACAGCCGCGGAGCATTTGTCACAGTCCTGGTTCATTGCGTTTTTCCGTCTTGCCTTTTTCTTCTACTATTATTGAATGCATGTGTTTAATTATGTAAATGGATGACAATTAGTGTTCAATATAGCAAACGATAGAGGATGAAGTACTCAATCTGCAGTAAGAAAGGCAAGACTGAAAAAGTGGAAACAACCGAGAAATGGAGGAGGGGGGGCGCATCTTTACCTTTACCAAAGGTCATTAGTTTTATGAAGCGTTGAATATTATACTTACACGTCTGTATTGTTAAAAATTTGGGACTTTCCTGGTGTTGCACTGCCTCCGGGCATAACCTCCAGGACCGTTCCCACCATCTTTATTATATCTACTAAGGTCCCATATGTGTCTGTTCCAGACCGGAGGACGTTAAGTAGAATTTTATCAAGCATTGAATATTGAAAAAAAACACCCAAAAATGCAAAATTAAAAAGGCTCTCACTCAGTCTGGGCAGCTGAAAAGAGTAGTTTTGGTGTGAAATGTGTAGGTTTGTTAATTAAACCATCAAACAATGTTCACCGAAAATGAATAGTAATCAAGAATTAATGAGCATTATTTTCAATTTTGAAGAGTAGTTGAGGTCCAAATTGAGTAGAACACTCACTACTCGAAAAGAGTGGAGTAAACAGGTCTGTGATAAGCAATGGAGCTTCCAGAAGGTGTGGGGAACTATTTGTACTAGAGTTGAGAACCAGTTCAAAAATCCGAAACGGTTTTGCCGAACCATTTTTTTTAACCAGTACTCGCATCACTAGTTTCACCTATGCAAACACATATTTATTTGTCAGAATATTCACACACATGCACGCACGCGCACACACACACACACAATAAAGAAACTTATGACTTACGACACACACACACTCAACACTCAGTCAAAGTCAAAGCCATACACCACCACAAACTAGAAACAGCTACTCTTGCTTTACAAACACCCAATCTGCGCTGAGAATCAGTGTTGTTCTTCGAAAAGAATGCGTTATTCTAAGAAAAACTTACTTTCAGTTTGAAGTTAAAAAAACCGGTTCACAGCAACTCGAACCGGTTTTTCGAACCACGAAAGCTTAGCACCGGTTTTTCGGTTCAAAACGTTTTTTCCCCCCACCTCTAATTTGTACTGAAAGATTTCCCAGCATCCCCCTTTCCCTGACCTTTGAGGTCGAGGTAAGCCTCGCCGAGGTCGACATGGCTTTTCGCCAGCTTCCAGTGGTGGCTGCCGTGGATGATACGAGTCAGGGCCGTGCAGCGAATATACTCCTGGATGGCACGATCCGCCTGCGCAACAACAAAGCAAAAAAACACCAATGCAAGGCAAAGCCTTCAAGGCTCACTCGAACAAGCACATGCGGGACAACAACAAAACAAAGATTGAGGGGGATGTCTAAAGTACAAGATTGCCAATAAAACAAGCGCGGATTCGCAATCGTTTGTGGCGTGCGACAATTGACAATTGACAAACGAAACATCATTTTAAAGAGCAGCCTCGATTTGAAGTGCGGTCTATTTTTACCACTGCAATCATTATATACACTGAGTCGCTTCCCCTGGCTTTTCAATGATTTTAATCTGTAAACCAGAATGTTGTCTCTGCACCATTTCGTAACTTTTTATATCTTTTGGAAAACATTTAAAACTATTTATCCTACTTATACTCATCGAAAGAAGCACTGCATACTCGTCGTGTCTGTTGCAGTGTCTGTATTACGTATGTTTATTATTTTCTACGCTTTAAAATGACGATTATGTGCTCTTTTCAGTATATAATTCTTTCCATACGTAAGGACTGTAGATATGTAGAAATGACAACTGAAATGTTACTTTATGTCCAAGTATTTTTTTCTCCTTTAAAATATGTGCAACAATTTTGCGAAATGTGCGACAATTTTGGACCGACCGACAGACAAAGTGAGTTATTATTTAGGGGGTCCAAGAAGCAACACGGACCCTCTATGAGAATGTGTAGGGGGTCCCAGAGATGCGCCATAAAAATTGCAAACGTCAACTTCAAGTAGGGCTCCCAGGGACCCCCATTTAGGGGTCCAAGAAGCAACAAGGACCCTCTGTGAAAGGTCCTTGATTTCACCTATCCGTTGTTTTCACTACTTCTAGTCCCCCCGTGGGGATACCGGGGGGTCTTTTGTACAAATAGTTCCCCTACCTTCTGGAAGTTCTGTGCTTGTAACTTCCTCTAACCCATCACTCTCTTTGACTCCTGCCTTCTTCCCTTTGCTTACTTGTCACCTGCTATATTTCTATCTTACTGGTCCATTCTCCTGCCTTTTTTCTATAAATTCTGACAAAGATTTATTTCTAAAGCCGAAGTCGGACATGCTGGGCTGGGCCTAACTATTTCTTAGTTAGGCGCATAACGGCAGCATGACGCATCACCGCTGATATGACAGGAAACTGTCTGAGCGAACGAAGAAGAAGACTACTTCTAGGCCCATAATTCATTGAACAGACTCTCTCACCTTTTTCATCGTCTATTCTCTCTCCCCCGCGAACGTCACTGACCAATTCTTTGCCTACCCTCTGCGACGTGCTCTCCGGATGGGGAGGAACCCGAATCTCACCAAATACACCTTCTTCTTCTTCTGCGTTCCCAGGCCATATGGCCATAATGGGTAAGGTACGTACGTATGTGTCCGGTTTTCAGTTCTCACTGGTCTCCCTGCTGCGTACAGCCGACACATTCCGATTTCGGAGGAACTCAAGGGACAACAATTATTTGGAAGATTTTTTTTTTTAAAAAGGCAGGAGAATGGGGCCAATAAGTCAGAAAGATAGTAGATGACAGTAAGCAAAGGGAAAAGGCAGAGTCAAAGAGAGTGGCAGATTAGAGGAAGTTACAAGCACAGAACTTCCAGAAGGTGGGGGAACTATTTTTACGAAAGACCCCCCCGGTATCCCCACGGGGAACACCAAATACCAACCTTTTTCAGAATGGTCAGTTTGTGGGCGCGCTTCTGCGCGATGGACAACAGCTGGTCGGGCGGGGTCATGTCAATGCGCTTTTTCCCGTTGACCGTTTTGTACGTCCGCCGGGAAGAGGTTCCCCCGCCCCCACCCCTACCCCTATCTCTGCCTCCAGGGGTCGCTGATCTTCTCTGTTGTCTTCCGTTATTGTTGTTATCGTCATCGTCATCATCGTCAAAGTCGTCGTCGTCGTAATCATCGTGTTCTTCTGCCGCGTCCTCTTCGTCTTCAGACCTGAGAAGACACAAAGTCAAGTCAAGTCAAGTCAATTTTTATTCCAAAAACCCCTGGGGGCACAAGAAAATGAAAATAAATGTCATTCACATTTGCGGCATCAAACATTACAAATAATAACTGAAAAGACTTCAAAACAGTACACATCAACATACATGGGCTCAAAAAAATATTTTATATTTTAACAGTACTCATCACCATATAGACAAGCACATAATACCATCATGCACAGATACACATACACACATATGCATGCACACACACAGTTGCTGGAATTTCATATATGAAATGGAGGAAGAAGTAAACGGAGAAAGGGAGACAGTAAATGTGTGTGTGTGTGTGTGTGTGTGTGTGTGTGTGTGTGTGTGTGTGTGTGTGTGTGTGTGTGAGAGAGAGTGAGTGAGAGAGAGAGAGAGAGAGAGAGAGAGAGAGAGAGAGAGAGAGAGAGGGAGAGAGAGAGAGGAGAGAGAGAGAGAGAGAGAGAGAGAGAGAGAGAGAGAGTGAGAGAGATGAGAGAGAGATGTTTGTGTTTGTGTCTGTCACTGTGTGAATGTAAGTGTGGTGTGGTGTGGTGTGGTGGGTGTGCGCGTGTGTGGATGACTTTAGCGAGACAGACAGAGAGAGTCAGGAGTCAGGAGTCAGGAAATTTTTAATTGTTAGGCCATGCCCATACAATGGAGTGAGTGTGACAACAACAACACATTGACATTACATTATTAACTTGACATTACAAAACACTACGTAAATCTTGCCTAACTTTCAAAGCTTTAAAAATAAAAACAGCCACTTTTCTTACAATACTTTTGTTTGTACAAGAAAGTAATAACACTAGGATTGTTATAATACTTTTTGGCAATAAGTTCTCTTCGAGGGGGTGTTGTCATACATGGGACAAACAAACAAAAAGTGGATTTCTGACTCGGGAATATGATAACAAAATGGACAATATACATTTCTATTACAGAGAGAGAGAGAGAGAGAGAGAGAGAGAGAGGAGAGAGAGAGAGAGAGAGAGAGAGAGAGAGAGAGAGAGAGAGAGAGAGAGACTGAGAGAGAGAGAGAGAGAGAGAGAGACCGAGAGACACAGAGAGAGAGACAGAGAGAGAGAGAGAGAGAGAGAGAGAGAGAGAGAGAGAGAGAGAGACAGAGAGAGAGAGAGAGACAGAGAGAGAGAGAGAGAGAGAGAGAGAGAGAGAGAGAGAGAGAGAGAGAGAGAGAGAGAGAGAGAGAGAGAGAGAGAGAGAGAGAGAGAGAGAGAGAGAGAGAGAGAGAGAGAGAGAGAGAGAGAGCATTGCTTTAACGGTAGAAAGTGACAAAAGCTTAAAAAAACACAAACACATGGCAGGGTGCTTGGTGGTGAATGGTTTTTCATTTGGTGGGAGTGTAGAGTGACGGTGCTAGAAGAGCTAAAGATTCCAGGTGACCCTCTAAAAATCAAGTAGAGGTTATATGCTATGCGTTGATCCTGACACACACCCCCCCCCCCACCCCCTAATTTATAACACAGTAGAACTGACACTGTTCATTAGACAATCGTATTTATACAGTGGAACCTCCCTTATAAGACTTCCCATTATAAGGCACCCTCCCACATAAGACCTACTTCTCTGAGACATTACCCTTCTTTGTAACTATTAAAATTACCTCCCTTATAAGACCCCTCCCTTATAAGACCTCATTTTGGATGATTTTTGAAGGTCTTATAAGGGAGGTTCCACTGTATCATCTACAACTTCACCTTGGCATGAGGCTGTGTCAGACCAGTTGACATAAGCCAGAACACCAAGGCTACATGTATAAAGAAGTTGTTATGTTCTGCATAGTTATGCGGGGATTTGTCTTAAGCCGTGACAAGCTCCTAGCATAACATCATCAGTCCAACCCCCTCCCCCGAAGACGAAGTGTGGCTGCCCACAGGGCAGGGGTAATCAAAAACGGTCAGCCACACACGTTATGTTCTCATCCCTATGGTTTGCACGTGTAGTGCTCAAGTGTTCAAGTGCTTCAGCTGTTGGGATGATCCCTGGAGTCTTTTAGCCAGGGTAAGACAACAACAACAACATATCTACCACTTACAGGCTTCCCCCGTGGGGATACCGGGAGGTCTTTTGTACAAATAGTTCCCTCACCTTCTGGAAGTTCTGTGCTTGTAACTTCCTCTAATCTGTCACTCTCTTTGACTCTGCCTTTGACTCTGCCTTTTCCCTTTGCTTACTGTCATCTGCTATCTTTCTATCTTACTGGTTCCATTCTCCTGCCTTTTTTCTATAAATTCTTACAAAGATTTCTTCAGACGAAGTCGGACATGCTGGGCCTAACTATTTCTTAGTTAGGCGCATAACGGCAGCATGACGCATCTACGCTCATGTGACAGGAAACTGTCTGAGCGAACAAAGAAGAAGAAGAAGAAGAAGAAGAAGACTTACAGGGTGATGTCGGAGTAGTTGTCATCGCGGTCCGCCAGCGGAGAGCGCGAGTCGCTACGGCTACCGATGGACACCACCGGCAAGTTAGGGGACACTGCCTCCCTCTCCTCTATCTCCTCCCCCAACATGGCGCACCACTGGCCCGCTCACCAATCAAATCTGTCACCAATGTATTGGTAAAAAAAAATTGTAATAGCAAAAATAGGTTACGTGGCACCCTGCTACCAGATCTATGTGTTGCCACCAATTTTGTCTCCAGTCTGTCAACAACAAAAAAACACACCAAAAAACACCAAAGTGAAACAGACTGCAACGTCACTGGAACATACAACAAACAAACAACTACACGACAAGTGCAAAGTGACGTTATTTTATTCACAAGAGACAAAACAAAACTACTGGATATTTCGGCGAATGCGCCTTTATCAACACAAACAAACAATTAAACAGCAAATATAGCAAAAGGAGCAAAAAGCAGGCAACAAAAGGAGCAAAAAACCAACAAGATCAAAATAAAAAACAATGCTTCCCCTCTACAGTCCAATGCGTAAATGGCCAGTCTGTCATTCACTGTCATGTTGTTGGTGAGGGTCCCAGACTGAACTGAGGGTCCCATTATTCATCAACCATTCACTCTTCCCTACCTTTCCTTATTTGCTTTCTTTCTTTTTTTCTGATTGGGGATGTTTATCCTGCCCCCACACCCAAAGTCTCCGTTTAGACTGCTATTGGCACCACAGGATGTGCATGAGTTCGTGTCATCCATTCCACCGGCACAACACGGTCTACTCCTAGTCCTACTGAAAAGTGGAATGGGCTTTAGCGTGTGTGCAAGATCTTGTGCCTGTGTTCGCACACGGGACCTCGGTTTAAGGTCTCATCCGAAGGACCAGGAAAAAGGAGTAAAGTATCTTTCCCAAGGATACAACACCGCAAATGGAACTGGATTCGAACCAGCGCACTCACAAACTTGTTGGGTTACGAGTGGTGACTCTATAGACCAACTACACATGGCACCTCCTTTTTCTTCTTCTTCTGTGGTGGTGACCAACTTCTTTAAATATGTTTGTAACTGTACACACTTTAGGTGGTAGAGTTGAGAACCGGTTCAAAATTTTTAACCGGTTTTTAACCGTTTTTTCCTCTCCGAACCGGTCTTTTCGAACCGTTTTTTTTAACCAGTACTCACATCAGTAGTTTCACCTATGCAAACATATTTATTTGTCAGAATATTCACACACGCGCGCGCACACACATACACACACACTCAACTAAAAACTCAGCTCAACTCCAACAAACATTTGAATGACGGGGCCATCTGCCCGTGTCAAAGGAAGGTGAGGGTAGGGGTGTAGTTGAAAAATATAATAATCATAGGGAAAATAATTAAACCAAAGCAAAAACAAAACGTCACATGGCGGTTGGAGTGTGAAGGATGGTGGCACATTCACAACGCAATGAACCAGCTTTGAGAATAATCAGATATGTAGCGGGATGATAAGGAATACAAAAGTATAATAATCTTAATTATGTACCTGAACAGATAAACAAAATGAGAAGAGAAAATATTTCACAATGGAAGGAAAAATATCACACATGAGCGCGCGCACACACACACAATCATACGCGCACAACCGCACACACGTGCGTTTGCACACGCACATGCACACACATACAGATTCTCTCTCAGTCCCAGGGCTGGGTGGAGAAAAGCTGTTAGTGCTAATCTCATGTTCCGTGGTTAAATAATATTTCGTTTTCGTTATCTCTCTCTCTCTCTCTCTCTCTCTCTCTCTCTCTCTCTCTCTCTCTCTCTCTCTCATTCTTACAACAGTAATGACATATTCTACTTTTAGACAATATCTTCAGTAAGTGCATTCATTTTAATCGAACAATAACTACTGGATGTACATTAAGCAGCTTATGAAGCTACTCCCAATCCCAGTTATAACAATGAACACCCCCTCCCCCTCCTCCAAATAGAAACCCGCAAAATCAAATTTTAAACAAAACCGTACATCGTTTGGATTTAAGAGGTCAGTACATAGAGTGAGACGGGGGATGGGGAGGGAGAGAGAGCGAGCGAGAGAGAGAGAGAGAGAGAGAGAGAGAGAGAGAGAGAGAGAGAGAGAGAGAGAGAGAGAGAGAGAGAGAGAGTATACACATTTACGTATGAATAAAATACAGTGCATATCATAGCAAGTTCATGTCCGTTTATTGATAAGAAAAAGCTTGTGTGTTTGTGTGTGTGTGTATGTGTGTGTGTATGTGTGTGCATGCGCGCGCGCCTCTGTGAGTGTGTGTGTGTGAGAGAGAGAGAGAGAGAGAGAGAGAGAGAGAGAGAGAGAGAGAGAGAGTGTGTGTGTGTGTGTGTGTGTGAGAGAGAGAGAGTGTGTGTGTGTGTGTGTGTGTGTGTGTGTGTGTGTGTGTGTGTGTGTGTGTGTGTGTGTGTGTGTGTGTGTGTGTGTGTGTGTGTGTGTGTGTGTGCAGATCAAAATATTTTCGAACATATTTGCTCATCTTCTTAGCATAAGAATTTATAGAAATGAAATGAAATAAACTTAAAAAGACATTGTTTTATTGTTGTTCCATTCACAGTTCTCTTGGTGATTAGTCATGTTTGTTGTTCCACTACCCCGATTGATCGCACTGCCACATTGCAAGCACAAAGCAATACTTTCTACAATCACTCCAACAATCTTCCAATTTTTTTCCAAGGAGAAAATGCCTCCAAATGTTCGTTACTGTAGTGTAGGCCTAATCATTGGCCATACTTGCTCCTTACAACACCAGACAACTAGAAACAGCTACTCTTGGTTTACAAACACCCAATCTGCGCTGAGGTTCAGTGTTGTTCTTCGAAAAGAATGCGTTATTCTAAGAGAAACTTACTTTCAGTTTGCAGTTTAAAAAAACCGGTTCACAGCAACTCGAACCGGTTTTTCGAACCGTGAAATTTCAGGACCGGTTTTTCGGTTCAAACCGGTTTTTTTCCCCACCTCTATTAGGTGGTGACCATAGAAAAAAAATCAGAAGAGAGAGAGAGAGAGAGAGAGAGAGAGAGAGAGAGAGAGAGAGAGAGAGAGAGAGAGAGAGAGAGAGAGAGAGAGAGAGAGAGAGAGAGGTGGGGAGTGAATACACATACCAAAAAAAACATATTTCAATAAAATGTTCACCAATACTCGTGCTAATGATGTTCAAACACAACATCGACGAGCATTTTCCATCTTTGTCGCTTCGATCATTGATCATCAATCGGGGGGCATGCGCGAACACGCACTGGTTAGTATGAAAAACAACAACACACACACTGTCGCGTTCAATATCACTTTTTCCGTAAAAAAATTAACTGATATTTTCTGTCCCGGATAGTACACTTGACACTTAGGAGCGCAAGTGAAGTTATAGTGCGCGTGCACCGCAACTGCACTTGTACTGTAGAGCTGCAAATTTGCACGAGCTGCAAATTTGCACGCGACACGCACACACTCTCACTACGACACTACTCACTAGTCTCAGTCACAGTGAATCAATCGAGAAAACATTTGCAGAGTAAAATGGCAAATTGCTGACAACCCTTACAAATAAAAGAAGAAGCTCTTGCCAAGTGAAAATTGTCTATAAATGAAACAAATTGCATTAAAACAACGTCAGTGCCCAATTTACTTACAAGGAGGACAAAAATATTATAAGCAGTGCAGCGCTTGCGTTCTGTCGCTAGGAAAACATTACAAATGGCCGAAAGATAAGGGAGATCAATCCCCGCGCACATTGAGTTACAACAGGAGATGTTGCCTCCCTTTATGTTCGCCTTTCAGCAGGGGGGTGGTGGGGGGGAGGGGGGGAGGGGGGGGGGAGGGGGGAGGGGGGGTCGTGGTGGTGGGAGTGGGGGTATCGCATAGAAGTAGAAAGCATAGTACCTCGATGGGGTGTCGGCTTATAAAATGAATGACTTTAGTTTAGTAAGCTTACTGTAGTTATAAGCTGATATGCAATGCTTTTTTTTGTTCGTCTGTGAACAACATAGCACACACACACACACACACACACACACACACACACACACACACACACACACACACACACACACACACACACACACACGCACGCACGCACACGCACACACATACACACACACGCATAGGCAACGCTCGTATGCATGGATGTGCTCCCCCTCCCCACACACACATTCGCGGTGCGTATGTACAGTGTACATGCATTTTCGAATGATACCCGAATCAGGTTTTTGTAAATTACAGTAGAACCTCCCTTATAAGACTTCCCATTATAAGACTCCCTCCCACAAAAGACCTACTTCTCTGAGACATTGCCCTTCTTTGTAAGTATTAAAATTACGCCCCTTATAAGACCTCTCCTTTATAAGACCTCATTTTGGATGATTTTTGAAGGTCTTATAAGGGAGGTTCCATACACGAATAATGATGAAATATAAGTATTTCTATAGTAATAATAATTATTATTATCAGATATTTCATCAGATTCAGTCGCAGCATTGAGGCCTACTAGGCCTGCTATGGTTATCTCAGGACTGTCACCGCATAAACTTCTACCACGTATAGCAAAACACAAATCCATGAATCTTAACAACGTACAAAACCTGCAAACAAAAAATGTACTACAATTCATAACATGACACTTCCATCATTATACCCTATAGCACATAAGTCCACACAGTGCTGGAAACGTGGAGCCACGCTACTCTCATTTATCGGATCCAGGTTAAAAAAAAACAGTAAAAAAGGATAACAAATACATACTAGTAAGCTAAAATACAAACAAACAAAAGGCTATATAAGCGAATATGCACTGCACGTGGACGCCAGTGTACAATTTAAAAAAAATGGCATGTCATAAATTGTAAAAAGGAAAAACGTGGAAGGGTTTTATAGAAAAAATGCAGGTGAATGGACCAACAAGTCAGAAAAAAGTAGACGCCAGAAAGCAAAAAGAAGAGAAAAGGCAGAGTCAAAGAGAGTGATAGAGTAGGGGAAGTTACTAGCATAGAACTTCCAGAAGAAGGGGGAACTATTTCTGCAGGCTGAAAGACCCCCCCGGGTATACCCACGGGAGTGCCACGGAGGAGTGTGGTTGGACCTGCTGGGCTACTCCCTTAGGCTAAGGTGGAAGCCAGCCGGGGGGGGGGGGGGGGGGGCGAAACTAAGCAATGTTTAAAAAAAAAATATATATTCATGTAGACAGAATCTTGCCTCACAAATGTCGTCACCGTTGGACTGAAGTTGAACGAGGGGAGCATGCAGGGCCTTTATGTATTCACAAAATATCACTGTGTCCCCATGACAGCACAGTATAAGTGGCCTAGAACACTGTGTTGTTGCCATGGGGAAATAGAGATATTTTGTGAAGTTGAAGATGAAGATGTTAACACGTACACAGATCACGTGTCAAAATCACGTGTTTTCCCTCTTATAGCTGCTAAGAAATCTTGTTCTGACCAGGTTTGACTCTCATACAAATGCCCCCAAATTCAAACCGAAACAACATTTTAAAGAGCAGTCTCAATTTGAAGTTAGTTGGGGAATTTGTATGTGGGTCACAGCTACCCAGAAAACCCCCAATATATAGCTGGTAGGAAATCTTGTTTTGACCAGGTTTGACTCCCCCATACAAATGCCCCCAAATTCAAACCGAAACATTTTAAAGAGCAGTCTCAATTTGAAGTTGGGGAATTTGTATGTGGGTCACAGCTACCCAGAAACCCCCCCGCTAATCCTTCTCTCTACTGTAATCAAGAAAAGCCATGGAAAAAAACCCAAGGGACTTAATCGTGGTGGGTCAGTGTGTCTTTTCAAAAGTGTTTGGCTAGTTAGCAAAGACTGTATAGGGGAAGATAGGCATCCGGTCTCTTTTCCCTATATGAGTAGTGAGGACAGAAACACTGGTTATGTCCCTTTTAAACAGGACACATTTTACACGTCGATAGGCCAGTTGAATTCTCCGTTCAAGTTCCAGTCTGAGTTTTTGGATAGCCTCCACTGTGAATAGATTAGTGTACTGTCCGCACTAACGATAACTCGATCAGCCCGGTTCGCCGAGCTCTTAAGTAGTCCATCCTACCCTTTCAGAATATCTTTGCAGTTAGTAAGTAGCTAGCCTCGCAGAAGAAAAAAAAGTTTAAAAAAAGAAAGAAAGAAGGTTTGTGTGCGTGAACTGTGTACAAGGTCGTATTCGGTCGGCTGGCGGTGTTTGCGTGACATAGCATTGTGTCCCCGTCTCCGTGCCTCCCCAATTTCGTATCTATGCATGTCCCCATTTCTTTGAATGAAAATCCGTTTAACGTGCTCCGGTCTGAAACAGACACATAATTATGGGACATTAATAGATATAAAGATGGTGGGAACGATCCTGGAGGCAATGCCCGGAGGCAGTGCAACTCCAGGAAAGTCCCGAATTTGTAACGATACAGATGTATTTTTTGGTGATAAATTTCTTTATGTATCCCTGTCTCTATGTGTCCCCGTACCGTCTCTTTATGTCCCCGTCTCTATGCATCCCTGAATCTATACGTATAGGCCCTTTCTCCGTCTCTATGTGTCCCCAATCTCTAAGAATACCCGTATCTATGTGTCCCCCCAATCCCAAAGAATCCCCGTCTCTATGTGTCCCCCAATCCCTAAGAATCCCCGTCTCTATGTGTCCCCAATCCCTAAGAATCCCCGTCTCTATGAATCCCCGTCCCTATGTGTCCCCAATCCCTAAGAATCCCCGTCTCTATGTGTCCCCCCAATCCCTAAGAATCCCCGTCTCTATGTCCCCGTCTCTAATGTGTCCCCAATCCCTAAGAATCCCCGTCTCTATGTACCTCCAATCCCTAAGAATCCCCGTCTCTATGTGTCCCCAATCCCTAAGAATCCCCGTCTCTATGTACCTCCAATCCCTAAGAATCCCCGTCTCTGTGTGTCCCCAATCCCTAAGAATCCCCGTCTCTATGTGTCCCCAATCTCTAAGAATTCCCGTCTCTATGTGTCCCCAATTCCTGAATCCCCGTCTCTATGTGTCCCCAATCCCTAAGAATCCCCGTCTCTGTGTGTCCCCAATCCCTAAGAATCCCCGTCTCTCTGTGTCCCCAATCCCTAAAAATCCCCGTCTCTATGTGTCCCCAATCCCTAAGAATCCCCGTCTCTATGTGTCCCCAATCCCTAAGAATCCCTGTCTCTATGTGTCCCCAATCCCTAAGAATCCCCGTCTCTATGTGTCCCCAATCCCTAAGAATCCCCGTCTCTATGTGTCCCCAATCCCTAAGAATCCCCGTCTCTATGTGTCCCCAATCCCTAAGAATCCCCGTCCCTATGTGTCCCCAATCCCTAAGAATCCCCGTCTCTATGTGTCGCCAATCCCCAAGAATCCCCGTCTCTATGTGTCCCCAATTCCTAAGAATCCCCGTCTCCATGTGTCTCCAATCCCTAAGAATCCCCGTCTCTATGATTGTGTCCCCAATCCCTAAGAATCCCCGTCTCTATGTGTCCCCATCTCTATGTATCCCCGTCTCTCTGTGTCCCCAATCTCCATGTATCCCCGTCTCTATGTGTCCCCATTTCGTTATGTATCTGTGTCTCTGTGTGTCCCCGTCTCTGTGTGTCCCCATCTCTATGTATCCCCGTCTCTGTGTGTCCCCAATCTCCATGTATGGTCCCTATTTCGTTATGTATCTGTGTCTCTGTGTGTCCCCGTCTCTGTGTGTCCCCATCTCTATGTATCCCCGTCTCTGTGTGTCCCCAATCTCTATGTATGGTCCCTATTTCGTTATGTATCTGTGTCTCTGTGTGTCCCCGTCTCTATGTGTCCCCAACCTCTATGTATCCCTGTCTCTGTATATCCCCAATCTCTATGTATCATCGCCTCTGTGTGTCCCCAATCTCTATGTATCACTGTCTCTGTGTGTCCCCGTCTCTATGTGTCCCCAATCTCTATGTAACCCAGTCCCTGTGTGTCCCCAATCTACGGGGACACGTACAGACAGGCTCGGCGCAATAAGGGCGACAGTGACAACATCCAGAAACGGGCGCGCAACAATATAAACCCGGCATTGTGGCAAAGGGTCAAGGCTAGATTTGTGAAGGCAAACTGAAAAGAACACTCGCGCGCGACTTTCTATTTTTGTTCTTTTTTTCTTTTTTCTTTTTTCTTTTTTTAGTCATTGCACGCGTGTATGGCCGGGTACCTATAAACGACACGGTCCCAATAACAAGTCGTCTTCTAACTAAGCCTGGAAAGAGGTCGTTGAAGAAGAAGAAGAAGAAGAAGAAGATGTTTGTGGATGTGACAAAACGTGTACACCAGTTTAGTGTTTTTTAAAAAAAAAAATATATATTTTATTTCTGTGTTAGTTTTTTTTTCTTTTCTTTTCTTTAAAAGCTTCTT
The DNA here is from genome assembly GCA_017654935.2 of Phymorhynchus buccinoides. Classification (NCBI taxonomy): domain Eukaryota; kingdom Metazoa; phylum Mollusca; class Gastropoda; order Neogastropoda; family Raphitomidae; genus Phymorhynchus; species Phymorhynchus buccinoides. Next base: position 26,421,886 of record CM065710.1, read on the forward strand.
GTTTTTAGTGTTGGGAAGTCTTGACAAAAGCAAGACCAAGCCTAAACAGGGACTCCTCAGGTTATCATCTACCCATCATATACTTACCTACAACAGTGTGCTGAACCAGACCAGCTGTGAAGACAACTCAAGGGGTGACACCAACAGCCCTCAGACTTCTGACCCAGTGTGGGTTGACGAAGGCCTAGTATAGCCGTAAGCTGGCCGAAAATGTCCCAAGTATGTTTTCATTTCCTTTCCTTTTTCTTTTCCTTTTAGTTTTTGATTGACTCTGAGAAGGAACTATACGCTTATTATATCACGCAGTACTCTTATTGTAAAAAACACACACACACAAAACAAAAAACACACCAACGCATTCAAAAGGCAAGGCAGAAAGAACGCAATGAACCAAAGACTGACAGTGTGTGTGTGTGTGTGTGTGCGCGCGCGTGTGTTGCATCTGTGTGTGTGTGTGTTCATCTTCATCTTACCTATTGCTGCTTTTAACTGTCATTGTATGCAGTGTTTAAAAACAAAACAACATTCTGTCTAGTTTTTGAAGTTTGGTGGTTCAGCTTAATAGAGGCTCTAAATCGACACCAAAAAAGACGTACAGGTAAGATTTAGCGTTACTTTGGAGCCTAATTCTCCGATGCAGCAATTAACAGTAAATGTAAAAATAAGTACAAGCCGTCTGCAGTACAGGTAGCCTGACCAAAAATACTCTAACGCTCCTAGCGTTAACCCCCTTCGCTGCCGAGCCCATTTCTGGTTCTGGGGCAACTAGGCCTACGCCCTGTCGCAGTCAAAAACGTCGCTCGTTCAAATAAATCGCCCGCTACTATGAGAGTGTGTATTTGCGACAACCACAAATTTCACTCTTTCTCTACTTGAACCATTTACCTAACCCTAACCCTATCCCTAACCCTAGAAAAAAGTGAAATTTGTGGTTCATGCTCAATGTCGCAAATACACACTCTCATAGTAGCCGGGCGATTTATTTGAACGAGCGACTTTTTTGACTGCGACAGGCCCTACTTGCCAAGCTGTTTTAGGTTGTGGTGCGTATCTAAAAGAATTCTGAATAAAAGTGCATATAACCTATACTTTTATGAAAGGGAATTGACTCTACTATTATGTGAGAACACTCTCACATGCATTGAGACATACTGTGAAACGCATATGGATAGAAAAAGAGAAACTCTTAGAATAACCCTAGGATGGATATTTCCGTGACGGGGCAGTTTATAGGTTACCGGAAGTTGACGGAAATATCCGTGACGGGTCAGTGAAGAGGTATTTTTGGCACATGAACCCCTCGCCTCCCCGTGGGGATACCAGGGGGGCCTTTTGTAAAAATAGTTACCCCACCTTCTGGAAGTTCTGTGCTTGTAACTTCCTCTAATCTGCCACTCTCTTTGACTCTGCCTTTTCCCTTTCCTTTCTATCATCTATTTTCTTTCTGCCCATTCTCCGGCCTTTTTTCAAAAAACAATCTTCCAAATAACTTTTCTCCCTTGAGCTCCTCCGAAATCGGAATGTTTCGGCTGTGCGCAGCGGGGAGACCAGTGAAAACTGAAAACGGGACACATACGTACCTTATCCATTATGGCCGTATGGCCTGGGAACGCAGAAGAAGAAGAAGAATTGGTGTGGGCGTTACCCATAACCTATAATTTGCATATAAACAAAGGGAAATAGGAATTGTTCGGACATAATTAAGGGGAGTAATTTCATGGTGTGTGGGAGTGGTCTTGCCTAATCAATCGGTCAAACTGGGGAAGTCACTCTACCATCAGCTCTCGTAGCCTATCGGCTCGTGTGTTTGAGCAGACACAGGCTACAGCACGTCTAGAACACCGTGCGTCATTCTAAAAAAAAAAAAAATCATCATATTTTTACGTCACAGTTTGCAAGTTCTATCACTTTGTAGCAACTGCATGGCCACCCTTAATTTTTTAACAACAAAAATGTTTGCAAGTCGCTGACTCGCATCCTGCGGTTTCAAGCTTCGACGCCATTGTTGCATTGTTGCTGTGGTATTTGACCGAGTAATGGAGGCAAACAGCTCTAATTTTCACGAAGTGCTCTCCCCTAGTTTTTTTTCTCTGAAAATCGTCTCTAAGTAACGCGGGTCGGTAAATAGATAGGCTAAATTTGTATTGATTGACAACACACACACACACACACACACACAGGCAGATCCACCAGAGGGGATCTAGGGGGGGGGGGGGGGGTAAGAAACCTGTGGCAATAACCCAGAGAAATACATTGCATTGTTTTGCGCTTATACACATCTGTATCGTTCAAAATTCGGGACGTTCCTGGAGTTGCACTGCCTCCGGGCATTGCCTCCAGGATCGTTCCCACCATCTTTATATCTACTAATGTTTTAGACCGGAGGACGTTAAACGGATGTTCACCATTCATTGTTTTGCAAAAGGGTTGCTTAATGGGAAACTTAGTGGGATTTTTTTTCACGCCAGGTGGCGTGACATTCGAGAGGGGCTTATCACGCTATATTCTTAGTTGGGCGTAGTGAGAGAGAGAGAGAGAGAGAGAGAGAGAGAGAGAGAGAGAGAGAGAGGGTTGGACTCCTCTCTATATCTCGCTCTCTCTTTATCCCCAACTAAGAATATAGAGGGGGTTAGCCCATCTGGCGTGAAAAAAATCCCACTAAGTCTCCCATTAAAAGGGCTGTGTACACGTTACCACTATTCTGGTATTCATGAGATATTGCTATTTCCCATGGTAACACGTACAGTGATAGCCCGCTCTTAAATTCTCAGTACACGTCAACATTATCCACGGGATATTTTTGTTTCCCCATGGCAACACAGCGAGTTGTAAGTCATTATTAAGAGTGAGCTATCGCTGCGTGTTGCCATGGGGCAATATACTTATCGCGTGAATAATGTTAACGTGTACACAGACCTTAAAATGACTTACAGCTCACTGTGTTGCCATGGGTAAATATAAATATAGTTGTGAATAGTGCTAACGTGTACACAGACCTTTACTTAACTGTATGGCTCCAGTTTAGCATGCTCAATTCCTGGGCTTGTAATCATGAGCACGTCTTAGACACTCGACACTCATGCGTGTATGCAAATTAGGCTAAACAGCCAATCAATCGCTTTGGGAATTTTAGTCTTAATTTACACATACTACCTGTGTTGACTGTCTAAGTAAGACGTACTCATGATTGCACGCCTTGCAGTCTCTTTGCAATGACTGCATGCAGAGGTCGCGTTTACCGGTAATTATCAGTAAAATACTGAATAAAGGTAAAGATGTGCCCCCCCCCCCTGCATTTCTCGGTTAATTCTATTTTTCCGTGTTTGCCTTTCTTACCATACATAAAGCTGTATTTTAGGATTTTTTTTTAGCTAATAACCTTTTTGGAATACTAACACTATCCCTAACCCTATCCCTAAACCTAACCCTACCCCCCAAAAACCCGCATATCTGTGTTGATAAAACAAATTCGGGACTTTGCTGGTTTCGTACTGCCTCCGGGCATTGCCTCCAGTATCGTTCCCACCATATTTGTATTTACAAATGTCCCATATGTGTCTGATTCAGACCAAGAGGACGTAAAACTCCATTTTCGCTCGCGTCGCCCTACCCCCCACTATGTACTGCAGTACACCGCGATTTGTCACAGTTGTGGTTCGTTGCGTTTTTCCGTCTTATAGGGTGGGGGGTAGGGTTAGGGTTAGGGCTAGGGCTAGGGTTAGGGATAGGGTTAGTATTCCAAAAAGGTTATTAGCTAAAAATGTTCCTAAAATATAGCTTTATGTATGGTAAGAAAGGCAATAGCGGAAAAATAGAATTAACCGAGATAGGTAGGGGGGGTGGCACGTCTTGACCTTTACCAAAACCCAAATACTGAAACATAATTGACCTGTCAGTCCCAGGGACTGAAAAATGTTTAACAGAGGCTTTGATATTGTGGTTTTCACTGGTTTTTGTTTCCCTGGGACTGGTTTTAACACCGGTTGTTGGGGGGCATTGTGGCTGGTGGGACTGGTTTTCAAAATTCCTAGCGCGATCACTGTGCATGTTGTTGTTGTTGTTGTTGTTGTCGTTCCCTGGCTTAAAGACTCCAGGGATCATCACCCCCACAGCCGAAGCAGTTGAACACTATGGGTACAAATGCACCAGCTAGGGATGAGAACATTGCGTGTGTGACCGTTTTTGATGAGCTACTCCGTCACGTTGGCCGCCACACTCCGACTTCCGGGAGAATTATGGAGACTGATGGTGTTATTATTGCTAGGAGCTTGCCATGGCTAACGGATCGACAATCCCCGCATAACTATGCACAGAGCAGAACAACATTTTGATGTAGCCTTGGTGTTCTAGCTTATGCCTAACACGGCCTTATGCCAAGGCCATATGGCTACATGAACTTTAACCATACCTGATAAACCTGGTAAGATTGTACATTTTCTTCTTCTTCTTCTTCACCTTCTTATATATATTTTCGAAATCTGTCTGTGTGTGTGTGTCTGTGTGTCTGTGTGTCTGTCTGTCTGTGTGTCCCTTATGCACGGCCACAGTTCTCAACCGATCGACACCAAATTTGGTATCAAGCATCCTTGGCACCCTCCGAAGGTCATGCTGTCCTTACTTTTCGGAAACCTCCGCCAAGGGGTCGTGGGGAGGGGGGGGACCACACGCAGCTCGGATTTACTAACGGCAAGTGCATGTCAGCTGTGAGCGTGGTGGGGGGGGGGGGGGGATGGGAGGGATGGATGGGGGGGGTGGGAGGGGGGGAGGGAGGGGAGGGGCTGGGAGGGCTGGGGGGAGGGGGGCTGGAGGGGGGAGGGGTGGGATGGTCGGGTGTGTGTGTGGGGGGGGGTGTTCAGGGGGGTGGGCTGGAGGGGGCCACAGTTCTCAACCGATCAACACCAAATTTGGTATCAAGCATCCTTGGCACCCTCGGAAGGTCATGCCGTCCTTACTTTTTGGAAACCTCCGCCAAGGGGTCGTGGGGGGGGGGACCACACGCAGCTCCACACGCACTTGCGGTTAGTAAATCCAAGCTGTTCGTGTTTGTTTCCTTTTTTTGTTTGTTTGTTTGTACTTTTCTGTCTGTCCCAAGGATCTCCCGAACCGCTTGACCGAATTGCTTCAAATTTTGTGTGGTGCTGTGTCCCCATGAGAGAAAGGCATCTGTGCAAAACGTTTTGCCGTCCTGACCTTGACGTTGGTGTATGACTGTTACACCCGTGCGTGAGGGGAAATAATCAACATAAACAATCAAAGTGTATAACTATGCAAGCGCATGAGAATGTTCGTGTCTCTCTCTCTCTCCAAATTATCCACACCTCACGACACAGACGAACAATCAACAACAGTCCACAAAAGCAGGTAGAATTCAATCCTGGTCAACTATTAAATCAAAAGAAAGTTTCACATTCAATTACCATTCATCTTCAGTTCACTCTCCACACTAAATATAAAATTCCTTCGGGTGTTTCGCCTTTTCTTAATATTCCTAGAAAAGGGAAACTATTTCAATAACACATTTTCTTAATTAATCCTCAAATTGTCTCCCATTTGAGTTTTCCAAACCCATCTCCATTTACAAGTACACAAGTAGTAGGTTCCTTCGTAGTTATCCAAAACTAGCTCATTTCATCTACTACTCAATCCCACAAACCAAACTGGCAGTAAATAACGCAGGTGCTCCCAGTGCACTCCTGCCGTTATCTCTTTAACCAGGCCCGCCGGTGCAGAACGAAGTCGCGTCTGCCCGCGTGCATCCCGGTGTTGCCGACTCTGTCACTTCGCTCCAGACCACCGCACGGAAAGGAAAGTCAGCGCGTCAAAGGAGATGACCAAGTAACGAACTCACCAAACGAAGCCAAAAATTAGAATTCCATACAAGGAATGCAACAACTGTATTCATAGAAATAACAAGAGAGTAAACCCATAGGTACGAACCTGCATCAACAGCAGCTTACAAAAACATAAGTGAGTTGCCCCCGGTCCACATCCCAAAGCTAACAGCTGAGGACCAAAAAAAACCGATGTGTCCAGTTCAAGACAAACATGGCAACTGAACTCAACTGAACGAAAACCGTCAATACCCATCTGCGCGTCACGTGATACGCATACTGTGCTGAGGTTCCAAACCAGAAATACGGCATCACAAAAAACGCCCAAAACACTGCGTAACAATGACCTTCAAAACCGAAAATCGTTAAGGGGCCATAACTTCCACACCGCAGGTCCTAGAGTCTTGAAACTTAGCATGGATGTACTTTCGCTTATGGCCGTTCTGATGATGGCGTACCAATGAAGGTCAAGGTCAAGGTCAGGGAGATCGGTATGCCTTGAAAGTGGTAGGGGTCTAATCATTGGGTTTTACTGTCCCATGCATATCTCCCGAACTGCTTTACCGAATCGTTTCCAGTTTTGTGTGGTGGCGTGTCACCATGAGAGAAGGCATCTGCGCATAAATTATCGCCGTCATGACCTTCACCTTGGCGTATGACCTTGAAAACCGAAAATCTTTAAGGGGCTATAACGTCCACACCGTTGGTCTTAGGGACTTCAAACTTGGCATGTACGTACTTTGGCTTATGGTTGTTCTGATGATTGCATACCGATCAAGGTCAAGGTCAAGGTCATGGAGATCGGTAGGCCTTGAAAGTGGTAGGGGTAAAAAAATTGTATTTTCAGCCACAAAAGTAAAAATATAATATTTTGCGGACCTGGCGAAACCGGTACTCAGCGGTACCGGTACTTGGCGTTACCTGTACAAGGCGTTACCGGTACAAGGCGTTACCGGTACGGGGCGTTGCGCTAGTAATATATACAACAGGGTGACAAGTAATCTATTGAACAGAGGTTAAAAAAAAAGAGGGGGGTCAGGGTCCACGAAACTAGTTGAAGCAAGGCCACTCAGAGGTCAATCGACTGTCTCACACACACCTGTGGCCGTTTGAGTTAAAGGCCTATCAAAGGATCCCTAGGATCGGAAAGCGCTGGTCCGACTCATCTGTATGATGCGGCGCGCCAAGGCTGCTTTCTCTCACAATAAGGGGATGGTTTTTGAAGGTCTTATAAGAGGGGGGGGGGGGATGGGGGTGTTCCACTGTAGCAACAAAACATAACATAGGCGAGTGAATGGGAGACCTAGTAGGATGTTTTTTCCACGCCAAATGGCGTGGCACTCGAGTGGGGCTAATCCCCTCTATATTCTTAGTTGGGGATGAAGAGAGAGAGAGAGAGAGATGGGGAGGAGTC
>CM065710.1:26436630-26446630 GCA_017654935.2 Phymorhynchus buccinoides
AGAAGAAGAAGAAGAAGAAGAAGAAGAAGAAGAAGAAGAAGAAGAAGAACAAGAAGAAGAAGAAGAAGGAGAAGAAGAAGAAGAAGAAGAAGAAGGAGAAGAAGAAGAAGAAGAAGAAGAAGAAGAAGAAGGAATAACAAGAAGAAGAAGAAGAAGAAGGAAGAAGAAGAAGAAGAAGAAGAAGAAGGAGAAGAAGAAGAAGAAGAAGAAGAAGAAGAAGAAGAAGAAGAAGAATAAGAAGAAGAGAAGAAGAAGAAGAAGAAGAAGGAATAAGAAGGAGAAGAAGAAGAAGAAGAAGAAGAAGAAGAAGGTTAGCCTTTGTTTCGTTGTGTCCCGCCGCGGGGATACCGGGGGTCTTTTGTATAAATAGTTCCCCCACCTTCTGGAAATTCTGTACTTGTAACTTCCTCTAATCTGTCACTCTCTTTGACTCTGCCTTTTCCCTTTGCTTGCTGTCATCTACTATCTTCTTTCTGGCCTTACCCGGTCCATTCTCCTGCCTTTTTTTTCACGAAACTCTTTCAAAAACATTTCCTCCTCCGGCCGAAGTCGGACTTGCTGTAGAGCCTAACTATTTCTTAGTTTAGGCGCAAAACGGCAGCATGACGCATCTGCGCTCATAGTTGACAGGAAACTGTCTGAGCTATCAAAGAAGAAGAAGAAGAAGAAGAAGTTTCGTTGTGTCTTTTCCAAGTCGTTTGATTCGGGAGGTGTTCGCCGACAAGGCCTTGGAGAACGTCACCAACGACCGACCCAGGACCTTCGGGGGCTGGATGCTGATGGACAACTACAGTGACGTCATCCTCGGCTCCCCGGACGACAAGAACTGGGCCCGCCTGCGCAAGCTGTTTCACACGTCTATCAGGTAAAAGTAGGTATAACAAGGGCGTCGCTGAGCGGCAGACATGTCCGTCACCAGCAATGCCACGCACTTGCGACACCCCGTAGAGTGTCACATCCTGACACAAAAATTGGAAGGGATTCTGTCTTCTAGTTCACGAGATACAGCTTGAAGAAGAAACATATAGCGCAAAGAAGGAAATTTCGGTTTTCAAGGTCACACTTCAAGGTCAAGGTCAGCATGGTGATAATTTATGCTCGGATGTTTTCTTCTCTAGGGTATACAGTACCACACACAATCTGAAGCGCTTCTGTCAAGTACCAATGTGGAAAATATGGCTTAAAACCCAATGTGTAGACCCCTATCACTTTCAAGGCCTACGGATCGCCCGGACCGTGACCTTGACCTTGATCGGTATGCCACCATCAGAACGGGCATAAGCCAAAGTACCTTCATGCCAAATTTGAAGACTCTAACACTAACGGTGTGGGAGTTATGGCCCCTGAAAGATTTTCGGTTTTCAAGGTCGTACGCCAAGGTCAAGGTCACGACGGATGCCTTCCTCTCATGGTGACACACCAGCACACACAATTTGACGTGATTCTGTCAACCCGTTCGAAAGATATCCTTGGGACAGACAGAAGGAGAAAAAAAATGACCCTCCGATTTTCAGGCTCCAGCGATCTTTTTGACCTTGACCTTGACCTTGATCGGTATGCCATCATCAGAACGGGCATAAGCCAAACCACCTTCATACCAAGTTTCAACATCCTATGTTGATCGGTGCCCGAGATATGGCTAAAAATAGATTTTCGGTTTTCAAGGTCGTACGTCAAGGTCAAGGTCACGACGGCAAAATGGTTTGCGCCGATCTCTTTCTATTAAGGAGGCACACCTTCACACAAAATTTGACGCGATTCGGTCAAGCGGTTCGGGAGATATCCTTGGGACAGACAGAACCCCCCCCAAAAAAAAAACCCAACGACAAACAAACAAACAAACAAAAATACAAACCAGCCCATCGCAATAGTCCGTCTTGGTGACGGACTAATTAGGTACTAGGTACTTCCCTTGGACTGCTGGTCTCGGATTCTGTGACCTGAACAAGCCGGGGTGTAGCTGCGAATTGGGATTCGGAATGAGCGGCGTGGGAGCTACGCCGCTGTACGACCCAGAAGATGGGACAGCAAAAAAACACGTTAATTAATGTTCATAAGCGAGCCCTTAAAACAGTCCTCCTAAAATCTACTAGGTACTTTATAGTCACAGAGGCGTCTCTGTGAAATTCGGGTTGCTCCCATCTGGAGAGCGCGTCGCAGCCAGAGGCGCGCCACCCAATTTTTTTTAATTTTCTTTTGCGTGCGATTTTTGTGTGACCGATGAGGAAGGAAAAGGGGGCGGTGGTGGTGGTGGTAAATGACCAAATGACAACTTTTTCGTTGCCACTGGGTTTAGTGTATGCTAAGTGCATGGGCACACGGGGCCTCGGCTTATCGTCTCATCCGAAAGGCTCCACGTTCAGACCATAAGGCCTAGTGCAGAGTGAGAGGAAAAACCCCCACCCTGTACCCAGGTTTGAACTCGGGTTTACTTGACACGAGGCGAACGCGCTACCACTGTGCTTCTCTACGCTGGTTGTACGCGCGATTCGAAAGTGTATTTGAATTTTCTTTTATTTCTTTTCTTTTTTTTAAAGAAAAAATAGAAGAAAATAAACAGGGAAGATATTAGGGGACGGAAGAGCTTGGAAGAAAGCTCAGACCAACAAAAAAAAGAAGAAAAAAGGCGCATGAAATAAAAAAAAATGTAAAGTGGAAAAAAAGAAAGAAAGAAAGAAAAAAAAAAAAGGAAAATGAAAAGACACGACAAAAGATCGAACGAACGAACGAATGAAAGAATGAAAGTGAAAGAATGAAAGTGAAAGAATGAAGGAATTTTTTTTTAAAAGATACATAAGCAAACAGCATTTGAGAGAAAGATTTCAAAGACAGAAAGACCAAAAAAAAAAAAACAAAAAAAAAAAAATTGCATTGGACTCGTGTTGTACATTCCAAACACCCACCCACCCCGTCTCTCTCTCTCTCTCTCTCTCTCTCTCTCTCTCTCTCTCTCTCTCTCTCTCTCTCTCTCTCTCTCTCTCTCTCTCTCTCTCTCTAGCTCTCTCTCTCTCTCTCTCTCTCTCTAGCTCTCTCTCTCTCTCTCTCTCTCTCTCTCTCTCTCTCTCTCTCTCTCTCTCTCTCTCTCTCTCTCTCGTCTCTCTCTCTCTCTCTCTCTCTCTCTCTCTCTCTCTCTCTCTCTCTCTCTCTCTCTCTCTCTCTCTCTCTCTCTCTCTCTCTCTCTCTCTCTCTCTCTCTCTCTCTCTCTCTCTCTCTCTCTCTCTCTCTCTCTCTCTCTCTCTCTCTCTCTCTCTCTCTCTCTCTCTCTCTCTCTCTCTCTCTCTCTCTCTCTCTATCTCTCTCTCTCACTCGTTTTACTCTAGATGTCTCTCCCTATATCATAGTCCCTAATAACGATAATTAAACGAATAACAATCTCTTTCCACACCAGATTTTACGGGGACGGGGTGGAAAGATTCGAAAGCACGGTGCAGACGGAGTTACGGCGCCTGACGGAGCGCGTGCTGGCTATGCAAAATAGTGCGACGTCAGACCACGTGACCAAGGCCGCGGCCAATGGAGGCGTAGGAGGAGAAGGGGGAGGAGGAGGGTTAGACGGGGGGATGGAAGTGGAAGTGAAGATGCTGGATCTCCTCTCCTTCTCCATGCTGTGCGTGCTAGGAGTGTTGGTGAGTGAAGAATCATCACAGTTCAGTGATGTCCCGAGGCCGCCGGTCATAGGCCATTGACCTATTAACATTGAAAATGTCCTATTTGTGTTCTCTCCCCTGTCAGGACAACTGTCTGATCTTTTTTTTTTTTTAACACTGGCACGCTTTGTCTTAATGATTTCTGCAAGAGCCAGGGACATTGTCTTATTGATTTCTTTCTCTTGACTCAGGACAGTTTGTCCTATCACTTTTCGATCCTCGGTACATCACTGAGAATGATGAAAATGATTCTGGTGATGATGAATTTGATGATGATGATGATGATTCTGCTGATGATGATGACAATGATGATGACGATGATAATGAATGTCGTGTCGACGACGATGATGATGATAACATTGATAATGATGATGATGATGACGATGATAAAGATAGACTAAGAGACATAATGCAAGACATTGACATAGTGCAAACATGTCTGTCGATGACTTAGTTAAACATTTTTCACTTGTTATGTCACCCTAATAGACGATTATCGGAAGAAACTAGGGGAGAGCACTTCGTGAAAATTAGAGTTGTTTACCTCCATTACTTGGTCAAATACCATTGCAACAATGGCGTCGAAGCTTGAAACTGCAGGATGCGAGCCAGCGGCTTGCACAACATTTTTTTTTACAGAAAAGTTAGGGGTGGCCAGTTGCCACAAACTGATAAAACTTTGCAAAATGTGACGTTAAAATATAAATGACATACAATTTAGAATGACGCACGGTGTTCCAAGTGCTGCATGGTCTGCTCAAACACACGAGGCGAGAGCTGGTGATCTACCTGATGGTAGAGTAACTTCCCCTGTTTGACCGATTGAATTAGGCAAGATCACTCCCACCCACACACCATGAAATTACTCCCCTTAATTGTTTCCGAACAATTCCTGTTGTATATTATGTTCCGGTAGAAGGACCCACACGCAATTATTTTTGGGTCATTATTTGTCAACAGCTGACGGGGGAATGCCCTGACCCGGACTCGCCCCTGGTGCGACAGATGCAGCGGTTCGACCACGACGCCAACCGCATGTTCAACCCCACCACTGACGCGGTCCTCACCGTGCTGCCCTTCATGCGTCACCTGCCCGGTAGCTACTACCGTGACGTTATCAATGACGTCACAAAGAGCCGGGCCGACCTCTTGCGCACGCTCTTTACTGAGGCTAAGGTGATGTAAACAACATTTTATCGGGAAGAATTCAAGAGAACAACGGAAAAAAAAAAAAAAAAAAAAAAAAAAAAAAAAAAAAAAAAAAAAAAAAGCAATGCAAAACCAACCAACGCACCTACATTCATGTATCAAGTTTGAATCTAAGACTGTTAGTCCAACGATGTAGAAGGTATGGCTCCTTAGAGAAACGCAAACAAGAGAGAGAGAGAGAGAGAGAGAGAGAGAGAGAGAGAGAGAGAGAGAGAGAGAAACTTGGAACTTGAAACACTTTATTACACAAGGATAGAGATTTTAGGCCTAGCCTATTCTGACCGTCTGTCCTTGTGACCGTAAACAAGACTAAGACTAAACAATCAGGCAACAGTTCTGATGTTATTTGGGCGGAATGACTTGCCCTTTGGCGGACAATTCCCATCCCTGATAGCTTGGGTATTAGGTATTAGGTATTAGGTATTAGGTACTTTATAGTCACAGAGGCGTCTCTATGAAATTCGGGTTGCTCCCACCTGGAGAGCGCGTCGCAGCCAGAGGCGCGCCACCCAATTTTTGTTTTGTTTTGCATGCGATTTTTGTCACTGATGAGGGGGGTGGGGGTAAATTTTGACCAAATGACAACTTTTTCGTTGCCACTGGGTTTAACGTATGCTAAGTGCATGGGCACACGGGACCTCGGTTTATAAGGGAGGTTCCACTGTACTCACAAGAAGACATGTGGTACAATACATACATTTGTTTTTTTAATACATACATATATTGATTTTTTCTGTCTTGTTGTTCCCCACGACATTTTACAATAACGACACTACATAAATATATATGTATGCTTATAATATATTCTTTGAAATAAAAGGCTAAAATTGAAAGCAAAGAATGTCGATTAATTGCAGCTGATGCAGATTCAAACTTGGTACATGAATGTAGGTGCGTTGGTTTGTTTTGCATTGCTTTTGTTCTTTGTTTTTCGTTGTTCTCTTGAATTCTTCCCAAGATGCAGTTTGCATATAATAATACACCAATGAAATCTGAACTGTATTGTGGGGGGGGGGGGGGAGTCGGGCATTTCCTGGTATTGGGTCGAATCATACGTAGTGTGGCTAGCCCATTACGGGCGAAAATGTGGATTTTGCCATTACGAAATCCTAATAATCCAGGGTTTGTTCTGGACAGGCAACCAGAACTCCGGGGTCCCCCCGAGGCATCGTGGACGTTCTGATGGACGAGCAGGACAAGGCCTCCGGGAGCTGGCTGACAGACACGCACGTGCAGTGCATCATCATGGACATCGTCATGACAGGTAAGGGGAGCAATTTCATGGTGTGTGGGAGTGATCTTTGCCTAATTCAATCGGGGAAGTTACTCTACCATCAGGTAGATCCCCAGCTCTCGCCTGAGCTGTGAGTTTGAGCAGACATACAGCGCTTAGAACACCGTGCGTCATTCTAAAATTGATGTCATTTTATATTCTTGCGTCACATTTTGCACAGTTTTATCAGTTTGTGGCTACTGGCCGCCCCTAATTTTTCTTTTAAAAAACTGTTTGCAAGTCGCTGACTCGCATCCTGCCGTTTGAAGCTTCGATGCCATTGTTGCATTGTTGCTATGGTATTTGACCGAGTAATGTAGGTAAACAACTGTAATTTTCACGAAGTGCTCTCCCCTATTTTTTCTTCTGAAAATCGCCTATTGACTGTAATATAATCACTGTGGGTTGTTTTTTTATCATGCCTTGGGTATTGTCACACACACACACACACACACACAGAGGCAGTGACACACACAAACACAGAGTCACACACACACACACATACACACACACACACGCACACGCACACGCACACGCACACACACACACACACACACACACACACACCTCCCATCCCCCCACCCCAACCAACTCCAACCAACCAACCAACCACCACACACAACCCGAATCAGACTCACCGACACTGACTTCATATGGCTTTCGTTTCTACCACCACCCACCATATTTAATCCCCCACCCCCACCCCCAGCTTACCTGACGTCGAGGGAGACCATGCTGAGCCTCTTCCTCTGCATCCAACACTACCCGGAAGTCATGCGGCGGATCCAGAGCGAGATCGACAGCGTCCTAGGGGAGAGAATGCCCAGGGTGGAGGACAGGGGTGACCTCCCTTACACGGAGGCGGCCATCTTGGAGACAATGCGCCACAGCTCCGTTTTCCCCCTGGCAGTGCCTCACGAATGCAGGGAGGATGTCACCGTGCGAGGGTACAGCATTCCCAAGGGTTGTATGGTGAGTAGGAGGAGTGGGGGTCCTCTTTGGGGTGGGGTGGGGGTGGAATTTTTAACTGGCCGCATAACGTAGTGAAATCTGTGTTTTTCGTTTTTCAGGGGGCAGTCTTTTCCTGGCTGACTATTCCATGTTAACATCTTCTTCTTCTTCTTCTTCTTCTTCGATTGCTCAGACAGTTTCCTGTCAGTTATGAGCGCAGATGCGTCATGCTGCCGCTGTTATGCGCCTAACTAAGAAATAGTTAGGCCCAGCAAGTCCGACTTCGGCAGGAGGAAATGTTTTTGAAAGTGTTTCGTGAAAAAAAAGGCAGGAAAATGGACCGGTAAGGCAGAAAGATAATAGATGACAGTTAGCAAAGGGAAAAGGCAGAGTCAAAGAGAGTGACAGATTAGAGGAAGCTACAAGCACAGAACTTCCAGAAGGTGGGGGACCCATTTATACAAATGACCCCTATTTATGCAAAAGACCCCCCGGTATTCCCATGAGGGGCATGTTAACTTGATAGCGTTTAAACGAAGGGACCGAGGAGGCTAGAATATCTAGTAGTTAGAATATCTAGGCCAAGTTCAAAGAGGAAGGTCATTGGTCAAAGGTCAAAGTCGCTGGAGCTTAAATGTGCCGCGGGCTGCTTGTCACTGTTGTAAGACACCGGTTCAAGGGAAACAAATCTTGGTTTGAAACCGGCCAAAAGCCTCTTGTTACTTCCCTTTATTTGTCTTCAGTGCCAGCGGTTTTAGGGCACTCACCGCTTGGCTCTAATTCTGTCAAATTATTACATGCGGATAGGTAGCTAGGATGATATCCAGGCCAAGTTCGAAAATGAAGGTCGTTGGTCAAAGGTCAAGGTCATTGGAGCCAAAAATGCTGCTGCAGCACGGTTTGTTGATCCGGCGTTTTCATGCTCTAGTTTGTTTACTGTTTGTTATTGAGCGAGGGGGCGGGAACCCATTGTCTTTGTTTCATCTGTGTTCGGTCTGTGTGTGTGTGTGTGTGTGTGTGTGCATCCATCCATCGGGGGGCACAAAAAAGTCCACAGAAAAGAATTTGAATGAATGAACAAAGGAAATCATTGTAAATTGATGTAAAGTAATGTTTGATTTCAGATTTTCGGCAATGCTTGGGTGTGTAACCATGATGTAGAGGTCTTCGGGGATCCTCAGAACTTCCGCCCTGAACGATTTCTGGATGAGGAGGGCAACTTCCTTCCTGCTCTGCATCCTTTACGGCAACAGTAAGCGAGAGAGAAGGAGAGAGAGTGAGAGAGAGAGAGAGAGAGAGAGAGAGAGAGAGAGAGAGAGAGAGAGAGAGAGAGAGAGAGAGAGAGAATATCGAATGTTCTCGAATGTTTTTTGATGATAACTGAATAAGCACAAACATTAACAGAGCTTTTTTTTTTGATCAGGTCCTCAGACAAAAAAGAAAACAAGCAAACAAATAAATAACAAATAAACTATGAGCATGCAAAACTGATGAAGGCTTGTGAAAAGCGAACAAAATACAATCAAAACAGACTAAAGAAAGCAGAAACATGCAGAATGAAAGAAACACATGCATGCATACCCACACACGAGAGAGAGAGAGAGAGAGAGAGAGTTTGTGTATTTTGTGTGTGTTTGCATGTGTGATGGGTGGGGTGAGGGTGGGTAGGGGTGGGTGAGAGGGCAGTGTGTGCGCCTATGTGTTTTTCAAAACGTGTATGAGTGTAAGTATGCATGACTGTGCTTGTATGTATGATGTGTATGCATGTATTTGCCATGTTTGTGTATGTTTTTGTTTGTATGTTCTTGCGTGGCATACGCAATGGTTTTGTGTGCATGCAAGTGCATGTTTATGTGTTCATTTTTTTTATGTTTTCTTCCTTGTTTTTCTCTCTAAAGCTACTTTCTTAACCAGCGTTAATAATCTTTTTTCTTTCTTTCTTTATTTATTCATTAATTTATTAATTCATTAATTTATTTATTCATTAATTTATTAATTTATTAATTAATTAATTTATTTATTTATTAATTATTAATTTATTTATTCATTCATTTATTTATCATTAATTTATTTATTCATTCATTTATTTATTTAATATTTACTTATCGTTCTCTGACTATTTCTTAACTTAATTCATCTTAACCTGTGATTGAATTTCATTCTAACCTACTACTTGTGGCGGTGCCATAGCCGATGAGGTTTAACCGAGGCGTGGTCACCGCTACAGCTATCTGTATTAATTTAAAAAATCGGGACTTTACTGGTTTCGTACTGCCTCCGGGCATTGCCTCCGTATTGTTCCAACCATATTTGTATTTACAAATGTCCCATATGTGTCTGATTCAGACCAAGACGTAAAACTTCATTTTCTCTCTCTCTCTTCAATTTCATTTCACACATTTTCTAAATTTCTTTCTGTCTTGCAGTCTCCTGGCCTTCGGTGTAGGAAAGCGAAGTTGTCCCGGAGAGAATTTTGCCCGGTCCCGGATTTTCCTCTACGTCACCTCGCTGCTACAGAAATTTGACATTCTACCTCCAGTAAATCACGAGTTGCTTCCCCTGCAGAGAGACTCCTGGGAGAGCGGAGCCCTGTTGCAGTTAAAACCTTACTATTGTTTACTGCGGCGGAGATCCGCCTAAAATTTCTGGGAATGATCAGATTGTTATTTTTGGCCCTAAAGGGGGATAATTTGATTATGAAGAGATGGTGTTCAACAAAATAATGCTTTTGGATAGCTGCTTCCATATTATAGGCGATCTTTTCTTGGTGGGTAAAAAGAATGTGGATATAGCTGAGATTCCTGTTGTCGCGGAGATACTCATGACAATTTGCATTATTCTTTCTATCTTTTCTTTTCTTTTCTTTCTTTCCTTCTATTTGAATTTTTGTATAATTTTTTTTATTCTGTCGTTTTTTTCA
>CM065710.1:26449130-26459130 GCA_017654935.2 Phymorhynchus buccinoides
AAGGGCAATGCCTCAGAGAAGTAGGTCTTAAAAGGGAGGGAGTCTTATAATGGGGGGTCTTATAAGGGAGGTTCCACTGTATATCACCGCGACAATAGCAGCTAACACCAACGACAAACTATAGTATCTCTCTGTGGGATCATGCTTGAATTTAGTCTGTAAAGGGAAATAACTCACTATTTGATATTTTTCTTTTGTAGCAGTCAGCTCCCCTGTTGCAATGATGTGGCTTGTGGGCTAGAAAAAAATAACTGGTTTGGATTTTGTTTGGGGGAAATTGTAGGCTAAAAGGTCCAGCAGGCGCTAATAACGTGTGTGTGTGTGTGTGTGTGTGTGTGTGTGTGTGTGTGTGTGTGAGCTTCTTTCACAAGCAACATTTTCTAACTTTTTGTACGCGTTTATTTTTTTAGAGTTAACACTTACTCAGTATCTTTCTCTCAACTTTGCCATGAATATTGCCTTACTCCCTTGTGTGTGTGTGTGTGTGTGTGTGTGTGTGTGTGTGTGTGTGTGTGTGTGGTGTGTGTGTGTGTGTGTGTGTGTGTGTGTGTGTGTGTGTGTGTGTGTGTGTTAGTGTGAGTATGTGTGTGTGTGAGTGTGTGTGTGTGTGTGTGTGTGTGTGTGTGTGTGTGTGTGTGTCTGTGTGTGTGTGTGTGTGTGTGCGTGCGTGCGTGCGTGCGTGCGTGCGTGCGTGTGTGTGTTTGTGCATGTGTGTCTGTGCATGTGTGTGTGTGTGTGTGTGTGTGTGTAGAAACTTGGATAGCATGCACAATGTTTTTTTTGCTGATTGATAATTTGTACACCTTAACAAAGAAAACCCCACATCGCTTGTTTATTTTTTTTAAAGTAAAATACCCCACATGAACAAAGGACAGAGATAAAAAGGCAGAAAGATTGAGATAGTAGAATCATCTCTGATGTACACAATGAAAATGACATGATTGTTGGACATAAAAAAAAATTAAAAAAAAATTACGATGTTCAAAATGTGTTGTTATGATTGACACAAGAATAATTGTTTGCTTTGCTCATATTCCATCATGTGATCGACTTCCAATTAATTTCTCATGACTTTTATGATTATTGACGTCGACATCAATTTTTGATCTCAAAAGTAAAAGTATGATTTTCCCAGACATAATAATCTATGATGTTCAACATTCATTTATGATTGACATATCGAAATATTGGTGTGTTGTTGTTGTTAGTTTGGTTTTTGTTGTGTTGTTGTTGTTGAAGATGACTACTGTAAACACGTTTCCTTGCTCTTATGAAGGGAAAACGGAATTCCCTCAAATATACTATGCAGCCTACAGTCGAATCTACAATGCAGCCTAAAGTCGAATCTACAATGCAGCCTTCAGTCAAAAAATTACATTGTAGCCTACAGACGAATCTACCATGCAGCCTACAGTCGAATCTGCAATGCAGCCTACAGTCGAATCTACCATGCAGCCTACAGTCGAATCTACAATGCAGCCTACAGTCGAATATACAATGCAGCCTACGAACTTACCATAGCCTCATTCGTGCATGCAGCCTACAGTCGAATCTACAGTGCAGCCTACAGTCGAATCTACAATGCAGCCTACAGTCGAATCTACTATGCAGCCTACAGTCGAATCTACGATGCAGCCTACAGTCGAATCTACAATGCAGCCTACAGTCGAATATACCATGCAGCCTACAGTCGAATATACGATGCAGCCTACAGTCGAATATACGATGCAGCCTACAGTCGAATCTACAATGCAGCCTACAGTCGAATATACAATGCAGCCTACAGTCGAATATACCATGCAGCCTACAGTCGAATATACAATGCAGCCTACAGTCGAATATACGATGCAGCCTACAGTCGAATCTACAATGCAGCCTACAGTCGAATATACAATGCAGCCTACAGTCGAATATACAATGCAGCCTACAGTCGAATATACGATGCAGCCTACAGTCGAATATACTCTTATGCAGCCTACAGTCGAATCTACAATGCAGCCTACAGTCAGAATCTACCCGTGCAGCCTACAGTCGAATCTACAATGCAGCCTACAGTCGAATATACCATGCAGCCTACAGTCGAATATACAATGCAGCCTACAGTCGAAACCTACAAGTGTCCACCTCTACAGTCGAATATACCCCTCCCTTATGCAGCCTACAGTCGAATCTACAATGCAGCCTACAGTCGAATCTACAGTGCAGCCTATAGTCGAAGTCATACAATGCAGCCTACAGTCGAATCTACAATGCAGCCTACAGTCGAATATACCATGCAGCCTACAGTCGAATATACCATGATGCAGTGCTACAGTCGAATATACCATGCAGCCTACAGTCGAATCTACAATGCAGCCTAAAGTCGAATCTACAATGCAGCCTATGGTCAAAAAATGACATTGCAGCCTACAGTCGAATCTACAATGCAGCCTACAGTCGAAAAATGCCATTACAGCCTAAAGTCGAATCTACAATGCAGCCTACAGTCGAAAAATGACAGTGCAGCCTACAGTCGAATCTACAATGCAGCTTACAGTCGAAAAAATGACAGTGCAGCCTACAGTGGAATCTGCTCTTAATTCATGATACCTTACAATGCGTTGATCTCTGATGCTATAAATTAACTGAAAGAACATGGCCACCCGTGCTGAGTGTGGAAAGGGGCAGAACCCCTATGGCAAAACTGTTTCAATTTATTACAGAAAAAAATAACCATTATCGTTATTAAAAAAAACCACACACAACCACAATGGAACCTCCCTATTAAAACCTACCTGAGTGTCCACATTTCATAACCTCCCTATTAAGACCCCTACCAACCCCTCCCTTCATAAGACCTTTTTGGTGGGACAGTTTTTAAAAGTAACTTTTGCCCCTTCTGTGCGCATGTGTTTGTGTGTGAGTGTGTTGTATAGTGTGTGTTCCCCCGAAGACAGAGTGTGGCTGCCCATGTGGCGGGTTAATAAAAAAGTCAAAAATACGGGTCACACACACGTAATGTTCTCACCCCTAGCTGATTGCATTTGTACCATGGTGTTCAAGTGCTTCGTCGGCTGTTGGGATGATCCCTGGAGTCTTTTAGCCAGGGTACGTAAACAAACAAACATAGTGCGTGTGTGTGCGTGTGCGTGCGTTCGTGTGTGTGTTCGCGCGCCAAACAATTAATTTTTTTTTGACGTTTGTGTATATTTCTACTGCTTTTGGGTATTCATATATTCATTTATTATTGTAAGCGCTTAATTCAGGCTTATTTAAGAATAAGCGCAAATAAATGCCCATTACATGTATTATTATTATTACATGATTCTAAACAATTAAAGAACATCTATGAAGAAAATTTTTATTATGGACAGACTTAGCCTTTGTTCAAATTAATGCAGAAAGTAGCTTAATCTTTTCTTCCACTCTTCCAGTCTGTCTGTCTCTGTCTGTCTGTCTCTGTCTGTCTGTCTCTGTCTGTCTGTGTCTCTCTGTCTGTCTGTCTCTCTGTCTGTCTGTCTCTCTGTCTGTCTGTCTGTCTCTCTCTCTGTTTGTCTATCTGACTCTCTGTGTATCTGTCTCTCTCTGTCTGTCTCTGTCTCTCTCTTTCTCTCTCTCTCTCTCTCTCTCTCTCTCTCTCTCTCTCTCTCTCTCTCTCTCTCTCTCTCTCTCTCTCTCTCTCTCTCTCTCTCCAACCAATCAATCAATACGTTTATTGGCTTCAAAGAAGAAAACTTCAGCTTGTGCGTGAGGACAAAAACACATTTCATAACAATTATAAAATAACACAGACATTAACAGCATACAAGATGAACAAAACACTCTTAGACAAGCCACACCCACTTCAAAACATCTGCTTCTACAACACACACACACACACACATATACACACACGCACACACACACACACACACACACACCAAGCTATATTGCAGTTTATAATGAAGTAATTTGCAAGAACAGAACAGAAAATGAAAACATATTAAAAATAAAGTCATTAAAATTATGAGGAAAGTATAAATTAGCGCCCATCTTCTCCCCTCTTAACTAAGGGAACATGGCTGCCAGCAGGCGATAACTAGAAGTGGAATTAAAGGGAGGGAAGTCTGCGAAGACTGTGATGTGTTTCCTGCGAGAGAGAGAGAGAGAGAGAGAGAGAGAGAGAGAGAGAGAGAGAGAGAGAGAGAGAGAGAGAGAGAGAGAGAGAGAGAGAGAGAGAGAGAGAGAGAGAGAGAGAGAGAGAGAGAGAGAGAGAGAGAAAGAGAGAGAGAGAGAGAGAGAGAGAGAGAGAGAGAGAGAGAGAGAGAGAGAGAGAGAGAGAGAGAGAGAGAGAGAGAGAGAGAGAGAGAGTTAGACGGTTAACTGACATAAAAAATAACAATAATCATAATAATAACTGATAACCAAGATATGAGAATTGAAAACCATGGGTGTTCCATAAATTAAAAAAACATTGAGAGAAAAAATCAACAAGTTAGAGATCTTGGGCCTCGATCTGCCACCCATCTACCCAATCTGTTATTGGTAGGGGAAGACGGGGTAAAAAGCGCATGGGCGGGTAAGAAGCCCACCCCAATTATCTCATGAAATAAAGACAATTTCAGTCAAATTTGCCCATGAGACGAATGCTAGACATTAACGCTCGTCTCATGGGCAAAATGAGACTGGAATTTGCTTCATTTCATGAGATAATTGGGGTGGGCTTCTTACCCGCCCATGCGCTTTTTACCCCGTCTTCCCCTAGTCTTCCCCTAGTCTGCACAGACAGGTGCCACTGTCCGTGTCAATCCACCCTCATCATACTTGTGACAAACCACATTCACCTGAATAGGAATTGTTCGGAAATAATTAAAGGGGGAGTAATTTCATGGTGTGTGGGAGTGATCTTGCCTAATTCAATCGGTCAAACAGGGGAAGCTACTCTACCCAGCATCAGGTAGATCCCCAGCTCTCGCCTCGTGTGTTTGAGTAGACTGACATCACTTAGAACACCGCGTGTCATTCTAAATTTGATGTCATTGTGACGCAAGTGTCCGGCGCGACCCCTCTTTCTTTATCTACACCCCCCCCCCCCCCCTCTCTCCTTTTCATTTCTCAGGCCGGCCGCCACTTTAATTGCCATCCACCATCAAACAGACGCCGATTAAGGCATTTGTCTCTTTGAAGCCCGATCTACCTCCCCATCACGAGAAAGTGACCCCCACAGTCGGCGCCCTTTGAACCCTTCCTTTCTAATCACGAGAAGGATAGGAATGTCGGCATGTGATAAGGATGTAACCGGCGCGTGATTGTTCGGTACTAGTATGCATAATATTATAGCGTCATCTTGTGACGTGTCGACTGCTATCAACCAATCCCAGGCTTTCATTATTTGAAAGTGAAGGCTATAATTTGAGTAGTGAGAAAAAGTTAGCCTACACATACTTTCACACAAGACGCTGAAACCTGGCTGGAGCAACATTGCAGACTCAACCTCTCTCCCAGCCAGTCATAATAGCCCAACTAGTGAGTATTATTGATGGCTGGTGATTGAGATTGGTTGTTTGTTTGATCCTATTTTTGATCTAGATCCTATGTTCAGTGATGAATAAGGAGTAGATAGATATGTTATTGAAAAGAAGTGGTAACCATTCTGTTCTATTTATGTGCACTGATTATTTGTGTGTGTGTGTTTTTGACTTTAACTCTTTTGGTACCAGAACCGGATTTTATGCCTACTAACCCTTTTGTTTATTTTTAGTAGGAAGCCTGTGGGTTGCAATCTTGCACTTTATGATACCATTCCTTTCCAGGTGTTGGATGGAGAGTGATGTTGGCTTGATCACCTTTTATGTTTTACTGATCTCAGTTGGTTAACTGAAATTCAGATTATGTGTTCTTAGTGCTATTGTACAAGGGAAGCCTTCTAGCCGGTTGGGATTCACTAATGCCCTGCCGACTGAAGCCCCTTGTCTCTAAGCCATAGAGAACTACATCCACCTTCTCCTGTGATTATCAGCAGGGCATCGTGGTCAGGACGCACAATCCCTGACTCACAAGCACCAAGACGGGAACGCCGCCAAGACGCCCCGCACCCAGAATCCGCGAGGAGACCACGCCTGAACCGTGCCATCCCGCGAAGCCGTAACTGGAACGACTGGGAGCTACTCTCACCTGACGAGCAAGCCCAGCCACCCCAGCACTCGCCATCACTACGGAAAACTTGACAGCAGCTAAGTCCACCGGACTGCGCCAATCACTTGAACTTTCCCCCTGGCACTGAAGACACTAAGTGACCCTTCTCGCTTGGGGCTAACCTTCTAGAAAGACAAAAGTCTTGTAAATCCTTTCGGATTTCATTGTTTTTCATTCATATTTTGTTTTGGCGCCATTGAGCTGCTTTATTATTATTATTGTTGCATAATCTTATGCAGATTTTGTGAGTAAATAAAATACAAGTGTCAAATAATCCTGAACCCTTTGGTCAGACTGATGAGAGTGGGAGTCTTGTAATTTCATGTAAAACCCTACTTCTCTCTGTCTGCCATTAAGAGCAAATCAACCACTTGTATTTCTTACAATCATACGAGCCAGAACCCGGGCACAAATATAAATTTATTAGATGAAAAGGGGCCGGGAAAGTTGCTCATCTCCCATACCCTAGAGAAGTGGGCTAAAGGCAAATTTTCTACTTGAAATGTAACACACTAAAAGTCTTCCCTAGGGACTTAGCCTTTTAACCCATTACCTCGTCAGTCATTTATATTTTTACGTCACGTTTTGCAAGTTCTATCGGTGTGCGGATACTGGTCGCCCCTCATTAAAATAAAAAAAATAATGTTTGCGAGTCGCTGACTCGCATCCTGCGGTTTCAAGCTTCGACGCCATGCTGCCATTGTTGCTATGGTTTTTTGACCGAGTAAGTCGAGGTAATTAACTCTAATTTTCACGAAGTGCTCTCCCCTAGTTGTTTTTTTCTCTCCGAAAATCGTCTATTCTACCAAAAAGCCTTGAATATATAGTTCGCAGTCCGCAACTGACTGAAACCGGATTTTTTGTTTTTTCAACTCATACCCTTTCACCTACACTACATGTGGGGATCATTGTGAACTCACTTACTGCCTCTGTTGCCATACTTAACACTTCCCACCTTCCACCTGTTCACCTTCCAGGTGGGAAGTGAGAGCGTTGGCTTCGTTCTGTGCAAGGTTGGTAGGTAGGTTGCGAAGTAATCACTCTTTATTGTGATATTAAATTTTTTGTAGGCTTTTTTTTATATATTCTACTCACCACCTTCAACAAGTCGGACTGCCGACAACACTCAAGTTTCAGTTTTAATCCACCCTCATGTTTGTGACACACGAAATTCACCTGAATTCTGCTCACCGACTTCAACAAGTCGGACTAGCCGACAACACCCAAGCCTCAGATTTGCTGATGAAAAACCATACGATATGGTTGAAATAAGTAAGTGATTTTTTTTTGTTTATGCAGAAGGGAAATAATTAGGGTAGGCCGTGTACACACATAAGCGGAAATCCGATGGGGAAACCCGTGCGCAATGCATAAATAAGTGAAACAAAGAAGGGAAAAGATTTGCGCATGTGTCCGAATTTTCCTTATATGCGTAAACTTTTATCCTTCTTTCTTCCACTTATTTAGGGTTTTCCTGTACGGAACTTACGCGTCTCATAATGTGAACCCGGCCTAACAGATATACGCGGAAGTTATACACACGCCAACCCGTAAATAAGTAAAGGAAAGAAAGAGAAAAAAAACCCAAGCGCATGTTTCCGTGTGGATACGCATCCACTTATTTTCTTCATTCTTTCTTTTACTTACTTACTTGGTTTCCCGGCGCGCGGAAGTTCCGTGTATGTGTATACGTGCGCTAAGAAAAGCAAACACACGAAAAACTAGACGTATACTTTTTGGAAATCTTGTAGCATGATGCAACATCGTTTCTTACGTACATCTTGGAAAAGGAAAACTCGCTCAGAGAGAGAGAGAGAGAGAGAGAGAGAGAGAGAGAGAGAGAGAGAGAGAGAGAGAGAGAGAGAGAGAGAGAGAGAGAGAGACAGAGACAGAGACAGAGAGAGAGAGAGAGAGAGAGAGAGAGAGAGAGGGAGAGAGAGAGAGAGAGAGAGAGAGAGAGAGAGAGAGAGAGAGAGAGAGAGAGAGAGAGAGAGGGCCCTGTTTATATTCTAGTCATCTTACAATTCGTCACTCTATGTTTTGACAGCCCGCGGTCTTAACAGCAGTCAGTGAGAGAGAGAGAGAGAGAGAGAGAGAGAGAGAGAGAGAGAGAGAGAGAGAGAGAGAGAGAGAGAGAGAGAGAGAGAGAGAGAGAGAGAGAGAGAGAGAGAGAGAGAGAGCGAGAGAGAGAGAGAGAGAGAGTGTGTGTGCGTGCGTGCGAGCGCGTGCGGTGTGTGTGTGTGCGTGTGTGCGCGGCGTGTGTGTGGTGTGTGTGTGTGTGCGTGTGCGTGCGTGTGCGCGTGCGCGCGCGTACATGCGTGCGTGCGTGTGTGTATGCGCGCGTGTGTGTGTGATTGAAGGGAGGTGGGTGTTAGTGTGTTGTGTTATGATTATAATGCAATGCATTCTCTAGTGTATTCATTTTCATAGAGATGTATGGTGAGGATACGTGAACCAGTCTGTTTGCAAATGTTTGTACGAATGGTGAGTGAAAAGCGCACTGAGTTGCGGCTTAGCAAGACTATGTCGCTATATAAGCATTATTAATTATTATTTATTATTATTATTAAAAAAACACCCACCCAGGAACCCTGCTTTAAGGACATTCTTCGATAGGAACGTTACGGGACACTTAATATACCGATAATACACCCGATGGGAACGTCACCCGACTCTTAATCCACTGATATAAATACGCCTCTCTATCTCCTATCAGTCCCCGTAACTCCCAAAGCCACCAAGGCGGTTCATTAACGGCCCTGATTTACTTCCCTTTACCCGAAATCTAATTCCCTTACCGCCTTCACTCCCCTCTTTCTTCCTCCCCCCCTCCCCCTCTTTTTCCCCTCTACTTTCTCTATCTCTAGTATCGTTTGCTTTTAATATTAATTTTGGCACTTGGTATTGATAAAAGCGTATCACCTTTTCTGTACCGGTATTTCAACAATTATTATATTAAAGGGGCACCCTGACGGATGAGTTTTGTTTTGCTTTGCAAGAAACACGTCGAGATCACCAGAAAGAAAGCCAGCCTTTTCAAGGATCGGAACACTCACGTTGCTCTGGTTTCCTAGAAATCAAACCGTCAAAACGGCGATTCCTCCTTGGCGGAATTGCCGGAGAGAGTAGCCATTTTGGACGGGGTGGGTGGAGGCCACTCAAGAGTGGTTGAAGCTTTTTCTTCTTTGCAGTGCAGCAACTAAAATGTTGTGATCGAAACTCCTTTTGGGTAAACTGTAAATAAAAAGGCTTGTATTGTGGAAATATTGTGATTTGGTCTTAAACGACTCAGGCGGCCATTAGAAAAGAGAAGACACATACCTTCTCTTTCACTGAACAAAAAATCTGACTTCCAGCACCTCCAGCCAAGCAGGAATCGCCGATTTGACGGTTCGATTTCTAGGAAACCAGAGCAAAGTGAATGTTGCGATCTCTGTAAAGGGTGTTTTCCTGGTGATCTCGACGCGTTTCAAGTCTTGCAAAAACTCATCCGCCAGGGTGCTCCTTTAAGAGATTCAAATTTCGGGGGGGGGGGGGGGGGGGGGGGGGAGGGGAGGGGAGGGGGAGGGGGGGGGGGGGGAGGGGGAGGGGGGATGCAAAAAAAAGGAGGAAATGTCGATTTAAACAAAGGTTTTTTTTCTCCAAAAGACTGTTTGACATTTTTGAATAAATACATAATGCATAGAAGAATGAAAACTTAACAAGTAAGCAAAAGGAATAAGGGAAGAAATCAATCCGTATCTATCAACGTAGAAGTATCAAGATGTAAACAAGTTTTAATTCGACGACCCCATGAATTACGAAATCAAAACAAAACAAAGCGAACGGCATCGACAACAAAACTCAA
>CM065710.1:26481630-26484130 GCA_017654935.2 Phymorhynchus buccinoides
GGAGTCTTTTAGCCAGGGTAAGACAACAACAACAACAACAACAGTCACGGTCAAGTGAGTCAAACCGACAGTACAAAGACGGGTCAAGTTACCAGCTATTCATTAGTCCCCGAGCCGAAGGTTCGGGGAACTATTGTTTTTGTCTGGTCCGTCCGTCCGTCCGGCGTCCGGCGTCCGTCCGTCCGTCCGGCTATTCGTCCGTTTTTCTCAAAAACTATTCAGTCTATCATCATCAAATTTGGTATACTAGTTTGCCAAGATGCAAGCTATCCACTGATGTATTTAGTTTTACATTACCCGCTGTACCCTAGGCCCTTTGTGTCACAGGCCCGCTATGTCGTCCGTTTTTCTCAAAAACTATTCAGTCTATCATCATCAAATTTGGTATACTAGTTTGCCAAGATGCAAGCTATCCACTGATGTATTTAGTTTTACATTACCCGCTGTGCCCTAGGCCCTTTGTGTCACAGGCCCGCTATGTCCCACTTCTTTCCGGCCGTCCATCCGTCCGTGCGTGCGTCCTGTTTTCAGTTCTCAATGGTCTCCCCGCTGTGTGCACAGCCGACACATTCCGATTTCGGAGTAGCTCGGCGATGCTGCGAGGGGACTTTGCTGCCGCTCGGCGATGCACTTGTTTAGACATTATTTTTATCCTATGAATATTTGTATCCTCCAACAAAACAGGACGTTAGATTATTGTCCCTTTTCATTATTTCCTTCCTTCCTTCAAGTCCCAACTAAAACCCCACTTCTTCAGGAAAGCTTTCTCTCTGTAAAGTCTATGATCCTTTCCCCACTCTTGTCTTCCAGCTTCTTCCAGCTCATTGAAGACGTTGAGTATGAGGTTAATGAGTGCGCGTGTGTGTATGGGGTGGGGGTGGGGAGTAGGGGGGCGGGGGATGGTTGGGGTGGGGTGGGGGTTGAAGGGAGGTGGGTGTTAGTGTGTTGTGTTATGATTATATGCAATGCATTCTCTAATGTATTCGTTTTCATACAGACATGTATGGTGAGGATACGTGAACCAGTCTTGTTAGAAATGTCTGTACGAATGGTGAGTGAAAAGCGCATTGAGTTGCTTAGCAAGATTATGCGCTATATAAGCATTGTTAATTATTATTATTATTATTATTATTATTATTATTATTAATTGTTATTATTGTTATTATTAATATTATTATTATTATTATTATTATTATTATTATTATTATTATTATTATTATTATTATTATTATTGCCTTGTGTGTGTCAGTTAGTCTGTCTACATGTCTGCACAGAACCGAATTCGTGATTTGTATGCGAAAATGGTTGATCTTAATTAATTAAAATATAAACAAAGCAGGGTCAAAGTTGAGGAACGCAGTTATGCTGTTGTGACAGAAAACCAAAAAAACTTGATATAATAATGAATGAATAAGAATGGGGGAATTTGTATGTGGGTCACAGCTACCCAGAAAAAAATAAGGGACTTAATCGTGTCTTTAAGCAAGGCAGGGCAAAGTTGAGGAAGGCAGTTATGCTGTTGTGACAGAAAACAAAAAAAACTTGATATAATATGAATGAATAAGAATGGGGGAATTTGTATGTGGGTCACAGCTACCCAGAAAAAAACACCAAGGGACTTAATCGTGGTGGGTCAGTGGGTCTTTAAGCAAGGCAGGTCAAAGTTATAGAAGGCAGTTATGCTGTTTTGGTAGAATGAAAAAAACCACCTTCAAAACTTGATATTATATGAATGAATAAGAATACATAATAATAGAACTTCTACAATACTTCTTTAATAGCCCAATCACTGCTACATTAAAACATTAAATAAACCATCATGAAAAAAACAAAAACAATGTCAGGTGAAGCTTCGTACCAAAAACAAAGTCTTATTTATAAACAAGCCGTAATTTCGTATAATTTAATAACAACGACACGAATTTCTAATAAATTATCAAAAGTTACAAACCGCGTTTTATTCATATTATTTTGACATGTTTTAGTAGACGTAGAATAATTTTGCTCAGATGGAGGTTTCCTCTTTACAGCAGCGACTGTCTAGCTGATAAGGACACGCCATTACTCACACCTACCTTGATAGTAACAGATTGTAGGAGCACTGCGAACGGAGTACAATAAACAAGCAGGTGTGATCCCCCCCCTCTCTCTCTTTCTCTCTTTCTCTCTGTCTCTATGTCTGTCTGTCTGTCTCTCTGTCCCTGTCTCTCTCTGTCTGTCTGTCTCTGTCTGTCTGTCAGTCTGTCTCTGTGCGTGTCTCTGTATGTCTCTGTCTGTCTGTCTGTCTCTCTGTGCGTGTCTCTCTCTCGTCTGTCTCTCTGTCTCTCTTTCTGTCTGTGTGTGTGTGTGTGTGTGTGTCTGTCTGTCTCTGTCTCTCTCTCTCTCTCTCTCTCTCTCTCTCTCTCTCTCTCTCTCTCTCTCTCTCTCTCTCTGATTGTTTCTTTATCTCTCTCTTGTCTCTCTCTGTCTCTCTCTCTCTCTCTCTCTCTCTCTCTGTCTC
>CM065710.1:26491630-26494130 GCA_017654935.2 Phymorhynchus buccinoides
CTCCCTCCTCCTCCTCCTTCTTCTTCTTCTTCTTCTTCTTCTTCTTCTTCTTCTCTTCTCTTCTTTCTTCTCTCTATCTTCTTTCTTCTTCTTCTTTCTTCCTCCTTCCTCCTCCTCCTTCTTCTTCCTTCTCTTCTTCTTTCTTCTTCTTCTTCTTCTTCTTCTTCTTCTTTCTTCTTCTTCTTCTTCTTCTTCTTCTTCTTCTTCTTCTTCTTCTTCTTCTTCTTCTTCTTCTTCTTCTCTTCTTCTTCTTTCTTCTTCTTCTTTCTTCCATCTCTTCTTTCTCTTCTCATGTTCTTCACGTTCTGCTGTCCTCGTCCTGTGTTCTTTTCTTTCCTTTCTTTCTTCTTCTTCTTCTTTTCTTTCTTTCTTCTTCTTCTTCTTTTATTTTTTGGTTCATGTTCTTTCATCTATATTCTTTCCTTTGTTATTGTTTTATTTCTTTTTACTTATTTTTGTGCTTTGCTTGATATCGATTCGAAGCTAGTTTCGTTTTATATCTTTTCTTATTTCAATAACAACAACAGCAACAACTTTTTTTCTTCTTTGTGCTCTCTGTCTCTGTGTGCTCTGTCTTGATTCGAAGCTCTCTCGTTTTATATCTGTTCTTCTCTCTCTTTTTTTCTCTCTCTCTCACTCTCTCTCTCTCTCTCTCTCTCTCTCTCTCTCTCTCTCTCTCTCTCTCTCTCTCTCTCTCTCTCTCTCTCTCTCTGTGTGCATGTCAAACTGTATGTGCATAATTATATGTGTACGCGCGGCGCATGCGTGGTGCATGCAAGCACGTGTGAGCATGAGCCTATAATGAGGAAGCATGTTCTATATCACTGGCAATTCTGACAAATGACCCCCCCCCCCCCCCCCAACCCCCTGAACTTCTATCTAAAAAGACCTAGCCACACTACATACGATTTGACCCCAATACAATCCGATTGTGACGATGTCTGTGAGTCATGATTCACATGAAATACTTCCGTCTACAAATAACGCTGCTATTTTCCCTCACATTTCAGTCAAATTTGCCCATGAGACGAACGCCAAACACTAACACTCGTCTCATGGGCAAAATGTGACTGAAATTTGCTTCATTTCATGAGATAATTGGCATGGGCTTCTTACCCGCCCATGGGCTTTTTACCCCATCTTACCCCTACTCAAGTAGACCCCAATACAACGATCGAATGAAATGTCTGATACAAAATTAAAGATATTTTATTAGATTCGTGTACGGCGGACTACAAATTTATGGCGAAATACTGCAGCTTATTCGTGAAAAAGTGTCGCTGAGCGACATTATTTTATAAAAAAATTGAAGCGCGACAGGATTTCACAAGAAATGTCCATAAAATGGCGTCGCTACCTAAAAATAAAATCGTGTCGCAGCGACAGCATTTCACGTCATACTGTGAAATACTGCTGCCAAAAGTTGTCGACCATATTTTCACAGACAATATATTAACTCTAGCAGCAACATTTCACATGGAAATGTGTCGCAAGCGACAGTATTTACTGACTACAATATTTCACAGTGTCCTGTCGCAAAAACCTGTCGCGACAATATTTTAAGGCATGAGACAATATTTTATAGGACATTTTTCGTGAAAATTTGTCACGCGACAGTTTTTTTCAGAAAATAATATCGCTGCAACAGTATTTCACGTGAAATGCTATCGCTGCGACACGATCCCACGTCGACAGTATTATATACGACACCGGCCCTTAAAGGTGGACTCTGACGGATGAGATTTTTGCAAGAAACACGTCGAGATCACCAGAAAGACAGCCTTTTCAAGGATAGGAACACTCACTTTGTTCTGGTTTTCTAAAAAATTAAACCGTCAAAACGGCGATTCCTCCTTGGCGGAGATGCTGGAGAGAGAAGCCATTTTGGACGGGGTGGGTGGAGGTCACTCATTGTGGTTGAAGCGTTTTCTTTTTTTGTAGTGCAGTAAAAAAAGAAAATGGAGCTGTTTCCTTTGTTGTGAGCGAAACTCCTTTAGATAATCTGTATAAAATTTAGAGAGAAAAAAGAAGAAAAAAGGCTTGTATTGCGAAAATTTCGTGCAAACGATTTGGTCTAAACGCAGGCTGCCATTAGAAAAGAGACAGCACACGCCTTCTCTTTGGGTGAAATAATTTGACTTCGAGCACCTCCGCAAAGGAGGAATCGCCGATTTGACAGTTTGATTTCTATATCGGAAACCAGAGCAAAGTGAGTGTTGCAATCTCTGCAAAGGGTGTTTTCATGGTGATCTGGACGTGTTTCTTACAAAACCTCATCCGTCAGGGTGGCCCTTTAACACGAAGACGAGGAAAAGGGAGCTAGAAACTACCCACTACGGGACTATGAATAATCATAGAGAGCGCGAGCTTCCGAAACAAACTGATTATGCTCGTTCCGGGGCACGGCCGATAATAATAAAGCCTAGCACATCCCGGGACGGAAACACGGCACGTCTCGAGCGCGTGACAGTCACGCGGGGAGCCACGTGACAAGAGAGCA
>CM065710.1:26501630-26506630 GCA_017654935.2 Phymorhynchus buccinoides
TCTCCGTCAATCTCTCTCTCTCTCCGCTCTCTCCTCCTCTCTCTCTCTCTCTCCTCATCTCCTCCACGTCTCTTCTCTCTCTCTCTCTCTCGATCTCTCTCCGTCTCTCTCTCTCTCTCTCTCTATCTTATACATATATATTTTGGTATTTGTATGTGTATGTCTCTCTCTCTCCTTCCATTCTGTCTCTCTGTCTCCATCTCTCTCTCATCTCTCAATCTCTCTCTCCTCTCTCTCTCTCTCCTCTCTCTCTCTCCTCTCTCTCTCTCTCTCTCTCCTCTCTCTCTCTCTCTCTCTCTATACATATTATTTCTGGTACTCTCTGTATGTGTATGTCTCTCTCTTCCTTCACATTCTGTCTCTCTGTCTCTCTCTCTCTCTCTCTCTCTCTCTCTCTCCCTTTCTCTCCGCTCGGCTCGCTCCCCCCGTCTCTCTACCCCCCCTCCGTCCCTCCTCTCATCTCTCTCTGTCATTCTCTTCGTCTTTCTCACTCTCCTCCCCGTCCGCTCTCTCTCTCCTCCCTCTCTCTCTCTCTCTCGCTTGCTCTATCTTATCTTTCTCTTTTCTTAATCGGTATTTTCTTCTTACACTTAGGGGCTTCACACTCTAGACCTAGAGTGATAAACGATTTTTGTTGTTGTTAAAGCACTCTCACTCGCTCGAGACTATGGCAACTCGTTAGTGTTAAAAGTTCTCTTTTTAGTTTTGCTTGTTCCCCAGAAGAAAAAAACAATCCTTACTTTTAATCACAAGGTTTTCGCCCATTCGACATAAGCTAGAATACGAAGACTGCATCAAAATGTTGTTAGTATTATTTTAGTTTTTAAAACAAATGTTTTTATTTATTTACCTTTCCCCCCCCAACACATTTTATAATGGAAAAGAAATATCCATACTTTTAATCACAAGGTTTTCGCCTACTGGCACGATAGGCTAGATTACCAAGACTGCCTCAAAATGATAATAAATAATAATTAGCATTGATAGCGCCTAATCTTAAAAAAAAGCCCTAAACGCTTACAATAATAAATGAATAAACCAGCAAGCAATATAAATAAATACACGACACAAATATATTATACACACGCGCGCGCGCGCGCACGTACGCACGCACGCATGCACGCACGCATACAATAAACACAGACGCACGCACGCACTAAACAGACACACACATACACACGAACGCACACACGCGCACACACACACACACACACATGCACACACACACATGCACACACACGCACAAACAACACGCATGCGCACAAACACACGCGGATGGAAGGGGCACAGTACTTTGAAAAGAAATATAGCAGGCTATGATTTGAACAGAGTAGTTTTGAGAGAAGACTTAAATGAAGAAAGGGAGTTGGCAGAACGGAGAGGTAAAGGCAGTCTATTCCAAGAGGAGGGGGCCTGGAAAGAGAAGGAGCGTTCGCCAAGGGTCTCGGTGCGGTAGCGAGGGATCTGGAGGAGAGAAGTGTCAGAAGAGGAGCGTAACTGTCTAAGAGGTGTGCAAAGATTCAGAAGATCATCAAAATGTTATTATATTATATCTATTTTTTAAACTTAAAAAAAATTATTTACCTTTTTTTCCCCAACACATTTTTGTAATGAAATACTCAAAAGACAGAACACACATACCAAACCCCCCCCAAAAAAACAAGAACTGACCAAATCAAACACCTGAAAAAACAAATTAAGCAGATAAACAATCGAAGCAAAAATGCATAACCATGCATAAACTAGCTAAGGCATACATTCCTTTCCAACACACACACACACACACACTCATACACTGCCTCTAACCATGAACACTACACATTGAATTAAATATAGAATCCGTGCTCTAACACATAGGCTAGGCCCAGCAGTCTCTGCCCCATCGACGTGTCAGCACATGTCGGCATTATCGGGGAATTCCGAAGTAGTTCCGACGTATGAAGTCTAAAGCTGACGTCTGACCTGTGAATCGCGACTACACTGCTCGGATAGTTCAGACGTGGATAGTTCAGACGTCGCGTCAAACGTCTGATGTAATCAACGTAGCCGCTATGAATTAACCTACTCCCCAGATCAGAATCCGATGCTTAGGAGCCAAGGCCTAGGGGAAGACGGGGTAGAATGAAATGACCTGGGCTTCGAGACCAGTAATGCCATTCAAAATTGATAAATATTTATAATTGTCATCAGTTCAAGTAAATGAAGAAAAACACAATCTTTTTTTCTTCTTCCGGCGTGCACGCAAACTTATAAATTTAAAACCGACAAGAAATTTAGTATGAGCTCGTAAGTCCTACTATGTAAGACACAGAGTAGAACCAAATGTACGTAAGCGCTCACGTCACAAAATATCATAACGATTTCGAGCATTTTGTTTGAACTGTACATTTTGGGGTTTTTGGTAACACATGTCATTGTGTTCTATTTCAAAAACAAATTAGCTTCCTTTTTCATTGGTTGATATTTGTCCGGTGTTTGAGCCAATAGTAAGTTCACACGCACGAACGCGCGCGCGCGCTCGCACGCACGCTCACACACACACATACGCACACGCACACACGCACACACACACACACACATGCACGCACTGGCGCGCACACACATCGCCACACGCGCACCGCGCACGCACGCACACACACAAGGTCACTCACACACGCACCACACACACACCACACTCACACGCACACATCACACACCTCACACACACACAGCACACACACTTGCACACGCACACTCACACACACACACACACTCA
The DNA here is from genome assembly GCA_017654935.2 of Phymorhynchus buccinoides. Taxonomy (NCBI): domain Eukaryota; kingdom Metazoa; phylum Mollusca; class Gastropoda; order Neogastropoda; family Raphitomidae; genus Phymorhynchus; species Phymorhynchus buccinoides. Next base: position 26,504,386 of record CM065710.1, read on the forward strand.
CACACGCCACACACACACACACACACACTCACACATCACATACACACACACTCACTCATATACTCTATGTCTGTGTTTATCTTTGTCTCTCTCTCTCTCTCTCTCTCTCTCTCTCTCTCATCTCTCTCTCTCTCTCTCTCTCTCTCCTCTCCATATGTCTGTCAATTTGTCTCTAACTCTGTGGTTATCTTTGTCTCTGTCTCTCTCTCTCTACCTGTCTCTGTCTCTCTCTCCTCTCTCTCTTCTCTCTCTCTCCTCTCTCTCTCTTCTCTCTCTCTCTCTCTCTCTCATCTCTCTCTCTCTCAACTCTCTCTGTCTCTCATCCCTCTCTCCTCTCTCTCTCCCTCTCTCTCCTCTCTCTCTCTCTCTCTCCTCGTCTCTCCTCCATCTCTCTATCCATCTCATCTCTCTCGTCTGTCTCTCTCTCATTTCTCTCTCTCTGTCTCATCTCTCTCTCTCTCTCTCTCTCTCTCTCATCTCTCTCTCTCTCTCCTCTCTCTCTCTCTCTCTCTCTCTCCCTCTCTCTCTCTCTCTCTCCCCCTCTCTCTCTCTCTCCATCTCTGTCTGTCTGTCTCTATCTCTCTGTTTATCATCTCTTCCCTCTCTCTCTCTCTCTCTCTCTCTCTCTCTCCTCTCTCTCTCTCTCTCTCTCTCTCCTCTCTCTCTCTCTCTTCTCTCTCTCCTCTCTCTCTCTCTCTCTCTCTCTCTCTCTCTCTCTCTCTCTCTCTCTCTCTCTCTGTCCCTCTCTCTCTCCTCTCTCTCTCTCCTCCTCCTCTCTCTCTCTCTCTCTCTCTCTCCTCTCCTCCCCTCTCTCTCTCTCTCTCTCTCCTCCCCTCTCTCTCATCTCTCTCTCTCTCTCTCTCTCGCTCTCCATCTCTCTCTCTCTCTCTCTCGGTCTCTAATCTCATCTGTCTGTCAATTTTTGTCTCTAAATCTCTCTCTCTCTTCCTCGTCTCCTCTCTCTTCTCCTCTCTCTCTCTCTCTTGTCTCTGCTCTCTCTCTCTCAATCTCTCTCTGTCTTCCTACTTCTCTCTCTCTCTCTCTCTCTCCTCTCTCTCTCTCTCTCCTCTCCTCTATCTCTCTCTCGTAGGCCATCTGTCGATGTCGCCTCTCCTCCTCTCTCTCTCTTCTTTATCCTCCCTCTCTCTCGCTTCTCTTTAAATCTCTCCGCCTCTCTCTCGTCTCTCCCTCTCTCTCCTCCTCTCATCTCTCGCCTCTCTCTCTCTCTCCATCTTATCTCCTCTTCTCTCGTCTCCTCCTCTCTCTCTCCAGTCTCAATCTCATTCGTCCTATCTCTCTCCTCATCTCTGTCTCTCTCTCGTTCTCTCCTCTCTCTCTCTCTCTCCTCTCTCTCTCTCTCTCTCTCTCATCTTCTCCCTAGTCTCTCTCCTCCTCTCTCTCTCTCTCTCTCTCTCTCATCCCGGCAGCCTCTCTCTTCTCTTCTCTCTCTCTCATCTCTCTCTCTCTCTCTCCCTCATCTTACTCCTCTCTCTCTCAGATCTCTCTCTCTCTCTCTCCATCTCTCGAGATCTCCAAGAGATCTCCTCTAGCTAATTCTGTCTCTCTCCTTCTCTCTCTTCTCTCTCATCTCTCTCGTCTCCCTCTCTCCTCTCCAGCCTCCTCCTCTCCTCTCCATACATCACTTCTCTCCTCTATCTCTCTTCTCTTTCTCTCCTCTCTCCGTCTCTCTCTCTCTCTATCTCGCTCACTCCTCTCTCTATCTCCTCTCTCTCTCTCTCGAATGATAGATCTCTCTCCCCTCTCTCACTCTGGATCTACTCTCTCGTCTCCTCTCTCTCCTCCTCTCCTCTCTCGCTCTCTCCTCTCTCATTTGTCTCTAACATCTGTGGTTTATCTCTGTCTCCCCCTCGTCTTTCTCTCGCTCTCCTCGTGTCGTCTAGATCTCTCTCCTCCTCTCTCGCGTCTCTCTCTCCGTCTCTCTCTCTCTCTGAGAATCTCCTCTCTCTCTCTCTTTCCTTCTCTCTCCCGAGATCTCTCTCGACTCTCTCTCTCTCTCTCTCTCTCTCTCATTATTATCAACGTTTGCTTTTAATTCCCATTTTGATTCTCTGTCAATTATTTCACGTGCCAATTTTTGTTTCATTGTCTTGACTTGACTTGATTGTTTGTGTGTCAATGTTTCTTTGCCTGATGCATGGTGTGAGTGTGTGAGTGAGAGGGCCAGGTGCAAAGAAGCTATTGTAGCTTATCCTTTTTACCCTCAACAAAACATTCGTATTCGCAT
>CM065710.1:26529130-26539130 GCA_017654935.2 Phymorhynchus buccinoides
CGCCTCTGGAAATGCTGCCTCTGCTACTTCCTCAGCTTCTGCGTACCCAGGCCATATGGTCATAATGGGTAAGGTACGTATGTGTCCGGTTTTCAGTTTTCACTGCTCTCCCTGCTGCGTACAGCCGGACACATTCCGATTTCGGAGGAGCTCCAAGGAGAGGGAAAGGATTTTTTACAAAGAAAATTTGGTGGGGGAAATAAGGCAGGAGAATGGGCCAATAAGTCAGAAAGATAGTAGATGATAGACGATAGAAAGCAAAGGGAAAAGGCAGAGTCACAGAGAGTGGCAGATAAGGGGAAGTTTCAAGCGCAGAACTGTTGTGACGTGACGCACGCCCAAAGCACGAAGTTCTTGAGTGAGCTGTTGTTAGTTAAACTGCCTGCACTCGTAGTGGCCGGTGCTGCATAAAATATATTACCCATGAAATAAATACTCTTTTCCTCATTCAAATTGTTGCCACTTGGGAAAGATTCGCCCCTAAATAAATTCAGAGGCGTCTTGTGGCATGCCAGGAAGAAAAGAAGATTCATAACTAAATACTGAGAAGTCTGGGATTTTTTATATTTATTATTATTTATTTTTGTTTGCACGGACGGTTGTTTAAGTTATCGTGCGCCATTTTGAAAAATACGAAACTTAGTGACAAGGCTTTGCATATCGATTTCTCGGCAAAAATGTAGATTTACACCCTCCCTCTCTATTTCTTGGTTCTTTCCGTGTAGATTGAGCACTTAAATATCTATGTTTTAAATAACAGTTGACTTATTTATCACATGAAAAAAGAATGGCTCTACGTGCGCTTTTGAAGGGTATTTATTTCACGGTAGGTACTTATTTCTCATGACACCGGAGTCAGGAACAGCAGTCAGTCTGGATGTACACCCCCGATAAGGAAAGATCTGTCTCCAGATACTCCAGCCGGTGTCGTATATAATACTGTCGCTCATAAAATTGTGTCGCAGCGACAGTATTTCCCAGGAAATACTGCAGCTTATTCGTGAAAAAGTGTCGCTGAGAGACATTATTTTATAAAAATTGAAGCGCGACAGGATTTCACAAGAAATGTCCATAAAATGGCGTCGCTACCTAAAAACAAAATCGTGTCGCAGCGACAGCATTTCACGTCATACTGTGAAATACTGCTGCCAAAACGCTACGACCATATTTCACAGAAAATATTAACTCTAGCAGCAACATTTCACGTGAAAATGTGTCGCAAGCGACAGTATTTACTGACTACAATATTTCACAGTGTCCTGTCCTGTGCTGAGTCATTGTCCAAAACTTGGAGCGACAGTATTTGAAGGCATGAAACAATATTTTATAGGACATTTTTCGTGAAGATTTGGAGCGCAAATTTTTTTTTCAGAAAATAATATCGCTGCAACAGTATTTCACGTGAAATGCTATCGCTGCGACACGATCCCACGGCGACAGTATTAAGAAGCCCACCCCAATTATCTCATGAAATGAAGCAAATTTCAGTCTCATTTTGCCCATGAGACGAGCGTTAATGTCTAGCATTCGTCTCATGGGCAAATTTGACTGAAATTTTCTTTATTTCATGAGGTAATTGGGGTGGGCTTCTTACCCAAAGTCTCAATACAAAAAGAATAAAAACACGGCACTCTCTGTCCACTCGTTTCGATAAAAGTTCCAATAAAAAGATTTATTGACACCAGGCCAAATTTTCGCCTAATTCAGGCTTCATCATGGGCTGAAACAAATACAACAACATACAACAACACACAACCTTAGTTCCCACATAAAACCAGACGATCGAAACAACGCAGCAGAAATAAAAGAAACCATTAATAAGAGATAAAATATGTCTGTAAACGTACTGTAACCATTATTATGACGAAGCCTATGCCGTTAGGTTCCTGGTAAAACATTTGACCAGTGGGGGAGGTGGTAACTAATGCAGTTACCCCGTATACTTTAAGTAAAAATCCAACAGAATGCGTTCATATAAAGCATTTAGTGGGGAATAATGTCTTCATAATTATTATTAGGTATTAGGTATTAGGTACTTTATAGTCACAGAGGCGTCTCTGTGAAATTCGGGTTGCTCCCACCTGGAGAGCGCGTCGCAGCCAGAGGCGCGCCACCCCATTTTGTTTTTTCTTTTTTTTTCCATGCGATTTTTGTCATTGATGAGGGGGGGGGGGGGGGGGGGGGGGGGGGGGGGGGGGGGGGGGGGGGGGGGGGGGGGGGGGGGGGGGGGGGGTAAATTTTGACCAAATAACAACTTTTTCATTGCCACTGGGTTTAACGTATGCTAAGTGCATGGGCACACGGGACCTCGGTTTATCGTCTCATCCGAAAGACTCCACGTTCAGACCGTTAAGGCCTAGTGTCGAATGAGAGGAAAAAATCCCCTGTACCCAGGTTCGAACTCGGGTTTACTTGACACGAAGCGAACGCGATACCACTGTGCCACTCTACACCATTTTCAGGTCATTCTCAATAAATGCACTCACTGCATCGTTTCAGGACATCGCATGTTGTGCCAATTCTACAGGCACCGGGGTTGTCTGCACAGCTTTCGTCCTCACTCAGACCTGCAGAACAACAGAAAACACTCCTGGTGCGCTATAGCAACAACAATAATAGACACCCAGTACAATGTTATAGGATAAACAATAAGCACTCTGGTTATGACTGCCACTAAACCACTACTACCACTTAGGAACAATGCTAAACAGCACAGCTATGCTATAGGAACAATAAACTGTACTGCTATATCAAATGAAACAATAATTATACCAATCACTGTTACAGCATTAAGGAACAGCAATAAACAAAGCTGGCTGTGTAGTAGGAACAACAATACACACAACTGCTATTTCATACCAGCAACAACAACAAAACATTTGCTATACGAGGGTCGTTCTGGAAAGATTATCCTAGAATCCATAAAAACAGGATCAAAAGTGTTCACGGTCTTCAAACGTTTGCATTTTTATAAACAACACTTTTCGTCTTTGTATGCACGAGTCCAGCTCTCTACACCAGGTTTCAAGTGCATTTTAGTAGTTTCTTTGAGGCAAGGTTTTTGAACTTTTTGCAAGGTGCTAGAACAATTCGTCATTCCAAACAATTTCAAATTATGAGAAGAAACTGAAAGTAATGTGGAGTTGAAAGAAGTTTGTGAAACAGGTGGTTCAAACCTTGATTGCCTTGCTCTTCTGGGAAGGTCATGACGACATTGACCTTGTAGGCACTAGTGTTTTCATGCAAAAGTCCTGCTTGTGTCAATGGTTGGTCGCCGATGGCAGACGGATCTGTTAGCTTCTAACAAAACAACTTCAGCAAAATTGGTTGCCATAATTAAAGATGCAAAAACCGTCACTTTACAAACATGGAATTTTGACTGCAGCAGGACTGGTTTGTCCCAGTCAGGCTCATTCCAATCCACATATATCATTGGCGCTTTTGTTTAGAATGCGACAGAAGCTCTGCCAGGTCTTGATCCCTGTGATGATATTACAAATTTGATTGGATTCATTTGGCCCAAACGTTCTGAGCATTTCTGTCGGACAATCATTACACTGTTTCTTACACTCTTCACTTAGGAAATTGGGTGCCCATCGTGTTGAGAGCTTTCTCACTAGAAGATGCTTACACATTATCATTCCTATTGTACTCAGAGAAGTGCACTCTTCTCTCTTCTTTCTCCCGGTGTCATATATGGATCTTCATCAGTTAGTTTCTTGAAAAACAGCATGTTTAGCATTTGTGTATTCACGGCTGGAAGAACGTGAACTAGAGGGTAATATTTTTGGAAGCTGTGCTTTCCAGGTTTCAAAACTTACCAGATTTGCAAAATTGCAATAAGAAGTGCACAATCAGTCGTAAATATTTGTCAAATCGAAATTAATTTTCTTTTCTTACAATAGTTGCTAAGTTTCAATGGTATGAAGTGGCTCAAGAATCTGAGATTTTTGGTCAGAGGCGCGCGCTTACATCATATTTTCAATAACGTCATACACTCATGTAGGTCATGACATCACGATGATAATGTGCAAAACAAATGCGTCAAAGATTGATAGTTTTCTCTGGTTTCTCATTTATATCTGTTTTATGGATTACAAACCGCGGGGTTAATGACAGTCTTTAATGAACAACCCACGTATCATAGGCTGTAGAATCGAAAATAAACACCGTTGCTATATTGAAGTCACACTCCTTTACACACAAAAGCTTACTCCTTTATCCTCAATAAAGATCATTTTTGACTTGACTTGACTTGACTTGACACCATGGTGACCATTCGCTAACCGTGCACAATTCACACATGCGTAAATGTTATTGAAGACACAAGATCCCCAAAGGCAAATAAAGAAACGTTTTTGAGTCTGAGCGAGAGACAGTTCATTTATGGTTATTTTTTATTTATAGTAGTTTCGCGTTGCTCAGATTGGTAGCTTTTAATAGCCAAAGTATCATATTAGTATTACTACTACTACTACTACTACTACTACTACTACTACTACTACTACTAGTAGTAGTAGTAGTAGTAGTAGTAGTAGTAGTAGTAGCAGTAGCAGTAGCAGTAGTAGTAGTAGTAGTAGTAGTAGTAGTAGTAGTAGTAGTAGTAGTAGTAGTAGTAGTAGCAGCAGCAGCAGCAGCAGCAGTAGTAGTAGTAGTAGTAGTAGTAGTAGTAGTAGTAGTAGTAGTAGTAGTAGTAGTAGTAGCAGTAGCAGTAGCAGTAGCAGTAGTAGTAGCAGTAGCAGCAGCAGCAGTAGTAGTAGTAGTAGTAGTAGCAGTAGTAGTAGTAGTAGTAGTAGTAGTAGCAGCAGCAGCAGCAGTAGTAGTAGTAGTAGTAGTAGTAGTAGTAGTAGTAGTAGTAGTAGCAGCAGCAGCAGCAGCAGCAGCAGCAGTAGTAGTAGTAGTAGTAGTAGTAGTAGTAGTAGTAGTAGTAGTAGTAGTAGTAGTAGTAGTAGTAGTAGTAGCAGCAGCAGCAGCAGCAGTAGTAGTAGTAGTAGTAGTAGTAGTAGTAGTAGTAGTAAATCTACTGCTGATATTACTGCTGCTGCTGCTAGTACTTCGTATTCCTGTCCAAATCTGGAAGTGGTGACTCACGGCAGGTGTGATCAGAATCATCACACACAGTCCCCATCACACAGTGTGCACGTCTCTCTCCTTCGCAGGACCCGTTAGCTGGCATTGCTGGGAACAAATATAATGCTGTCCAAAAAACAACGAAACTTCACATCGACTTTCAACGCTTCATTTCTACGTCATTAAACATCATAAAAGGTAATTACTATGAATGAAATGCTATGAAAGGACTGCAGTTGTAATCCCCAAATGTCTTTCTTGAACACACATAGACACACAGTCACAGGCACACACACAGACACACACACACACACAGGCATAAACTCAAGCACACCACACACACACACACATACACACACTCCCGCACGCCCAAACAAGTAGATGACAATAGGTAAAACGATGAAAAAGCAGTGTCAAAAAAAGTGATAGGTTACATAGGCGGTCCTTGCTTGAACATCCAGAGGGCAGAAGAACCCCCCCCCCCCCCCCCCCCCCCAGTATATAGCAGCAAGAAAAAAATGTTTCCAGCATGAATACTCACCACAATGATTTACTTCACACACCAATCCGTGTGCACACAGAGCGTAAGTGGATGAGCAATAGAATCCAGGAGCAGCCACTATGAAGAGAAAGGGGGGAAATCATATACGGTCACAAATTTAATATTGTAGCATGTACACTTTGTTTGTTCTCACTCATTTCCTATAGCAATACAATCATTTATTAGGAATATCATCTTCTTCTTTTTTTTTTTCTTTTTTTTAAAGCTCAGAGCCGTCTAGTCTGAGTATTATTTTTATTATTAGGAAGTCGTTGTATTTCTTCTATCTCTTCTATCATAGCTCATACAACAACAACTTATGATGATTCTGAAATGCCATTCAACAAACGTGACGGTCAAGGGTCCTTGGCTATTCACTGTGCAGGTGAAAATGACCCATGACCAATATTAAAATGATATGGCTGTGCCCAATGGAAGCTGTCTTTACCAGTGGCAGTTCTCCCTACACGCTGTAAAGAATTGTTGGCTGTTGTCACTCCACGGGTGGAGTGATTGTGTGGGTGGCTCCATGAATGGAGCAAAGTCCCCTGAAGTCGGAGTATGGACGCCCATGTGGCGGGGCCCTTTAAAAGCAGCCATACACGTAATCTTCCCACCTAAGGCCATGCGAAATGTTCGTATGGCACTGGGTGTGCCCCCAGAGCCTTTAAGCTAGGGAACCAAAACAAAAAACCCAAAAACATGAGTGTATACCTGTGTGCAATAATATATCGGAAAGCTTTTGTCAACATGCATGCCCGTGTGAGATATCCAAAGTGTGTAAAAGCATTTGCATGCTTGTATAAGGTATTCAACCAGTTTTGTCTTAACAAGCATGTGGGACAAATAATCAAGGCAGTAACTGCACTACTCACAACACAGCAAGGTGGAGGGGTCTGGAACAAAGCTGTGCCTGCACTGACAAATGTTCTCTGCATTACAGAAGGCCCCGTTAGACAGACACACACGGTCCCCTTCACTGTTAGGGTAGTCACATCGACCACCAACTATGTTCTCCTTGGCATCTGCAAGGAAAAGTAATAAATAGCTCTTACTAGAAAAAGCTCAAAGCTCGTGTTAACCTTTTCATTCCAAATGGGTAGCTTGATTTTTAATTTATTTCAATTCAGACACATCATGTCATGTTGCTGCTGTATCGCGTTAGGGAAGGTGGCATTTCTTTTCACTCATGCTTAACCCTTTCAACGCCAGCCATTTTTCAGCTAAAATGTTCCGTCAAACTTACCATGGTCCCGGGAATATTGAACATTGAGTATGCAATCCACCAGGTTCCTTTATGGCATGCATAACAGTAGGCCTAGCCATATCACTCAAAAGTAAGAACAAAAAGCCTTTGGATAGCAGACCCTGATTAGATGCCTTTTAGTGACCTGGGACGGTATTCATGTCGAGATAGCATGAGACTTAGCATGATGCTAACTTAGAAGCTCTTCCAAAAGTCCTATTAAATCAAATAGGACATTGGAAGAGCTTCTAAGTTAGCATCATGCTAAGTCTCATGCTATCTCAATGTGAATACAGGCCCTGGGTGTTAAATCAGTGTGGTGCCCAGCGATGAATTAAGTCATGAATCATAGTCACTTACTCTTATGGGCATAGAAAATGCACACAGACATATATAAACCCCCATACATTGGGGAAAAAGTCAAAATAAGAAAAGAAAACAGAAACGAAACACAGCAGGAAAGAAACTGCTGATGCAACCCAAGTCTAAAGGGAAGCTATTTAGAGTGAGTGTTTAAAAAGATCAGAACAAACATTAGAATACATCTCTTTTCCGACTCATGCAACAGTCAGATCCTCTAATAAATATAAAACTCCAGGAAAACATGTGTACCTGTTTCCTCTATCTGACATAATCATAGCTCCAATTAAAGAGAAACTTTCAGACAAAATCAATCAGGTGTGCTAGTGTGAGGTCCCCAAAACTGAAACTAGAATTCCTGAAAACCCCCAATCCTGACATGAAGACACTACTTGTGGCGGTGCCATAGCCGATGGGGTTTAACCGAGGCGTGGTCACCGCTACAGCTATCTGTATTAATTTAAAAAATCGGGGACTCTACTGGTTTCGTACTGCCTCCGGGCATTGCCTCCAGTATTGTTCCCACCATAATATTTGTATTTACAAATGTCCCATATGTGTCTGATTCAGACCAAGAGGACGTAAAACTCCATTTTCTCTCTCTGAAAGATCGTGAAAACCATTATGATAACCCTGAACTAAACTTCATAAAAACTTGTTAAGTGGGGCAGAGGCTGACGTTAAATCCTCGAACCTGGAACATTCACAGGTGACGAAATGTTTGTGGAGTACAGAGGTGAAGGGGGGGGGGGGGGGGGGGGGGCGGGGGGGGGGGGGGGGGGGGGTATTTTTATTTTTACATCAGCTTGTAAAATTTAAAAAGAAGACTAATATTAGCTTCATAATCTCCAACCCTGAACGTTCACAACCAACGAAACTTTTGTTGAGCGGGAGGTGTGTGTGTATGTGTGTAGGTCAAAACTACCCAAGATTCGCACAAAATTATGTCATTGCTTGCGTTTTCCAGAAGTCGCTCATCACAAGAATTTGTGCCTGACTTATTTTTTTAACTGTTATCAACTCCAAAAACGGAAGCGACCGGAAGCCGCAAGTTTTGGCACTCCACAAACTGGAAGCCACAAGTTTCGGCACACTAAAAACCGGAAGCCACACGTTTTGGCACTCCAAAAACCGGATTTCTGGCTTGTGTCAGAATATAGCATCCCTACATTTTGGTAGCTACAACAACGAAATAATGAAGGAAAAAAATCAATCATAATTTTTTTTTAAAAATCTGTACTCAAATTACCATATTGATAAGCTTCAACATACAATTAAAAATCCTCAAAGCTGTAACCTATCACCATGCGTACATTATCAGTTATTATGACTTGGGAGTTAGATATTGCCTTTATCCTATCTCGAGAGGCTTGCTGTTTATCACACGAAGTAGCAATATCTAACTCCCAAATCATAATAATGGATATATTATACCGATGTGTATCAACAGAAAAGCAAGAAAAAGAAACAGGCTCAGATCTGTAGCGAAATGAAAACGCATCCATTTTTCACAACAGTGGTCGCAGCACACACACACTCTGTAACAGACATTCTTGCGCAAAGAATATAGTTCAACAAAATAGAAAATTTTAACTCAAATGTACTTCATAAGATGTGGTAACAAAACATAACAAAGCATAAACATAAGCAACGAACTGAAACACTACCGACAATTGCTGTTATTGTAACCTGTAGGCCTAAACACCAACAATAAAACGTACACACTTAACGAGAGCGAGTCAATTTCAACACACCGTGAAAAAGAGGGGAGTCAGCTTTGACAAGAACGATCACAAGCCCCTAAAACACGCTTCTTCTTTTTTCTTCTTTTTAACGAAGGTGCGCTAGCTCTTCGCACAGGTTCAGTCAGCTCATTTTTTATTTCCGGACTGAAGATGAATTCGAGCTGTTTTGCGACAGTATTGCGTCTACATTATCAACATGGACTCTCCCTGTGTCAAAATTACATAGCTCGAATCGTCTGCTAATCGAGGCGGTCATGAAGTTGAGTAGCCTAGGCCTTGATACACGGCTAGACATTTCAAGTGGCAGGCACATAATGGTTTGTGCAGATATGTGACATGTACTATTGATTCATTCAAACAATGAATCTTCGTTATGTACTAGCATTAATGTTGTCGTCAGCGCTGAATGAATCCTAGGGGTAACATTGCACAGCTTGGGTTTGGTATGAACAGCTCGCGTTTGCAAGCCGTGAGATATATAACTGTGACGTCAAGTTTCTAATAGCAACAGTGTATTCTTACACCTTTTCTCACGCGCGTTTACACTAAGCCTATGGGTTAATATATGCAAATGATATCTCTGGATATTGTTTTATATCTCACGGCTGGCAGGCCTCTTTGCACTACTTGTACATCGGTATATTGTTTTATGTTTAAGACAGTGGAACCTCTCTTATCAGACCGCCAAAAATAATCCAAAATGACGTCTTTAAGGGAGGGGTCTTATAAGGGAGGTAATTTTAACACAAAGAAGGGCAACGTCTCAGAGAAGTAGGTCTTATGTGGGAGGGAGTCTTATAATGGGAGGTCTTATAATGGAGGTTCCACTGTAGTGTGATATCTTCTTTATACACTTTTATTACTGCTTTTTATTCATGTTGCTTTGTTTACTGTGATGGTATTTATTCATTTATTATATCTTATAGTACTATGGACTTTACTTTTATCTCCTTATTTACTGTAATATTATTGGCATTGATACTACTTTTCTTCGAACAGTTATTTATATACCCAAGATGTGTGTGTGTATGTGCACGC
>CM065710.1:26541630-26546883 GCA_017654935.2 Phymorhynchus buccinoides
TCCTGTAGGAAATACAGTGGATTCCTGCTAACTCAAAAACACTGGATGACTCACAATAATTTTGTGGTCCCACTTTAATAATCCTTTAATGCTGTAACTCCTTAGTACGTTGATCACCTTTTCTTTGACCTTTCTTCTTTGACATCTAACTGCAGATTCAGTTCAAGTGTTCTCGAGTCCCAATCATGTCCTCCAACCTGTACTGGTTGGTAGTCTCTGGAGAGGGGGCTAGGTGGGGCTGGCTCCTCTCTCTGCCTCTCCAGCATCTCCGCCAGTTTGTGAGTGGAGGCCAGCTGGCCCACCACCTCCATCAAACTTGTAACATAGTCTGCAAATATATTAACAATTGCATGGTAAAGAATTTCACTTTTTAATGATATTGCTTTAAAAAAATTATTTTATAAACAAAAGTTCCCCCATTTGGATACCGGGGGGTCTTTTGTATATTCCCCCAACCTTCTGGAAGTTCTGTGCTTGTAACTTCCTCTAATCTGTCACTCTTTGACTCTGCCTTTTCCCTTTGCTTACTGTCGGCTACTATCTGACCTATTGGCCCATTCCCCTGCCTTTAAAAAAAATTCAAATAACTTTTCTCCATTTAGCTCTTCCGGAATCAGAATGTGTCAGCTGTACTCAGCGAGGAGACCAATGAAAACTGAAAACTGAAAACCGGACACATACGTACTTGGTCCATTATGGCCTTTTGGCCTGGGAACGCAGAAGAAGACGAATAAACAAAAGTTGACCATGGAACCCTTGCAAGAAATACCTGTGAATACAACAAGTGAAGCATGTAAATACTTGGTGTTATTTGTACAATGAGGAAAGCAAATAACATCACATATCTGTCCTTCAAAATAAATAGGCCTACATGAAATAATAAAATAGAATGTTTTATGTGCCTTGTTACTTCCTGAACATCATTTATATTTACTTCACACATCTTGTGAAAATTAGCATGGGTAGGGAACTATCCATTAAAGGGATACAACTCCCCCACCAAAGTTGCCTATGCCACTCCACCAGCCATACTAACCCTGTATGAATTAAGATTACAGAGGAACAAATCCACTCACTTTCTCAAAAAGGAGGAGGCACGCTCGCCCATGTAATCATACATACAGAACATGGCAAACTATGGTAGAGAGAACTGTGTACAAACAAAACAATATTAATTCAAGAATGGCATAGCTTTCTAATCACGGATATGTTGCACACATACAACACACGAGTCCCCTTCCCTTTTCTAGTTCTATAGATTCTCTTTTAGCCTTACTATTTCACTATTCAAATCCTTTCTCACATCTTAGTTTGAATTATTAAAGATGACTTTATTAATTCACAGAAACTTACACAAGTCTGCAGTGTGTGTGTGCGTGTGCGTGTGTGCGTGCGTGCGCGTGCGTGCGTGTGTGTGTGTGTTGTGTAAGCATGCAAGTACATAAGTGCCCTGGGCAAGGCATCTCCACTACAAACAAATTCTAGCCTAGCCCGCCAGAATAACATCTGACCCCTCTCCTATCTGGTAGTCATAGTCGGAAACGACAGACTAGCATACAATACAAACACAAGTGCATACATACAAGTAACTACTGATTTTTACCCGCATGTGGTCGGTATCTGTTGGAGACCCCTGTCCATCCTGCACAGCTTGTGATATGGACTGCACCTGTAATATAAGATATTCAAATATTAACTGTTAAAATACCTGTAGGTCACTAGAAGCAAAAACATAAGTAATAGTATTTTACAATTTTGTGAACATAAGCTATAACAAATGCGACATAATCAAACTACACATAGCTCAACTGTGACTTGGACATTTAAAAACATTGAGAGCCAGAGATTCAGATAAGTTTTATATACAAAGTTCTAAATAAAACATGGACTTTGGACACTGTTTTGCTAGTTTTATTTTACACTAACACTTGATTTTCGCTTTACAAAGAAAACTTGCAACATTTTCCAAGGAAAAACATATTTTGACCACAAAAAATACCCACACCAATTACACAAAGTGAGATGATCATTTTGAGGGGCCTAGTCCTCTTTGTCAATCCATGAACTGATGCTCAGCTAAAAGAAATCCCACTGACAAGGATGAAAACTTTAGCAAACTATTTTTTTAATATGATGATTAAAATACAATCATAATTTTAAAGGCATGCTTCAAGCAAACAAAACAGTGATCAATGAAGGGAAGTTTATAAGCCGCAAGGCTTAGACTTGAGCCAGTCTCACACTATACTATACTGTACTATGATGTTTTTGTGTATAAATTTGTATAAGAATGGAAACACAAAAGACGCATGTTTATCAATCAGAAAAAAAAAGAAGTAAAATGAATTGACTCTCGCTGCGTCACTGTGTGCATGCACGCGCGCGCGCGCGCGCGCGTGTGTGTGTGTGTGTGTGTGTGTGTGTGTGTCTCTCTCTCCATGTGCATGCATTATACTGTATATGAATCGGGATGCTTATTAACAGTGATGTCCCGAGATCCAGGTCATAGGCCACTGACCTATTAAAATTGAAAATGTTATTTATTGTGTTCTCCCCTGTCAGGACAAATGTCTAATTAAAATTTGCCAATACTGGCACGCTTTGTCTTATTGATTTCGGCAAGAGCTGGGACATTGTCCTGTTGATTTCTCTAATCTCAGGACAGTTTGTCCTGTCACTTTTCTATCCTCGGTACATCACTGGCTTACATACTGAATTGTACCTGTATGTAGGAGACTCCTGTCTGTCCTGTATGGATGCCATGGACTGCCCTTGTTTGATCAGAAGAAAACAAAAATTATAGGGGAGACCAAATTGATAGATAACCATTCCCCTGTGGGATATTGGGAGGTAGGTTGTCTTTGCACATATAGTGCCTTCTGGAAGTTCTGTGCCTCCTACTTCCTCTATTCTATCACTCCATTTGACTGCCTTTTCCCTTTGCTTACTGTCATCTACAATCTCTCGGCCTTACTGATCCATTCTCGTGTTTTTGTTCTAGACATTCTTACAAAGTTTTTCTGCATTTGAAAACGGACATGCTGATCCTAATTATTTATAAGGCGCATAACGGCAGCATGGCGCATCTGCATTTATGACAGAAGACTGTCTAAGTGGTTGAAGAAGAGCAAATAACCAAACATACTAGATCTAACACCAATATGACTTAGAGTATAATGTTACCAATTTTTTTTAAAAACGTGCAGTAAGCTACTAAAGGTTAATTGGCTCTGGTTAAAATAAAGTACATGTAACGTACAGTAGTTTTCTCCCTCTTCTTCTTCTTCTTCTTCTGTGGTGGTGAACAACCTCTTTATCTGGAAGTAACTGTACACACTTTAGGGGGTGACCATAGAAAAAGAGGCGGAAGAGGGAAAGAGAGAAAAGGGTACACACATTACATTAGGCCTATCAGTTTTCCAAGAAAAGGCTATGCACGTCACCCTATTAATTATTATTTACTTGGGTTCAGCTTCAATATATAAGGTAAAAACAGGAGTAGCAAACAAAATTTTAAAAACTAGTTCCGGGCTGGGGAGGGGAAAACTACAGGAAGCTGCCGTCAGCTACTAATTTTCACGTTCGCCCCCAGCAAGCTGGAAACTAGCCGACCCTAGACACCCCAGGTAGTGCCCAGGCCCCAATTGATTGAGACACTGCTCAATCAATCAAACAATTGTACTTACACTTCGTTTTTCCACTGTAGGCTAAGTAATGTTGATCATCGACAGGTGCGTTGATCATGTTGATGTAGATCTAGGGAAACATCAATGTTTTGGCCATTGTGACTGACGAAAAGAATTATGTTGTTGCTGGTACTGCACACAAGCTGATCGGTGAACGTTTGGCACATCTCTTTTCCCTAATTCTTGTCGGTTTCACGTCATTACTTTCCGCTAAACAGGCTAGAAGTTTGTCAAACAGCCCACCAGTCTACGTGTGTCAAAGATCTAGATCTACAGGAAGATTATCTTCAAGATAGAAGATTTAGCGATGATGTCTAGACTCTATAATCTTTCCTTTCTGTGGAATCACATCATCCAGATCTGTGCATCCAAATAGCACACACTCATATTTTCATCCGTTTTGAGAGTAGAATCTATTGACACTAGGTAGGCCTAGTGTAGATACTTTGTGGCACTGTCAACACAGTCGTGCAAGCTCAAGGCCTATCACAGTATCAGTGTCTGGCACACAGCAGAATGTCGTCTGTTCGATTCACCTTTCCGGTGATCCGTATCATAGTTTCTAAGTATTGGAGACGTAGAATATCTTGGAATTATTGAAGAACAGGACTGAATTTATCTACGTTAATGCAAAGAAAGCCGTTCGCTTCGCAAATGAAGTTATTTCATAGAATTCTTAGTTGTGCATTGAAAGTACATGTCGTTCACAATGGCTGCGCCCTGTAGCTAACATGGCGCCCGTCTGTTGTGGTAAAGGACTGTAAACATGTCCGCACCCTGAGTAAACATGGCGGCGCCGTAGTAAGTTGCCATGTAAACAACAATGGCGCTAATTAGCCTGTACAGGTGAGTTAAAGACCCCCTCTAGTGCCGTAGTTTCTCCCCAGAATTCGTTCGGGGTCGAACAAGCAATGCCATTTGCCATAACCGCGACAATCAATTTGACCCAGTGACCCAGATATCGGACTCTGAAGACGCCATTTTGCACCTGGATTTTTTCCGGAAGTGAAAGGTTAGAGCTGTAAGCGGTGTTACAGCGCTTACAGCTTTGTTGTCCTTGACCTTGCGCTTACAGAAGAGTAGCTGATCGCTCCTGCATCTCCTAGGAGTTGTGCTTTTATTTTAGTCGCATTCTGTTTGCTGATAAGTATTGTAGCTATGCCTTGGTTTCAGTTTTCTCTTCTAGCAACCTACGTTCAATTGATAACTTTCTTACTTGCCGATAACGGCGGCAATGTTCGGTTGAATGATCGAATTGAGCATTCGTGAAAACACGGTAAAGTAAGGTCAATAACTGGTCTTCTTCAGGCTAGCCGAGACTAAAACAGACACCTCCAGGAAGAATGCGAAGGTAGTTTGGATCGTGATACGAACAAACAATAAAGAAACAACAGTTGGTCATCAGAATTTGGAAGAGAACACATGATAGACTAGCGCAAAATAAAGAACACTTTCATCTGACATCAGCAGTGACGTAAAGAAGAAATGACGTTTGCTTGACAAGTTCCAGGAAGGTTGATTCACATTCTTCTTCTTCTTCTTCTTAGTACGTAGCCACAATCAACAC
>CM065710.1:26547383-26579883 GCA_017654935.2 Phymorhynchus buccinoides
TGATTGTGTGTGTTTGCTGTTTTGCTTGATTGATTTTCATGAGCTAATAAGTCATGGAAGTAAGTGATGAGCTAGTAATTCATGAAAACATTTGTTTACATTTTTGTGTTAGCTGTAGAGTATTGATATTTAAACGGAGGGAGCAAGGCTAATTTAAAAAACAAAACTTTCAGTAAGTGAATTGGCTAGTGTGGATATACAGTGGATCCTCCCTTACAAGACCTTCAAAAATCATCCAAAATGAGGTCTTATAAGGGAGGGGTCTTATTTGGCCACTGCAAAGAACACCTTTTGCAAGAGTGAATGCCCTTGGTGGGTGGGGGAAGATGGTTGAGCACTGACCAAACAAGGGAATAACTCTCGCCAATAACCCTATTTGATGCCACTAAATGGCTGCCTTTCGCAAGAGTGAATGCCCTTTTCAGTACTGACCAGCAAGGGCTTCACTCTCGCTGTCAAGGGCGTTAATAACCCTAGTTGCAGAGGCCAATAAGGGTAGGTAATTGTAATACTTACAAAAGAAGGGGAATGTCTCAGAGAAGTAGATCTTATGTGGGAGGGAGTCTTATAATGGGAGGTCTTATAAGGGAGGTTCCACTGTATGCTAAGCCGCCCACAAAAAAAAGTTAGGAAACACTTTCAAAATACTCGTGTTTTGGTTCTTTGCTCATAGATTCAAAACGCTTCGCACCTAGAGCTTAAAACGTGGCAGTCACGTACACAAGAGACATGGCCTTACAGTGAAAGCAAAAAAAACGTGTTCCTTGCAAAAACTCATCCGTCAGGGTCCACCTTTAATAAAGAGTTCAGCACTTAACCCTTTCACCGCCAATGTCACAATTTTGCACCACAATGATTTAACTAACACCCATGTCATTAAAGGTGGACCCTGACGGATTTATTTTATGTATTTATTAAGACAACTTTTATAGCGCCTAATCTTTAAACTCTAAGCGCTTTACAGAAATCACTAAAATAAACACAATGAACAAAAAGTATACATCAAACATTGACCAACACCCCCCTTCCCTGATCCCTCAGTCAATTTCTCAATCACGCCCAAATAATGAATTGCATAATCTACAGTACACTTTCGCAACCAACTTGAAACACTCACACTGATGGACGCTTAAAGACGCCCAGGCCACACTATTAACAAATCACACTCACACCCACACTTATAACGATAGAGAGAGAAAGAGAATGAGAGAGAGAAAGAGACAGACATACAGACAGACAGACAGACAGAGACGGAGACACAGAGAGCCAGACAGAAAGAGAGAAGAGAGAGACAGAGACAGAGATATATAGGACTGAAATACAGTTGCATGCATCATAAAATAACAACTTACTATAATTTGTACATACAATAGTCACACAAAAAAGGCACATAATATTCAATATTAATAAACATTCACACACACACACACACACACACACACACACACACACACACACACACACACACACACACACAACTACACACACACACACACACACACACACACACACACACACACACACACACACACATATGAGTTTTTTGCAAGAAACACGTCGATATCACCCGAAAGACAGCCTTTTCAAGGATCAGAACACTCACTTTGCTCTGGTTTTCTAGAAATTAAACCGTCAAAACGGCGATTCCTCCTTGGCGGAGATGCCGGAGAGAGTAGCCATTTTGGATGGGGTGGGTGAAGGTCACTGATTGTGGTTAAAGTGTTTTCTTTTTTTGTAGTGCAGTAAAAAAAAATCGGAGCTGTTTCCTTTGTTGTGAGCGAAACTCCTTTAGATAATCTGTATAAAACAATAAAAAAAGAAAGAAAGGCTTGTATTGCGAAAATTTGGTCTCCATGCGGCCATTAGAAAAGAGACGGCACACGCCTTCTCTTTGGGTGAAATAATTTGACCTCCAGCACCTCCGCCAAGGAGGAATCGCCGATTTGACTTTTAGGAAACCAGAACAAAGTGAGTGTTGCAATCTCTGTAAAGGGTATTTTCATGGTGATCTGGACGTGTTTCGTACAAAAACCCATCCGTCAGGGTGGCCCTTTAAAACTCTTCAAATCAGGGTCTATTATTTTCAATGATATTGTGTTCCTAAATTTGGGTAGTAAGGATTGACCCTTTTCTAAATGTGCCACAAAGAAATCCCACAATATTGCAAACGAAATCTTTTCTGTAGCCGGGAAGTAAGTTTAATGGAAATTGTTGGCTCAAAGATGGCTGGTGGTGAAAGGGTTAACCCCTTGACTGCCAGAGAAAATTAAAGAAAAAAATCTTTGGGCAAATCATGCCATGAAAAAGACAACTGATAGAGCCAATCTGGCAAAATGGTCTGGGGATATTAATCTCTTTGACTGTGTTAGAGCAAAAGCCAGCATATCAGGGTTATTCCTCTACATCTGATGTCATCAGGTCAGTACGTAATACGTTGGCGGCAGTCAAGGGGTTAATGCCGTACTCTTCAGCTCTTGCTTACTTTCTACATCACCCAAAATGATCTTATGTGTGTTTAGTGTGTTGCGTGTGCATGTATGTGTATGTGTATGTGTGTGTCTGTATGTAGGGGAAGACGGGGTAAAAAGCGCATGGGCGGGTAAGAAGCCCACCCCAATTATCTCATGAAATAAAAAAAATTTCAGTCAAATTTGCCCATGAGACGAATGCTAGACATTAACGCTCGTCTCATTGGCAAAATGAGACTGAAATTTGCTTCATTTCATGAGATAATTGGGGTGGGCTTCTTACCCGCCCATGCGCTTTTTACCCCGTGTTCCCCTATGTCTGTCTGTCTGTCTGCGTGCGTACGTTGTTTCTGAGTGTACTTGTATGTGTATCCTCTAACGTTTGTGTGTTGGTGTATGTGGTCAGTCCGTGCAACTCAGTTGCTATGGCTTACTGAATGAAAGATGAATAATGAGTCGGTGTCGTTGAGTGTGTGTGTGTGTGTGTGTGTGTCTGTGTGTGTGTGTGTCTGTGTGTGTGAGTTGCTTTGTAAATGCGTTGTGTTGTTGCTGGTTTGCGTCATTCTTAAACACTTTCTATTGTCTACTTGTTGATGAATATTCGATTGCAAAGCGCTTTGGGCTCATTTGAGGTAAAGCGCTATATAAATGTACTATTATTATTATTATTATTATTATTATTATTACACCTCAGTCGATTTACTGAGTCAGGGAGCTGTAACAGCAAAGACGTGACATAATTATATGGCCAGTTAAAAAAAAAGTCTTGTCTTCAACAATATTCGTAATTAGGGCCTGCCTGTCGAACTTTGAGTTCTAGGGAATACGCTACCCTATCGAATCTGAACCAATTCTGTGCAACTATTCACGAATGTTCACCTGCCTAACAACATTGACACACTCAAGGTCAAAGATCAAAGTCGGCAAGATACAGCTGTTCCACAGGATCCGTCAATTTTAGTTAATGTACCACCCTTGCAACATTTGAAGTGATTGTATGCAGCAGTTTGCAAGACATTGCATTGACCACCAGTTTCCCAACAAATGAGCACTACAGAGCATGAACGCATGTACGCACGCACACGCACGCACACACACGCTCATCAGAAATTAATTTTACGTCCTCCGACCTGCTTTAAAGGCACAAATGGGACATTTGTTAATATGGGTGATAGGGGGGAAAAAGAAATGGGGAAGGAGCATCCGACCTGCTTTAAAGGCACAAATGGGACATTTGTTAATATGGGTGATAGGGGGGGGGGGGGGGGGAAAGAAATGGGGAAGGAGCATCCGACCTGCTTTAAAGGTACAAATGGGACATTTGTTAATATGGGTGATAGGGGGGGGGGGGGAAGAAATGGGGAAGGAGCATCCGACCTGCTTTAAAGGTACAAATGGGACATTTGTTAATATGGGTGATAGGGGGGGGGGGGGGGGAAGAAATGGGGAAGGAGCATCCGACCTGCTTTAAAGGTACAAATGGGACATTTGTTAATATGGGTGATAGGGGGGGGGGGGGGGAAAGAAATGGGGAAGGAGCATCCGACCTGCTTTAAAGGTACAAATGGGACATTTGTTAATATGGGTGATAGGGGGGGGGGGGGGGAGAAATGGGGAAGGAGCATCCGACCTGCTTTAAAGGTACAAATGGGACATTTGTTAATAAAAAAAATTATGGGTGATAGGGGGGGAAAGAAATGGGGAAGGAGCATCCGACCTGCTTTAAAGGGACATTTGTTAATATGGGTGACAAAAAGAAATGGGGAAGGAGCATCCGACCTGCTTTAAAGGCACAAATGGGACATTGTTAATATGGGTGATAGGGGGGGGGGGGGGGAGAAAATGGGGAAGGAGCATCCGACCTGCTTTAAAGGCACAAATGGGACATTTGTTAATATGGGTGATAGGGGGGAAAAAGAAATGGGGAAGGAGCATCCGACCTGCTTTAAAGGCACAAATGGGACATTTGTTAATATGGGTGATAGGGGGGGGGGGGGGGAAGAAATGGGGAAGGAGCATCCGACCTGCTTTAAAGGTACAAATGGGACATTTGTTAATATGGGTGATAGGGGGGGGGGGGGGAAGAAATGGGGAAGGAGCATCCGACCTGCTTTAAAGGTACAAATGGGACATTTGTTAATATGGGTGATAGGGGGGAAAAAGAAATGGGGAAGGAGCATCCGACCTGCTTTAAAGGTACAAATGGGACATTTGTTAATATGGGTGATAGGGGGGGGGGGGGGGAAGAAATGGGGAAGGAGCATCCGACCTGCTTTAAAGGTACAAATGGGACATTTGTTAATATGGGTGATAGGGGGGGGGGGGGGGAAGAAATGGGGAAGGAGCATCCGACCTGCTTTAAAGGTACAAATGGGACATTTGTTAATATGGGTGATAGGGGGGGGGGGGGGGAAGAAATGGGGAAGGAGCATCCGACCTGCTTTAAAGGTACAAATGGGACATTTGTTAATATGGGTGATAGGGGGGACATTTGTTAATATGGGTGATAGGGGGGGGGGGGGGGGAAAAAGAAATGGGGAAGGAGCATCCGACCTGCTTTAAAGGTACAAATGGGACATTTGTTAATATGGGTGATAGGGGGGGGGGGGGACCTGGGGAAAAGGACAAAGAAATGGGGAAGGAGCATCCGACCTGCTTTAAAGGTACAAATGGGACATTTGTTAATATGGGTGATAGGGGGGGGGGGGGAAGAAATGGGGAAGGAGCATCCGACCTGCTTTAAAGGTACAAATGGGACATTTGTTAATATGGGTGATAGGGGGGAAAAAGAAATGGGGAAGGAGCATCCGACCTGCTTTAAAGGCACAAATGGGACATTTGTTAATATGGGTGATAGGGGGGGGGGGGGGGGGGAAGAAATGGGGAAGGAGCATCCGACCTGCTTTAAAGGTACAAATGGGACATTTGTTAATATGGGTGATAGGGGGGAAAGAAATGGGGAAGGAGCATCCGACCTGCTTTAAAGGTACAAATGGGACATTTGTTAATATGGGTGATAGGGGGGAAAAAGAAATGGGGAAGGAGCATCCGACCTGCTTTAAAGGCACAAATGGGACATTTGTTAATATGGGTGATAGGGGGGGGAAAGAAATGGGGAAGGAGCATCCGACCTGCTTTAAAGGCACAAATGGGACATTTGTTAATATGGGTGATAGGGGGGAAAGAAATGGGGAAGGAGCATCCGACCTGCTTTAAAGGCACAAATGGGACATTTGTTAATATGGGTGATAGGGGGGAAAAAGAAATGGGGAAGGAGCATCCGACCTGCTTTAAAGGTACAAATGGGACATTTGTTAATATGGGTGATAGGGGGGGGGGGGGGGGAGAAATGGGGAAGGAGCATCCGAAAAGAAATGGGGAAGGAGCATCCGACCTGCTTTAAAGGCACAAATGGGACATTTGTTAATATGGGTGATAGGGGGGGGGGGGGGAAGAAATGGGGAAGGAGCATCCGACCTGCTTTAAAGGTACAAATGGGACATTTGTTAATATGGGTGATAGGGGGGAAAAAGAAATGGGGAAGGAGCATCCGACCTGCTTTAAAGGCACAAATGGGACATTTGTTAATATGGGTGATAGGGGGGGGGGGGGGGAAGAAATGGGGAAGGAGCATCCGACCTGCTTTAAAGGCACAAATGGGACATTTGTTAATATGGGTGATAGGGGGGGGGGGGGGGGGGAAAGAAATGGGGAAGGAGCATCCGACCTGCTTTAAAGGCACAAATGGGACATTTGTTAATATGGGTGATAGGGGGGAAAAAGAAATGGGGAAGGAGGACCTGCTTTAAAGGCACAAATGGGACATTTGTTAATATGGGTGATAGGGGGGAAAAAAGAAATGGGGAAGGAGCATCCGACCTGCTTTAAAGGCACAAATGGGACATTTGTTAATATGGGTGATAGGGGGGGGGGGGGAGGAAGAAATGGGGAAGGAGCATCCGACCTGCTTTAAAGGCACAAATGGGACATTTGTTAATATGGGTGATAGGGGGGGGGGGGGGGAAGAAATGGGGAAGGAGCATCCGACCTGCTTTAAAGGTACAAATGGGACATTTGTTAATATGGGTGATAGGGGGGAAAAAGAAATGGGGAAGGAGCATCCGACCTGCTTTAAAGGCACAAATGGGACATTTGTTAATATGGGTGATAGGGGGGAAAAAGAAATGGGGAAGGAGCATCCGACCTGCTTTAAAGGCACAAATGGGACATTTGTTAATATGGGTGATAGGGGGGGGGGGGGGGAAAGAAATGGGGGGGCATCCGACCTGCTTTAAAGGTACAAATGGGACATTTGTTAATATGGGTGAAAAAGAAATGGGGAAGGAGCATCCGACCTGCTTTAAAGGCACAAATGGGACATTTGTTAATATGGGTGATAGGGGGGAAAAAGGGGGAAGGAGCATCCGACCTGGGACAAATGGGACATTTGTTAATATGGGTGAAGGGGGGAAAGAATCCGAAGGAGCTGCTTTAAAGGTACAAATGGGACATTTGTTAATATGGGTGATAGGGGGGGGGGGGGGGGAAACCTGCTTTAAAGAAATGGGGAAGGAGCATCCGACCTGCTTTAAAGGCACAAATGGGACATTTGTTAATATGGGTGATAGGGGGGAAAAAGAAATGGGGAAGGAGCATCCGACCTGCTTTAAAGGCACAAATGGGACATTTGTTAATATGGGTGATAGGGGGGAAAAAGAAATGGGGAAGGAGCATCCGACCTGCTTTAAAGGCACAAATGGGACATTTGTTAATATGGGTGATAGGGGGGGGGGGAAATGGGGAAGGAGCATCCGACCTGCTTTAAAGGTACAAATGGGACATTTGTTAATATGGGTGATAGGGGGGGGGGGGGAAGAAATGGGGAAGGAGCATCCGACCTGCTTTAAAGGCACAAATGGGACATTTGTTAATATGGGTGATAGGGGGGAAAAAGAAATGGGGAAGGAGCATCCGACCTGCTTTAAAGGCACAAATGGGACATTTGTTAATATGGGTGATAGGGGGGGGGGGGGAGCATCCGACCTGCTTTAAAGGTACAAATGGGACATTTGTTAATATGGGTGATAGGGGGGGGGGGGTAGAAATGGGGAAGGAGCATCCGACCTGCTTTAAAGGCACAAATGGGACATTTGTTAATATGGGTGATAGGGGGGAAAAAGAAATGGGGAAGGAGCATCCGACCTGCTTTAAAGGTACAAATGGGACATTTGTTAATATGGGTGATAGGGGGGGGGGGGGAAGAAATGGGGAAGGAGCATCCGACCTGCTTTAAAGGTACAAATGGGACATTTGTTAATATGGGTGATAGGGGGGGGGGGGGGGAGAAATGGGGAAGGAGCATCCGACCTGCTTTAAAGGTACAAATGGGACATTTGTTAATATGGGTGATAGGGGGGAAAAAGAAATGGGGAAGGAGCATCCGACCTGCTTTAAAGGTACAAATGGGACATTTGTTAATATGGTGATGATAGGGCATCCGACCTGGGGGGGACATTTGTTAATATGGGTGATAGGGGGGAAAAATGGGGAAGGAGCATCCGACCTGCTTTAAAGGCACAAATGGGACATTTGTTAATATGGGTGATAGGGGGGAAAAAGAAATGGGGAAGGAGCATCCGACCTGCTTTAAAGGTACAAATGGGACATTTGTTAATATGGGTGATAGGGGGGGGGGGAAGGAGCATCCGACCTGCTTTAAAGACAAATGGGGAAGGAGCATCCGACCTGCTTTAAAGGAACAAATGGGACATTTGTTAATATGGGTGATAGGGGGGAAAAAGAAATGGGGAAGGAGCATCCGACCTGCTTTAAAGGTACAAATGGGACATTTGTTAATATGGGTGATAGGGGGGGGGGGGACCTGCTTTAAGAAATGGGGAAGGAGCATCCGACCTGCTTTAAAGGTACAAATGGGACATTTGTTAATATGGGTGATAGGGGGGGGGGGGGAGAAGAAATGGGGAAGGAGCATCCGACCTGCTTTAAAGGTACAAATGGGACATTTGTTAATATGGGTGATAGGGGGGGGGGGGGAAGGAGCATCCGACCTGAAGAAATGAAATGGGGAAGGAGCATCCGACCTGCTTTAAAGGTACAAATGGGACATTTGTTAATATGGGTGATAGGGGGGGGGGGGGGGAAGAAATGGGGAAGGAGCATCCGACCTGCTTTAAAGGCACAAATGGGACATTTGTTAATATGGGTGATAGGGGGGGGGGGGGGGAAGAAATGGGGAAGGAGCATCCGACCTGCTTTAAAGGTACAAATGGGACATTTGTTAATATGGGTGATAGGGGGGAAAAAGAAATGGGGAAGGAGCATCCGACCTGCTTTAAAGGTACAAATGGGACATTTGTTAATATGGGTGATAGGGGGGGGGGGGGGAAGGAGCATCCGACCTGCTTTAAAGGCACAAATGAAATGGGGAAGGAGCATCCGACCTGCTTTAAAGGTACAAATGGGACATTTGTTAATATGGGTGATAGGGGGGAAAAAGAAATGGGGAAGGAGCATCCGACCTGCTTTAAAGGTACAAATGGGACATTTGTTAATATGGGTGATAGGGGGGGGGAAATGGGGAAGGAGCATCCGACCTGCTTTAAAGGTACAAATGGGACATTTGTTAATATGGGTGATAATGGGGAAGGAGCATCCGACCTGCTTTAAAGGTACAAATGGGACATTTGTTAATATGGGTGATAGGGGGGAAAGAAATGGGGAAGGAGCATCCGACCTGCTTTAAAGGTACAAATGGGACATTTGTTAATATGGGTGATAGGGGGGGGGGGGGAAGAAATGGGGAAGGAGCATCCGACCTGCTTTAAAGGTACAAATGGGACATTTGTTAATATGGGTGATAGGGGGGGGGGGGGGGGGGGAGAGAAATGGGGAAGGAGCATCCGACCTGCTTTAAAGGCACAAATGGGACATTTGTTAATATGGGTGATAGGGGGGAAAAAGAAATGGGGAAGGAGCATCCGACCTGCTTTAAAGGTACAAATGGGACATTTGTTAATATGGGTGATAGGGGGGGGGGGGGGGGGAAGAAATGGGGAAGGAGCATCCGACCTGCTTTAAAGGTACAAATGGGACATTTGTTAATATGGGTGATAGGGGGGGGGGGGGGGAAGAAAAAAGAAATGGGGAAGGAGCATCCGACCTGCTTTAAAGGTACAAATGGGACATTTGTTAATATGGGTGATAGGGGGGGGGGGGGGAAGAAATGGGGAAGGAGCATCCGACCTGCTTTAAAGGTACAAATGGGACATTTGTTAATATGGGTGATAGGGGGGAAAAAGAAATGGGGAAGGAGCATCCGACCTGCTTTAAAGGTACAAATGGGACATTTGTTAATATGGGTGATAGGGGGGGGGGGGGGGAAGAAATGGGGAAGGAGCATCCGACCTGCTTTAAAGGTACAAATGGGACATTTGTTAATATGGGTGATAGGGGGGAAAAAGAAATGGGGAAGGAGCATCCGACCTGCTTTAAAGGTACAAATGGGACATTTGTTAATATGGGTGATAGGGGGGAAAAAGAAATGGGGAAGGAGCATCCGACCTGCTTTAAAGGCACAAATGGGACATTTGTTAATATGGGTGATAGGGGGGAAAAAAGAAATGGGGAAGGAGCATCCGACCTGCTTTAAAGGTACAAATGGGACATTTGTTAATATGGGTGATAGGGGGGGGGGGAAGAAATGGGGAAGGAGCATCCGACCTGCTTTAAAGGTACAAATGGGACATTTGTTAATATGGGTGATAGGGGGGGGGGGGGGGGGGGGGGGGGGGGGGAAAGAAATGGGGAAGGAGCATCCGACCTGCTTTAAAGGTACAAATGGGACATTTGTTAATATGGGTGATAGGGGGGGAAATGGGGAAGGAGCATCCGACCTGCTTTAAAGGTACAAATGGGACATTTGTTAATATGGGTGATAGGGGGGGGGGGGGAAGAAATGGGGAAGGAGCATCCGACCTGCTTTAAAGGTACAAATGGGACATTTGTTAATATGGGTGATAGGGGGGGGGGGGGGGAAGAAATGGGGAAGGAGCATCCGACCTGCTTTAAAGGTACAAATGGGACATTTGTTAATATGGGTGATAGGGGGGGGGGGGGGGAAGAAATGGGGAAGGAGCATCCGACCTGCTTTAAAGGTACAAATGGGACATTTGTTAATATGGGTGATAGGGGGGGGGGGGGGGGGAGAAAGAAATGGGGAAGGAGCATCCGACCTGCTTTAAAGGCACAAATGGGACATTTGTTAATATGGGTGATAGGGGGGGGGGGGGGGAAGAAATGGGGAAGGAGCATCCGACCTGCTTTAAAGGTACAAATGGGACATTTGTTAATATGGGTGATAGGGGGGGGGGGGAAGAAATGGGGAAGGAGCATCCGACCTGCTTTAAAGGTACAAATGGGACATTTGTTAATATGGGTGATAGGGGGGAAAAAAGAAATGGGGAAGGAGCATCCGACCTGCTTTAAAGGTACAAATGGGACATTTGTTAATATGGGTGATAGGGGGAAAAAAGAAATGGGGAAACCTGCTTTAAAGAAATGGGGGAAGGAGCATCCGACCTGCTTTAAAGGTACAAATGGGACATTTGTTAATATGGGTGATAGGGGGGGGGGGGGGGAAGAAATGGGGAAGGAGCATCCGACCTGCTTTAAAGGCACAAATGGGACATTTGTTAATATGGGTGATAGGGGGGAAAAAGAAATGGGGAAGGAGCATCCGACCTGCTTTAAAGGTACAAATGGGACATTTGTTAATATGGGTGATAGGGGGGGGGGGGGGGGAAGAAATGGGGAAGGAGCATCCGACCTGCTTTAAAGGTACAAATGGGACATTTGTTAATATGGGTGATAGGGGGGAAAAAGAAATGGGGAAGGAGCATCCGACCTGCTTTAAAGGCACAAATGGGACATTTGTTAATATGGGTGATAGGGGGGAAAGAAATGGGGAAGGAGCAACCATTTTCACTTCAATCTCCCGTTGATTTATACTCTCTCTCTCTCTCTCTCTCTCTCTCTCTCTCTCTCTCTCTCTCTCTCTCTCTCTCTCTCTCTCTCTCTCTCTCGCTCAACAGAGTTATATTATTAGGCTAATGCTTCGTACTTTGCAATGCTTTGTTTCGCATGTTGAGTTATTTTTCGAGTTGTTTTCGTATTACTTTTCATTCTGAGGACGGAATGAAGAAAAGCTGTCAAGCTTATTCCTGTATCCCCCAAACAGATAATTTTGACTTGACTTGACTTGACTTGACTTGACTGACTTTTTTTTTTGTTTTGTTTTTTTGACTTGACTTGACTTGACTTCACACACACACACACACACACACACACACACACACACACACACACACACACACGCCCACACACACACACACACGCCTGATGGCAGCAGCAATACTGTCCCATTCACACTCCAAGCATGCAATCTGAAACATATAACGAAGCAAATGTTTCATGCAAGGTTGTTTATTCCGATGTAGTGTATAATAAAATACACGAACTGTTGATCAAATGCTTAAACCAGTGCGACTGGGGGTTAAATAAAACGTGGTTGTATTAGTTAACCATAAAATGGTAAGAAGAAAACAAAATGATTTGTTTATTTCCTGTATTCGATGTCCATGATCACTGCTTAATTTTATGAAATTCTACTAAAGCTTAAGTGGGAACCTACGCGTTCTGATGAAGACAAGCGCGGATTCGCAATCGTTTGTGGCGTGCGACAATTGAAAACGAAACATCATTTTAAAGAGCAGCCTCGATTTGAAGTGCGGTCTATTTTTACCACTCCAATCATTGCATGCACTGAGTCGCCTCCCCTGGCTTTTCAATAATTTTAATCTGTAAACCAGAATGTTATCTCTGCACCATTTCGTAACTTTTTATATCTTTTGGAAAACATTTAAAACTATTTATCCTACTTATACTCATCGAAAGAAGCACCGCATACTCGTCGTGTCTGTTGCAGTGTCTGTATTACGTATGTTTATTATTTTGTACGCTTTAAAATGAAGATTCATGTGCTCTGTTCAGTATACAATGCTTTCCATACCTAAGGACTGTAGATATGACAACTGAAATGTTACTTTATGCCCAAGTATTTTTTTCTTTTACAATATGTGCGACAATTTTGGACCGACCGACAGACAAAGTGAGTTATAGGTTGCCACAAACAAAAAATTAAACTTATTCTCTCAACCACTCACTCGTAGCTTTCGCCAAGCGTCCGCCTGGCTTCCTCAGCGCTTGCACACTGAAGCTGGAGACTTGGAGTTCAGTTAACACGCCGGTGAGTTGTAGACTGCTGGCAAGACGTGTCTGCCCCTGTCCCTGTTCAGCGTGGGTCTGGTGGCCGCGATATGAATGGCCTCCTTCACTCCTCGGCGGAACCAGTTCGCCTCGCGTTCCAGCACCGAGACGCTGTCTTCAGAGAAGTCATGCTGTGCCCGGTCAAGATGTTCCCCCACCGGGGACGACTCCCGTCGGTGCTCCCCCAGTCTTTTCTTCACAGGTCTTTGAGTTTCTCGCACTTAGAACTCTTTGATGTTGAGTTGGCTGCAGTTGTCACAATCTATGCGGTCCACGACACTGGACTGTTCTAGTTTGTATGTTTTGTCCTTTGGGGCGACAAGCATGCTGCGTATGGTGTTGCAGGGTTTAGTGTGAACGACTCCACACTTACGAATTTTGCGATTCAGCACCTCTGTGATGCCACGGACATAGGGGATGGTGACGTGTCCGCGGCGTGGTGTGGTTTGCTTAGAGGACGGGTGGGGAGAGATCTTCTTGTTCCCGGGTACTTCCCGTTGTTACTTTCTAAATTCAGTAGATCGGTTTACTGAATTTAGTTACAACGTTTAGTTTCCCACTTAAGCTTTCGTAGAACTTCATAAAACTAAGGGCGGTAAGGTGTAACACGTTTTTGTTGTTATGTTGTGCAATGTGTTAATTGTAGAGTATCTGAATGCGTCAATTGTTTCTCTTTTTTTTTTAAAGGTAGAACATCTGATCAGGAAGAAATGGAATAAAGCAAGGCTAATCTTAGTTTGCTGAGCAAGTGTCTCAGTTAGTGTGACACAGGTTGTGGTATGGTTGCGTTAAACAGTGGAAAGCGAAAGAAAAAAAATAAGCAGAATGAACATCACTGGCTAAAAAGAATTGGTAAAAGAAACCAAAAAAATATTTTCTTTAAAAGTTTAAATGATCTAGCATGGCAATTTGAAGATGTGTCAGTTAATTTGAGCTGGTTATAGCTCTGGTGGCAGCGATCACTTCTTAGTCGTAAAAATCGCTGTCAGCTTCAGAAGCGACAACAGAGCTCTCCTTTTCAGAAGCTACAGTGGAGGCTTCCTCTTCAGAAGCCACAGTGGAGGCTTCCTTTTCAGAAGCTACAGTGGAGGCTTCCTTTTCAGAAGACACAGTGGAGGATTCCTTTTCAGAAGACACAGTGGAGGATTCCTTTTCAGAAGCTACAGTGGAGTCTTCAGAAGCCACAGAGGAGCCCTCTGCTGCAGAAACCATGGAGGGGCTCTCTGCCGCAGACACCATTGTAGAACTCCCTGCTGCGGGAACCATTGAAGACGTCCCTGTCGTGTTCTCCTTGGAAGGCAGGGCAAGGAGCGTCGACTTCAGCAGTCCAATCTCTCTCATGTGAACGCCTCTGAAAAACCAAGAAGCATTTCCGTTCAATTCATTGTAGCTTACGGCTCCCAACTAACATTTTAGCCTAGCCCGCTGGAATAACAGCTACCTTCCCTCTGCTGCCTTGCAGTCATAGTCGGAAACGACACTCCTATAGCCTATGGCTCCTAACAATCAGAGTCATTCTTGTTGAATTAGTGGGTGCTTACAGCTCCTGAAAACCATCAGTGTTTCCATTCATTTTCATGGCTGTTAAAAAAGCTTCTGTATTCCAATCTATCATACTCATACCACACCTGCTTATAGCTCAGAAAACCAATAGTATTTCCTTCAAATTCATAAATGCTTATATCTGAAACCCATCAGTATTTCCATCCATCCCGTGGATGCGGTGGCGCTAATTTCCCAGAAATCCGGTATTTTGGTGCCAAAACGTGTGGGCTTCCGGTTTTTGTTTTTAAGTGTAAAAACTTGTGGCTTCCAGTTTTTGGAGTGTAAAAACTTGTGGCTTCCGGTTTTTGGGTTGTTAAAAAAAACCTTGTGGCTTCCGGTTTTTTTTTAGTGTAAGAACTTGTGGCTTCCGTTTTTTGTTGTTTGGAGGGTGGCTTTTGGACTTGTGTGGAGGGAAAACGCCTCCTCTATCCCCAACCAAAGTGTTGATGCTCATGAACATTCTGGGTTGTTGGAGGTTGTGACGCGAGCCCCCCCCCCCCTTCTCCCTCCTCCCCTTCCTCCCCCCTCCAGTCTTTTTATTCATGCACACGCATAGCTCATGAAATGCAATAGTGTGTGCATTAAATTCACAGATGCTCACTGCTTCCGACAACAGTTTTACTTTTTTTTAAATGTATTTTACACGTACTTACGGCTTCTATAAAAAATAAAATAAAAAAACATTCAAGCAAGATTTCGTGTATTTCATGACCAGTTTATTGCTGCCTTGGGCTGTCAAACATGGTCGGCAAAAACTGATTTGGTCCAACGTTTTAAATGGTTCCGGGTGTAGGCACTATGAAGTTTTTATATTATTATGGGATATGGTTAACAACAACAAAATCTACAGGATGATCGTTGGTGGCTGCTGGCATGGTAAGAGCATAATTATAATAACTAAAATATTAGTTTATTACAAGTATGATTACTTGAGTACTAGCAGAGAGCTTATATACCCTAAACTATCTCTGGTACTAGTATGATGTGGGCATGAGTACTAGAGTACTAGCATGTCATGATATACTTCGCTTTTAAAAGAACAGTGATATAAAACACATTCACTTATTCACAAGAAAAAGGGAATGTGCCAGTCAAAGTTATTCTTTATTTCGATATTGGATGATAGAAACTCGGTTGTAAGAAGGTTCATTATTTTATACTAAACACAAATTTGGGGTAATAAATAAAAAGATGTGAAAGGTATTGTCATGGAAAATAATCTGTTTTCAAAGACATTTCGGTAAAGGTAAAGATGTGCCCCCCCCCCTCTCCCCCCCTGCATTTCTCGGTTAATTGCAATTTTCCGTTTTTGCCTTTCTGACCAAACATAAAGCTGTATTTTATTAACCTTTTTAGCTAATAACCTTTTTGGAATACTAACCTTATTTCTAACCCTAGCCCTAACCCTACCCCACCCACCCTATAAGACGGGAAAACACAATGAACCACGACTGTGACAAATGGTGCCGTGTACTGCAATACATGGGGGGGGGGGTCATATTAGATAATGGCCTAGGGTGACACGGTTTTGTGACATGTCTTGATTTGTTAGTGTTCCTTGCTGCCAAATCAGAACCTAACACAACCCAGGAGCCACGGTGGAGCTGTTCAACCCAGGAGTCATGGCGGAGCTCTCCAACCCAGGAGCCACAGCGGAGCTCTCCAACCCTGAAGCCACAGTGGAACTCTCCCAGTCTGAATCATTCATTGAACTCTCCAGTTCAGAAGCACTAGAGGCCATAGAGAGCCTATCTGCTTCAATAACGTGGGGACTCTGTGACTTTTTCATAATTTTCTTGGGCTCGGGAAGCAGCGTCTCTGTTACTGCAGACTTCAGATTTTGTAGTTCTTTCAGATTAGCCCCCCTGAAAGCCCAAAGTACTTCCATTCAGTTCATGGTTTATTATAGATCCTGAAAGCCACATGTTTGTCTTGTTGTTTTTGTACCCTGGCTAAAAGACTCCAGGGGTTATCCCAACAGCCAAAGCACTTGAACACTATGGTACAAATGCATCAGCTAGGGATGAGAACATTACGTGTGTGACCGTTTTTGATTACCCCACCACGTGGGCAGCCACACTCTGACTTCGGAGGAAAAAAACACAACTGTTTTGCATCTAAGTAATGGCTGTTAATAACTTCTCAAAAACAAAATTCTTTCCATCCAATTTATACCTGAGAAAAAACAAGTATTCTCATTCAGTTCACGGCTGCTTACAGTAAAGATCCTAAAAAATAACTATTTGTAGTGAAGTCATTCGTTCTTATACATACAACTTTTGAAAAAAACGTTGGTAGGACCCCTTTACCAATAATTAGTCGGGGAGCTAGACGTCAAAACTCCATCAGAAGTGAACACGCTGGACAAATGTGTGGCACTTAGTGTTACATACCCGTGTTGTCTCACAACGTTCCATAACATTTCATCAAAATCAGAAGAGAGCCTCTTTCCACTATCTAATATATTAGATATTAAATATATAATCTGATATGATTTCATTAAAAAATCTGACCTTTAAATATAATAATTTGCCCTCATCCGATTTGAGTAATTTGGGGCAATCGGTCACAAACTTTGATCTGATCTGGTTTTATTTTTCTAGCATGTAACTGTAAGAAAAACACTTCTATCTCATCTAATTTGATTATGTCTGGGCTAAAGATCTTATTTAACATGATTACATAATTTCTGAGCTATGAGTACAAAACATATCGCATGTAATTTAATTATTCCTGAGCTGTAAGTAACATGATTCAATCTGATTTGATTTGATTATTTCTGGGATATTATTTACTTTGATTTTTCTCTCAGCGTTTTTACGCTACACGTAGTAAGACTCCTAGGTTAAGTGAGTAGCAGTGCTGTTATATAATCCAAAAGCCTATAGGGTGAAGGTTCACAATCAGATCAGATCAGATAATAGGGACAAAGCTGATAGCCATTAGGCTTTATAAGTCCCGTAATTTTCATGCATTTTTGTAATATCAATCAATATCTATCGATTGCTCAGGGTTTTGTATTATAAAAATTAATCATCATGGTCAGATAGTAAGTCTTTGCAGTTGTTCCATTTTGAAAGAATAAGTGTTTGGTGCACTTTTTGTGTTATAAAGTAGGTAATTTATTCCACAGGGGTGCTACTCTACTACTAAATGAAACTCTCCTGGTGTGAGTATAACAATTTTCAATAAATATTTTGTACTATTTCTTGTTTTGCCATAATTGGATAACTTGAACAAATCAGTTATGTTTTGTGTCCTCTAAAAAGATGCTTTACTCGTAATGTTAATTGAGTAGCCGACATTGGTTGTTGGATGTTAAGGCAATACAAGGAGAGGAATGGGCCCAGCTTTCAAAGTAACGAGCTTTAGACACAGTAGATGATTCAGGCACTGGCTCTACGGCAATAATTAATCTGTCAGTGATAAAAATATTGTTTCTGTAATATAAGTTGGGTTTTTTTTTACTGTGATCTGATTTTATTATTTCTGAACTATATATAATAATTCTTTAGTCTGACCATTCAAATTGAAGCAATAAATGATAATAGCATGCTTCCATCTTTAACATATGGCATACACATTATTGAACACAAGAAGATTTCAAGTTTAAACAAAGCAAACAAAAAAGACTTTTTGCGTGAATATATGCATGCTTGCGACAGTGGAGAAGAGCAAAAAGCAAACTTAATAAGAAATATCTGTGTGTGTGTGTGTGTGTGTGAAATTGGTTGCCTAAAGCAAAGTAGCTAAATTAAAATGCACGTAAAATATAAACAATCACAATTACCTTTCTGCCACTATTTCTTTTCGTTCTGAAAGCAAACATAATAATATGATCATCAAAACGATTTGAGTTAAGAAAAATATAGATCATATGCATTACAAAAATTATCTAACACCATGCTTCCATAATGGCACACTTGGTTATTATTCTTTAACTCACCCTATCACACTGCTTCCTTTTGCAACCGTCCCGAATTAGCCGAATTGTAAAGGTAACATGATAAAAAATACTTTAAAACAAGGATGTCACCAACCAGTAGACTCTTGACTAAGAACTGCGTTGTGCCCGTACTTTCCAGGAAACAATTAGTCTATGAAATCGTCGGTGAAATTAAAAAACCTTGTATCTAAATTTTGGTAGTTTTGAGAAAAATTAAAGACTGTTTTAAAAATTAACCGCTTTGACCACAATTAACTATGATGAATAATTATGTTGTTCAAGACATTGGGAGTTTAGTCCTGCATTTCGTTAAAATTACTTTAAAAAACCCATTTTTGACTTCAAAAGAACGAAGATACGAGGTTGTCCTTTACTAGATCTGAATTTGGGACTTACGAGTTTTTCTTCGATTTTCACAACCTCATTTACCCCAGATAGAAAGTCGTTAGAGATACGAGCTTTTGGTGGAAGGTGGCAGGAAACATCAGAGAGCTGACTATATATCTACTACCAAAATAAATCGAGATACGAGAGTTTTGAATTTAACCGACGAACTGTAATTGCCCCACAGTGCATACACGCACACGCACGCACACGCACGCACACGCACACACACACACACACACACAGAGATTCCAACATAGATGTGAAGCAGCACACGGATACATACAGACAAAGACATACAAACACACACACGCTTGCATACCCATGCGCGCGCGTGACACACACAAAATTAACAATACATTTCTTACTTTTTTTCTCGCGCTGACTGTTGACTTTCCATGCAACCATGGCAACAGACAAGACAAGCACAGCCACTCCAACTGAACCACGGATCAAAATACCTGATAATAACACACACACACACACACACACACATACACACCAAAGCTATACATTACACCATTGCAAATACAACTATACTAACGTTTGCTTTTCAGAGGGAAGGTTCTCTTCTCCCACCCTTTCCGTCCCGAATTCCAGTTGGCACTTCCGGTTCGATTTTATACCGGAAGTGTTGTAAACTTACTCATGAACAAATACCGAAAATATGAACACATTCCGTGCAGCTAGCTGTTTTGGAATTGTTCAAGATTACATGTGGCCATTTTCAGCCATATTTCAACAGGGCCAATTGGCTTAATATTGCAAATTTGGTGTACGAATAGTGTCCTTCCACTTTCCTGCAAATTTCAGAAAAAGAAATCCTAAAAATGGAAATCAGCAAATGTGACAACCCAATGTACATAAATTTGAATAATTTATATCACTAAACTCCTTCTGACCTGGGCCAGAGCAAGGACTTCAATATCCAAAAGTCAGTTTTGTGATGTCATTTCCGGTTACGGATATTCCAGGAGCCGAATGATCGCTGCACGTTCCTAACTGGAGCACTTCCGGTTTCTACTTCGGGTTAGTTTTTGTACTGGAACTGTTACAAATTTAACTTTGATTACATTCTTAAAATATAAACGCATTCCGGTCAGCCGTGTTTGAAATATTCAAGATTGAAAAGTTCCCGATTTTGCGTTTTTTCCAGCCGTATTTCGCCAATATCATTTAATATTGCAAAGTTGGCAATCCCTTAGTATTCCACAACTTTCCTAAAATGTTCAACTAAATTGGACGAAAGAGGGGGGGGGGGGGGAAGGAATGTTTACAAATATAATAGTAGGCCTATTCTCCCAAATAGGGCATTGCATTTTGCTACGGTTGTCCGTACTGTACTCCATACTAGACTACTAATTTGCCCACGCTCATTCTGCCCGGTTTACGCTGACCTTTCTAATTCAACTCTCTAAATTCAAGGTCGCCAGCACGCAGCAAATGTCCTAGGGGAAGACGGGGTAAAAAGCGCATGGGCGGGTAAGAAGCCCACCCCAATTGTCTCATGAAATGAAGCAAATTTCAGTCTCATTTTGCCCATGAGACGAGCGTTAATGTCTAGCATTCGTCTCATGGGCAAATTTGACTGACATTTTCTTTATTTCATGAGATAATTGGGGTGGGCTTCTTACCCGCCCATGCGCTTTTTACCCCGTCTTCCCCTACTGGTGAATACTCAAAATAAATAGAACTGAATTTCTCGTTCAGTTGTCATGACAAGCATTGAAGAAATAAACCAGTAAATGATTATGTTGACTACATGATATAAAGAGTACAAAACTCTGCTATCAAAGTAAAAGAGGCAGGTGGTTGTTGGTGTCTTTATACCCTGGCTTAAAGACCTCAGAGTTTATCCCAACAGGTATTAGGTATTATTAGGTATTAGGTACTTTATAGTCACAGAGGCGTCTCTGTAAAATTCGGGTTGCTCCCACCAGGAGAGCGCGTCGCAGCCAGAGGCGCGACACCCAATTTAAAAAAATAAATAAATTTGCATGCGATTTTTGTCATTGATGAGGGAGGGGGGGGGGGGGGGGGGGGGGGGGGGGGGGGGGGGGGGGGGGGGGGGGGGGGGGGGGGGGGGGGGGGGGGGGGGGGGGGGGGGGGGGGGGGGGTGGGGGGGGGGGGGGGGGGGTGGGGGGGGGGGGGGGGGGGGGGGGGGGGGTGGGGTGGGGGACATTTTTGCTAAGTGCATGGGGGGGGGGGGGGGGGGGGGGGGGGGGCGGGGGGTTTTTGACCAAATGACAACTTTTTCGTTGCCACTGGGTTTAACGTATGCTAAGTGCATGGGCACACGGGACCTCGATTTATCGTCTCATCCGAAAGACTCCACGTTCAGACCGTTAAGGCCTAGTGTAGAATGAGAGGAAAAAATCCCCTGTACCCAGGTTCGAACTCGGGTTTACTTGACACGAAGCGAACGCGATAGCACTGTGCCACTCTACAGCCGAAGCACTTGAACGCACTATCTTCGAGATACGCCGCTCCATCTTTTGCAGATAGGAAAAGAATCCTCATGGCTGCTCGTGTCTTGTAGATATATAGCCTAGGCAGGTTATCCTTTACCATTCCACACCACCGTACACTCTCCTTGTTAACCCTTTCACCGCCAATGTCGCATTTTTGCACCACAATTACTTAATGCCCATGTCATTAAAATCCTTGAAATCAGGGTCTGTTATTCAATGACATTGTGTTCCTAAATTCGGGCAGTAAGGATCGACCCTATTCTAAATGTGTCACAGAGAAATCCAACAATATTGCAGTCAAAATCTTTTCTGTAGCCAAGTAAGTCTAATGGAAATGTTTGGCTCAAAGATGGCTGGCGGTGAAAGGGTTAACTGCATGTACTACATACATTTTCATCCTCACCTTATTTTTGTCAGCCTCTCATTATGGAAACTGTTTTGCTACATTTTTTGTTTAATCTCAAATGCACTTTGTTCATTTTCCTCTTTTTTCATGAACTAGTCACTGTATAATGTAGAAGACAGAACTATGGCTGACATAATTCTTACTCAAAGTCAATGGAATAAGAATATGTTACATAAACTAAAAAGACAAAAAAGAAATTCCTATGACATTTTCGGCCAGCTTACCGCTGACCTTTGTTGACCTATACTGACAGGAAGATCTTGAATCTACATTAGAAATGCACCAAACATGAACAAATCAGAGTCGGCAAGTGTGTTCAAATCATATTGAGATGACATAAGAAACAGAGAGAGAGAGAGAGAGAGAGAGAGAACGAAACGAAACGAATTTTTATTTAAACAGGGTAATGAGATAAGCATTGCTTTTTTACACTCAGCCCTGTGGCCAAACAAGAAAACTAACAGAACAACAAATAAGTAATGCAAAAACATTATAAAGTAACATAAGCATCAAAGCAATCCTTCAAACCATCATGAAGAATAACAATATATACAAAATAGCAATGTAAGAGGGAGAAGAATTAAGGACAACAGACAGACAATATAAGGAATTTGAAAAGTGTGTGTGTGTGTGAGAGAGAGAGAGAGAGAGAGAGAGAGAGAGAGAGAGAGAGGGGGGGGGACGGACAGACAGATAGCTTGGCAGGCAATAGGTAGACAGACGAGATGAACAGAGAGAGAGAGAGAGAGAATAACGACTGACCTAAGCTTGAACCATCAGACTGAGATGAACGCCTCTCTGTAACAAATCGTCATCATCATTATTCATCATTGCTATTAACTGAACCATTTGGACCATAAACTTATTGATATAACATCTAGAAATAATAGTATATTTTTGTCTATTTGATTAAATGAACTTGCTTTCAAACTTCTTAACACAGCATTGAGAAAATGCAACTTTCAGAATGATTTCTAAAGATGAATACCACCAGGCTATTTTAGGATGCATTTTGAAAAAAACTATAAATTAAAAAAAACAAAAAACACCCTTCAATATAGTCAATAGAATAGCATGTTCTCAGACTGAATATCATGTTCATGAATCAGTACCGGGTACAATACTTTAAATTTAAGATCAGGGTACAAATAGGCTTTAAAAGTCCATGGCCATTGTGACAATATAACCCTGCACACATCCACTGAGAGAATAAATTTATATTGTTGATTTTTGTTTTTTTACTTTAAAATATGTAATATTGCTTATGGATACACTTTAAATAAACAAACGGGCATGGAATACTGTGGAGGGCAACACTTATTTCTTTCATTATCAATAACCCTTTCGCTGCCATCCGTTCCTTCAGCCAAAAAGTGCCATTAAACTTAACTGGGTAGAGAAAAAAACCGTATCTCCTACATAGGGAATTTCCATGTGACATGCATAACATTAGGCTTACCCTTACTTCCCAAAATTAAGAAAATAGGGTCTTCAGATAACACGCCCATGATGTGATGCCTTTTAGTGACATGGGTGTTAAACCATTGTGGTGCATAAATGTGACATTGGCGGCGAAAGGGTTAAGATCCAGACTTTGTTCAATTGACTATGGCAGACGATTGAAAACTTGTTAAGTCATAGCTCAATGAGTAGTGCTTAAGACAATTTGCAAGCCCTGTTAGATAACATGTTCACATACCAAAATGTCTGTCAAGATGTTCATAAAGGTTTGGATCTAGACTTCTGGAATACTCAAGTGTGCATACAGTTCTCAATGAAAT
This sequence comes from Phymorhynchus buccinoides, assembly GCA_017654935.2. NCBI lineage: Eukaryota > Metazoa > Mollusca > Gastropoda > Neogastropoda > Raphitomidae > Phymorhynchus > Phymorhynchus buccinoides. Next base: position 26,570,729 of record CM065710.1, read on the forward strand.
TGTGCGAGGTTGTAAGCCCTTGGTGAAATAATAAGAACAGGAGACAGGTGTGTGCTTATCTTTTTATATCGCTGGGTGGCAATGAACAGGAGGCAGACAGACTCTCCACAATGGGCAGCAAACTGGAACAGTTTACACCCCATGTCATACGGAGAAGCAAAAGCAATTGTTCGTGGTCACTTAAGAACAAAATGGAGGGAGCGACTGCAGCTTGACTCTGGAGAGGACAGCATCCACCAGCTGGACCGTGCCCAGCAGGTCGCCATCTTCAGACTGAGAACTGGGCACTGTCGGCTCCTCTCCCATCTCTACCGTCTGAAGATCTCCCACACGGATGAATGTCCGTGTGGCACAGGATTACAGACACCAGACCACATTCTGCAGGACTGCCCTACATTCGACACCCTGAGATGTGACAAGCTGTGGGGTGATGCTGAGTTGCTGCTGTTGACCGCGACCTTCATCAACCGAACCGGACCGACCATCTGATATGGCCGTGAACAAAGAAGAAGAAGAATATCGCTTACCGCAGCTGAAGTCTCGTTGTGGCATTGCCTTGGACACACACTGACAGGCGCCATCCACGCACTTGGCATTGTCAATGTCACAGCTCAGTTCACAGGAACCCCCGACTCTGCCTTTCAAGGGTTCTGGTGGCACACACAACATTGGCTGGATCCTTATCAAACCGAAGTTGAGAAATGAGAGCGAAAGGATAACATAAGTCTACAGGGTGACAAAGCACCAAAAATGTATCCCAACATGACAATACAATGCATTTGTAGCGATTGCATTTAACTTAAGCATGCTTAAGAGAGAGAGAGAGAATCAATAAACGTATTTCTTGATTTCCTTCTCAGACACTGAAGAATCGTAAATTGTTCCTGCGTGAGAAGGACCCCAGCCTGTCTACTTGATCGTCCATTTGCCAACATACATTTTTTAAACATGTCTTTCCACTGGAACACATTTGCACACTGTTCCTCCAGAATGGGGCACTTGTTAGCAACGGCACTGACTTCACGTTTGAGGTGGTCTTTCTCTCTCTGCAAGATTTCCACCTTTAGCCCAGTGCACTTGTGTGGTCAATGCCTTGATGTTGATGTTGAGGGCAACCTGCCATGGCAAGCATTCTCCGTTGCAGAGCTTCAATGGTTAGAAAAAACATGATTGACACTTCTATTTCTGGCAGACGAATGTCCCTGGTTGTAGTATACGGGTTGGCAAAATCAAAATCATCATGATGGGTGTACTGGGTGGTTTATTGAGTTGGTCCAGGCTTCGCCTCCACTGCCCACATGGGAGAGAGAGAGAGAGAGAGAGAGAGAGAGAGAGAGAGAGAGAGAGAGAGCCCACATGAGAGAGAGAGAGAGAGAGAGAGAAAGAGAGGGAGAGAGAGAAGAGCCCACATGAGAGAGAGAGAGAGAGAGAGAAGAGAGAGAGAGAGAGAGAGAGAGAGAGAGAGAGAGAGAGAGAGAGAGAGCCCACATGAGAGAGAGAGAGAGAGAGAGAAAGAGCCCACATGAGAGAGAGAGGAGAGAGAGAAAGAGCCCACATGAGAGAGAGAGAGAGAGAGAGAGGGAGAGAGAAAGAGCCCACATGAGAGAGAGAGAGAGAGAGAGAGAGAGAGAGAGAGAGAGAGAAAGAGCCCACATGAGAGAGAGAGAGGGAGAGAGAAAGAGCCCACATGAGAGAGAGAGAGAGGGAGAGAGAAAGAGCCCACATGAGAGAGAGAGAGAGAGAAAGAGCCCACATGAGAGAGAGAGAGGGAGAGAGAAAGAGCCCACATGAGAGAGAGAGAGGGAGAGAGAAAGAGCCCACATGAGAGAGAGAGAGAGAGAGAGAGAGAGAGAGAGAAAAGAGCCCACATGAGAGAGAGAGGGAGAGAGAAAGAGCCCACATGAGAGAGAGAGGGAGAGAGAAAGAGCCCACATGAAAGGGAGAGAGAGGGAGAGAGAAAGAGCCCACATGAGAGAGAGAGGGAGAGAGAAAGAGCCCACATGAAAGGGAGAGAGAGGGAGAGAGAAAGAGCCCACATGAGAGAGAGAGAGAGAGAGAAAGAGCCCACATGAGAGGGAGAGAGAGGGAGAGAGAAAGAGCCCACATGAGAGAGAGAGAGAGAGAGAAAAAGAGCCCACATGAGAGAGAGAGGGAGAGAGAAAGAGCCCACATGAGAGAGAGAGGGAGAGAGAAAGTGCCCACATGAAAGGGAGAGAGAGGGAGAGAGAAAGAGCCCACATGAGAGAGACAGAGAGAGAAATGAAATGAAATGAAATGAAATGACACTTTATTTTACAACGGTGGAAGTATTGACAGACGATTGCCATGTTTCATACTTGCCGTTAACATAAACACATCGACATAAAACATAACAACGAAAAATTAACAGTACTAACGTGTAGTCTGAAACCATGCACCATAAACACAATATAAGAAAGCAAGCACGCTACATCATACATTCCTATATCGCCCTTTTTCACGGCACACATGTATCACCCTTTTTCACACAACAATAATATGTAGTAAACGCAACAACAGACTAAAACATAAGGACTATAATAACATGAGTATGCATAACAAGTTCTATTGTAGACAGGACCCAAGCACCCAAAAAATAAGTTTAAAGTACATAGGAGAGACATGGTAGGCGTATAACTTTTAAAAAGATCATGCAGTATTTGCAACTACTGGGGAAAACCCCCCCACAAAAAATATGTGCAATATGTGTAAGTTTGCACATCTGAACGAAAAAGTATTACCCTCTCTTAAATATTTTTCAATTCTGCGATTGAAAAAGATCCACATGTCGATCTTTTTAGGGTGGGTTTTTTTTCTGTAGCAAGCAATGTCAAGTAGTAATTGTATATTCTTTACTAATTCACAAACTCTGAAACACAACCACACTTTTCCAAAAATTCATACGCGCGCACACACAAACACACCAGTACAAATACAAACCCCTGCATACTACATTATGCCCATATTCACACACTCTTGCATCTACGCAAAGCATATTCACACACTCTTGCATCTACGCAAAGCATAAACACACACACATACACAGGCCACACATACACACAACTGACATGAATATTCATCACACACACACACACACACACACACACACACACACACACACACACACACATACATGCATACACACACTCAATCTCTCTCTCTCTATCTCTTTCTCTCTCATACACACACACACAGACACACACACACATGCCCAGTCTCTCACACCACATGACTTAAACATACAAAATTCAACAAAACTCGCGTATTGTTGCTTTCATCTAAGTAACAGTATTTGAAAAAATTAAATGCTTGAATAATTTGTCTTTGAATGATGAAACTGAACGAACCGAAGTGACGTTTACAGGAAGGGAGTTCCACAAGGACGCCCCTGAGAAGGATAAGCTAGTTTTGAATAGATCGATTCTGGGTTGAGGCAATATGAATCTACAGTTTATGTTAGTTTGGTTCATATAGGATTTAGTAAATAAAGTTGACAAATAATTTGGAAGTTTGTTTGTAACTATTTTGTACATCATCACACCTTTGTTAAATTGAAGATGTTTCTCCAAGGGTAGAATGCCTAGTTGTTTCATTTTTTCATCTGTTGAAAGGTTTTGATCAGGTAGTACTAATTTGACCGCTTTTCGATATAGAGAATTGACTTTTTTTAAATGAATATCCCCACATTCATCCCATATAGTAGATGCGTAGTCAATGTGAGATCGTATGTGTGCATTGAAATATATCAGTCTGGAATCAGTATCTGTGAATTTCTTTAATTTTCTTAGAAGGAAAATGTTTTTTGATAAAATCTTGCATAAATAAGTAACTTGTGATTCCCATTGAAAGCGGTCATCTATGGTTACTCCTAGGATTGTATGTTCACTCACTTGCTTGATGTCAGATCCTCGCAATGTCAAACTAAGATGGAGAGGGTCTAGTTGGTGTTTTTGCCTAGTAGTAATCACCATGCATTCAGTTTTGCCTGGATTTAAAACCATGGCATTGTCGTTGCACCAATTTTCTATATCAGTGAGTCCGTGTTGCAGGCATTCATTGACTATGCCCAAACTTTTGTCAGAACAATAGGCAGTACCATCATCCGCAAACAATTCACACGACGTTTTAGAGTTGGTGATGTGAAGGAGTAGGTCATTGATAAATACACAGAATAAAAGGGGACCTAATATAGAACCTTGTGGAACTCCACGTTTTACCACCAGTTTTGCCGAGTAGGAGCCATTTAATAGCACACTTTGACGCCTATTACTTAAATAATTACTGAAGAAAGCAGTTGTTTCAGGGCTGTTGGTATATAATTGAATCTTTTTTACGAGAATATCATGATCTACAAGATCAAACGCTTTTTTGAAGTCTAGAAAGATTGCACCAGTTATATTAGATGCATTAACAGCGGACAGCCACTTGTCCAGTAAGTGTGTCAGGGCTGTGTGGCAGGAATGACCAGGTCGGAAACCGGATTGGAGATGATGAATGAGGCCATGTGTTTCTAAGTAATTTAGAAACGTTTTTTGAACATGCTTTTCAAGAGGTTTGGAAAATACAGAAAGAAGAGATATAGGTCTATAATTATTAATATTTGTAATTTTCTTTGTTTTAGGCAAAGGTATAACTTTGGATTCCTTTAATATATCAGGGAAAACATGGTTATGTAGGCATAAATTATAAAGATAGGTAAGCGTGTCAACAATATATGGCATTGCAGACTTCAAACTTACAGGATTTATTTCGTCAGGTCCAGAAGATTTTTTGTTCTTCATTGACGAGATAAGTTTCCCAACTTCATGAACTGCTAGGGGAGGAATAGTATAAGGCTCCACACCAGCCGTCTTATCTGCACAAAATGCTGATAGCTTCGCTGAGTAGTAGTGTTGGCTCTGATTTTGATCTTGGGGAACCAAGGTATCAGCAATTGTAGAAAAATGATTATTGAACATGTCCGCAGTAAGGAAGTGCGGTACAGTAGTGTTTACAGGCCCACGAGTGACACTGTTCATGGCGCGCCAAATTGTAGACGTGTTTTTACCATTTTCAATCAGATTAGCGAAAAGTTTTTTCTTGATTTTATCTATCAACTTTTTTTCGAAATCACATTGTATTTTAAATTCTTGAAAACGTTTTTCTACTTTCAGTTGGGCTTTCTTCTTAACTGCTTCTTCTACTTCTTTTGTATACCAGGACGGCTTGAAAATGTGTTTTACTCTTTTTTGTCGTATGGGTGCGTGCTTGTTTAACACCCCTAGAAAAATATTATGCCAGTATTGAAAAGCGTCATGAGGATTATTCATCTGGTATACATAATAAAAGGGTGCCACAGAGAGGTCCCTAAGAAAAGCGTCATTGTTGAAGTGTTTGTACGATCTGTATGAGATACACGTATGCCCATGCTTTTTTATTTTAGGTAGTTTTGATTTCCATATACAATAGGTGGCATAGGGATCACTAATGGCTATATGAGCAACATTAACGTCTTCAACAGCTTTAGAATTATTAGTGTAAATATGATCAATAATTGTAGCTGAATTTGCAGTTACTCTAGTCGGGGTAGTTATAAACTGTTTCAGTCCTAGTAACGTTGTCGTAGAGTTCCAGGCGTGATTTATTTTTAGCATATCGATATTAAAATCACCCATTAGTAAAATATTGTTATGTTCAACATCTATGGAATCAAACATGCCATATAATTCATCATACCAGTCAAAATGGGAAACAGGATTACGGTATAACGTACATATTAATAAAGGGGTGGTATTCTTGTCCTTAATCTCTATCCATAGACATTCTACTGCTTGTTTCGCTTCTAAGTCAATCCGTCTCTTAGCGAGATGTTGAATTGAGTTATGTACGTAGACAGCAATTCCCGTTTCTCTAGGCTTGGTGGGGTCCTTTCGTATTATTGAATAGTTTGGTATGGCAACAATATCATCAGTAATGTGAGAAGGTAAACGTGTTTCACTAATACCGAAAAGTTATTAGAATTTATAAAAACATTGACGTCTGTAACTTTGTTAACAAGATGATACACATTTAAATGTCCAATACATAGTTTGTGTGTGCGTTCACCTGGCATAACTTTCCTTAGCGTCGTATCAAAAACAGTCACACAATAATAAACAGTTTACAACACAGATTACCAACAATAAAAACAATACAATAAAACAAACAAAAAGAGAAAAATTAAAGTAAGGCAAATGAGACAATGAATGCTCTAGTTATGAAGTGCAGACTTTACATTCACAGTATAGTCATCCACAGCAACAACGTAATCATGAATTTCCAGGCCTAAGTTCAGGACTGAAAAGGATGTCTGGGGTGGGAAGGATGAGGGGGTTTCAGGTACCAAAAATAAGGAAGGTGGGAAATAGAGGGAACGGGTGAAGTAGGACAACTTAGAGGAGAGGTTCCTATCTTCTAATCTCTCTTGGCATGTCCGTCGTACCCGCTAGGTACTTACAGCTGAAGGAGGGGAAAAGCATGGTTGAGTCTGTAGCCATGGATTGAAAGGGAAGGGAGGAAAGGGGGGAAATGGCCACATGGGGGGAAACATGGGCATTGGTGGGTGGAGTCTGGTGGGGAGAGGGGTGGTGGGAAATTGCCATGAGTTGGCACACAATTGTTCTGTGTGCTGATTTTTTGGGGGGTGACCAGCTGTTTGGTAGTTTGGGTTTGGGAGTGTTTTACACTCCGCAATTCTTGAATGGGCAGCATAGACTTGATGGGCACTGAGGTTAGGTTGAGGAGGGCTTGATGTAGGATTTGCTGGGTGACAGGTTGATGATGGGTTTCCTATCTCATTGTGTCTTGACTTTGTAGATACTTGTGCCGTCGGAGTGCCGACTATCACGGTTCTAACTTTGCTGTCACTCAGTCCCTGACTCTTGTCTGCACCACCGCCCCCACTTGGTAGGACACGGTTCACACGGAGAGCCAAAAACTGAATGACCTTCCATAACCATAGCGACAAACCGCTGGCAGACAAGTGGACACCGTCAGTGGTGAAAAGAGCCTTAACTACTCTGAAATTCCTATCTACGAAGCTTGGTTCAATAATAAACTGTATTCCATGACTAGCACACACACTGTAGAGCTCATCATTCGTGTCAACTACGTGTTCTAGTGGCACTTGTTTTCTCGGGAGGAGGGCAGTAACAGCTATGGTGGCAGAGGGGAATACTCGTTTAGCTTGCCCTAGGAGAGTGTTGTAGTCCTGTGTCAGTCTGTCCGGGGTGTAGTCAGGGTGAAGGTCGTTTCCCCCCACGTGCAGCACCACTTTCTTCACATCTTCACGCACAGCACATTCACTCAAAGCCGCAGTGACATCTGCCACTTTAGCTCCAGGCATTGTGCGCACGTGGGTGTGTCCTGTCCTGTCTAGTCTTTGTCTGTCGATGTAACGGAGATTAGAGTCTCCTAACACGAAGTTATCTAATTTTCCTGTGGGAGGAAGACGGATTTTATATTTTGGGGCCGGGTTTCTATGTACTTTGCTGTTGTCTGATTCAGGGGTGTTGTGGTCAGAGTTTGCAGGGGGGGTTACAGTGTCTGATGTCTTGTTTTTATTCCCCCCCCTGACTTTCTCACTGTCTCTGGTGGGGACAGCACTGCATTTGTGTGCTCCCCCCGATTTCCCTGTCTGGCGTTTCCTGATTCCACACTCTTTGTTAGCTCTTCCGTTTTAGTCTTAATATCACTCACCTCCTTCACTGTCTTTAGCACTTCTTTTTGTCTGTCACTCACACTTTGTGTTGTTTTTGAAAGCTCTTTTATCTGGCTCCTAAGATTGTCACATTCACTTCGCAGATTGTCAATTTGTTCTTGCATTGTTTGCTTTAGTACCTTTATCTTATTTTCTATTTGACACTTAATGTCCGCATCGAGGCTCTTTAGGCATGAAATACACACTGGGTTCAGTACAGCCATTGAGCATTCAACACACACACTAACAGTGTCACATGCAGTGCCTTTTTCTGTAGTATTGCTACTAGTGTTAGTAGTGTTAGTAGAGTCACTAGTGTTGTTAGTATGGTTAGTTTCTTCCTTAGTTATGTCAGTACTAACAGACGCACTGTTTTGTGAGGGGCTCGTTACTTCTGGGGTGGTGGGTTCAGTGTCACCTTCACTAATTTCTACACCAGGAGTGGGTTGACCTCCGTTCACTTCACAATCACTATAGTTGTCAATGGGAGTGTCCCGCTCCACTGACTGCCCAGCGGCTGCTCCGTGGTGATAGCGCTGTGTGCACTGGTGTCACTGGAGGTGGGGGTCACTGCAGGGCCAGCATCGTTGTCACAATCACTATAGTTGTCAATGGCAGGAGTGTCCCGCTCCACTGACTGGCCCAGCGTCTTCTCCGTGGTGACAGCGCTGTGTGCACTGGTGTCGCTGGAGGCGGGGGTCACTGCAGGGCCAGCATCGTTGTCAGGGTGGGCAGGAGCCGTGGTGCTGCATTCAGGCTGTACGTCCAGCTCGTCATTGACGCCACTGTCTCCTCCGTCACTGTCCCCATCGTCGTCCACGTCGCTGTCCCCATCGTCCTCCTGGTCGCTGGTGGGCGTGGCTCCAGGCAGGGCAGATAGCGCCGCGTCTCTGCCGTCCTGGTCAGCCAGATAGGACGGGCTGTCCCCATGGTGGGTCAGGGCCAGCATGGTGGAGGGGGGCTGGCCGCTGTCAGTCAGGGCCTTCAGTTCACTGTTCACACTGTGTACATCCAGCAGCTTGCTGACAATGATGCACAGCGCGTCAAACTCACGCTTGGTCCATGCTGTGCAGTAGTTGCCTTGGATGAGGCAGGAGCCGTAACCCTTTTTTTTGGTGAATTGTTTCAGAAAATAGAGGGTAATTGATATGCATTTCTCGTCCCCATCTTTATATATCTGGATGAATGTTTTCGATAATTTTACATCCGATGGGTCAGTAGTTAACTTCAGAGGCAGTTTAATTACATTGTTCTTGATGTCCCTGTCCTCCCAAAAAACTGTGTACTCGTCATTGGTTGGGTTGTTAACATAGCGCAAAGCGAGGGCTTCGCGCCACTTCTGTGTAGTGTGTTCCTTGAAACATCTGAATGTTTTTTGTCTTTTGTCCTTTGTGTTTCTCAGCACAGGCAGCGCAGGTTT
>CM065710.1:26584883-26587383 GCA_017654935.2 Phymorhynchus buccinoides
CACCATTTTACAGAAAGGACAGTAAACTTATATTAATACCCATTGACTGCCAGAGAAAATTAAAGAAAAAATGAGTGTACAAATCATGCCATGAAAAAGACAACTGATAGAGCCAATCTGGCAAAATGGTCTGGGGATATAACTCTCTTGGCTGTGTTAGAGCAAAAACCAGCATATCAGTTGTTCCTCTTCATCTGATGACGTCATCAGTGATGTCATCAAGTCAGTACGTGATACGTTTTACGGCAGTCAAGGGGTTAAGAAAAGCTGTTGGACTTATGTAACATTTTGTTGTTTCTTTTTCATTCCACCACCAATCTTTAATAAGTCATTTATTGATGACAGTAAGCTTGGGATACTGAGTTTTGCTGTAGAAAGTCGTTGTGTAGTCGGTAAGGCCTGCTCTTGTGCTGGTAGGGCAGGTGGTGGCCAGTGCATTTCTGGGTCCCATCAGCACATTCGGGTGTTTCTTGTTCATTGTGTTGAGAAACATATAATTCCGCAAATAATGGATTTTGGAATTGTGACCTCTTGTCATGATGGTGATTTAGCAAGAGGCAGTATTAGTCATAGAGTTCAAGTAAGGATTCTTACCATTTGAAACAAACCAACAACCAATAAAATGTAAAAGTTTAACCATTTGCACTATTAATATATATTCACGTTTGACGGAATTCTACGGAACTTAAACTTAACCTTTACCGGACTTCTGGGGTCGCCCACGACCCCTTGACACACAAAACATGTTATATCTCTAAAACTATTTAAGCAATCTTCATGAAATTTCATGACTTTGTCAAAAACGTAAATGGCGTTAAGTGTGCTAAATTTCATTAATGTGCATAAAATATAAATGACGTAATATGACGCGTAACTTTGATATACCTGTCCGGATGACGGGGGTCTCCCACGACCCCTACTTTAAAGAGCACTGCAGTGCATTGAGTAGGGGTCGTGGGAGACCCCCGCCATCCGGACAGGGATAAACACATGGTGCCTCTTTGACAAGTAGGGGTCGTGGGAGACCCCCGCCATCCGGACAGGGATAAACACCTCGGAATTCGCTCTTTGCTGAGTAGGGGGTCGTGGAAGACCCCCGCCATCGTGTCCGTGTAGTCAAAAGCATGATCCGGTAAAGGTTAAAGAGCAACAATTGGAAGCCTAAACCGTTCGCGTTTATGTAAAAAGAAAGAAAGGCCACAGAGATGGACACAGTAGAGAAAGCAACATCATTATACAGAGAAAGAGACACGACGCAGATAATTAGAGATTAAACCGCTCCAGTATTCACGGCACTGACAGCATCTCTTCAGCCAGTCGCAGAAGGTTCCAGACTTGCAGTGGGTGCTGTGGGCCCCACTGCAGTCCTCGTAGAGATCCAGTTCTGCACAGCACACAACACACAAGCTGACAACACACAAAAACAAAGTCAATTGTAATTACTTGTTCGATGCTTTCTTATATCAACAAAAAGCAGCGGGCAGCACTACACTGCAACAGACAGCGACACTCCAGAGCAGCAGACAGCAACCGCCAGCAACCGTCATGCAGCAAACTGTAGCAATGGACAGCAACCTCCAGCAACTTCTTGCAACCTAACACCATTGGACAGCAACCTACAGCAACCTGCAGCAATGGACAGCCACCTTCAGCAACTTCTTGCAACCTAACACCATTGGACAGCAACCTACAGCAACCTACAGCAACAGCCAGCTACCTACAGTAAAGGACAATACATGCCAGCTACCTACAGCAACAGCCAGCAACCTACAGCAACAGCCATCTACCTACAGCAACAGCCAGCTACCAACAGCCATATGCATCTACCTACAGCAACAGCCAGCTACCTACAGCAACAGCCAGCTACCTACAGCAACAGCCAGCTACCTACAGCAATATGCATCTACCTACAGCAACAGCCAGCAACCTACAGCAACAGCCAGCTACCTACAGCAACAGCCAGCTACCTACAGCAACAGCCAGCTACCTACAGCAATATGCATCTACCTACAGCAACAGCCAGCTACCTACAGCAACAGCCAGCAACCTACAGCAATATGCATCTACCTACAGCAACAGCCAGCTACCTACAGCAACAGCCAGCTACCTACAGCAACAGCCAGCTACCTACAGTAAAGGACAATACATGCCAGCTACCTACAGCAACAGCCAGCTACCTACAGCAATATGCATCTACCTACAGCAACAGCCAGCTACCTACAGCAACAGCCAGCTACCTACAGCAATATGCATCTACCTACAGCAACAGCCAGCTACCTACAGCAACAGCCAGCTACCTACAGTAAAGGACAATACATGCCAGCTACCTACAGCAACAGCCAGCTACCTACAGCAACAGCCAGCTACCTACAGCCATATGCATCTACCTACAGCAACAGCCAGCTACCTACAGCAACAGCCAGCTACCTACAGCAACAGCCAGCTACCTACAGCAATATGCATCTACCTACAGCAACAGCCAGCTACCTACAGCAATATG
>CM065710.1:26607824-26610324 GCA_017654935.2 Phymorhynchus buccinoides
ACAAATTAATTATGGTATTTTTCATGTGCCTTTTGTTTTCTTTGCGTCCGTATGCGTCTGTCTCTTTCCATTTATGATATTATATGCACACATACTAAACAAATGAATAAACACCTACAGAGAACGACAGAGGCACATTCATACACGTGTGTGCGCCCACATACTCACTCACACACGCATGCACGCTCGCGCGCGCGCGCAAACATACACACACATACACACACACACGCACGCACGCACGCACACGCACGCGCACGCACGCACACACACACACACACACACGCACACGCACACACACACACACACACACACACACACACACACACACACACACACACACACACACACACACATCGACCCTAACTATGTCCAACTTCTTGCGAAGCATGATTTTTTATCCATTTTCCCTTAAGTTTTGTTTCCATTTTTAATGCATGCAAATGTGTTTCCTTGCTTGTACAAATCTTGAAACCTTGAAACAAATCAAAGTCACAAACGAGAAAGGGCGTAAAAGGGCCGCGAGGCCCACTTCTAGCCCTAATTACTACTACTACTACTACTACTACTACTACTACTACTACTACTACTACTAGGGGAAGACGGGGTAAAAAGCGCATGGGCGGGTAAGAAGCCCACCCCAATTATCTCATGAAATAAAGAAAATTTCAGTCAAATTTGCCCATGAGACGAATGCTAGACATTAACGCTCGTCTCATGGGCAAAATGAGACTGAAATTTGCTTCATTTCATGAGATAATTGGGGTGGGCTTCTTACCCGCCCATGCGCTTTTTACCCCGTCTTCCCCTACTACTACTACTACTTGTATTGTGCTTGTACGAGACCACACTGTAATTTCACCTAATGTGATAATAAAGTATTTTTGACTTGGACTCTGACATTGACACACACACACATCGCTTTTCGTGTGTTGTGTGTGTGTGTGTGTGTGTGTGCAGAAATCGACCAAGGTGGACACTGTGGGAATGACGCCACCTTGTGTGCGTCCGGAATCTGCAGCGCACGTGACAACAACACGTGCAGTAAGTGAACCTCGTGCTGTCCTGTTTTAAAGATTCACCAGATCACGTGTCAAAATCACGGGTTTCACGGGTTTACCCTCTTAGAGCTGGTAAGAAAACTTGTTTTGACCAGGTTTGACTCCCATTCAAATGTCCCCAAATTGAAAATGAAACATCATTTTAAAGAGCAGCCTCAATTTCAAGTTGGGGGCATTTGTATGTGGGTCACAGAGAAGCGTGTGTGTGTTATCTTTAAAGATACACTGACGCACTACGATTAAGTCCCTTGGGTTTTTTTCTGGGTAGCTGTGACCCACATACAATTTATGTCCCCAACTTCAAATTGAGGCCGCTCTTTAAAATGATGTTTCGGTTTGAATTTGGGGGCATTTGTATGGAAGTCAAGCCTGGTCAAAACAAGATTTCTTACCAGCTATGAGAGGAAAAACACGTGAAAACCGTGATTTTGACACGTGACGTGGTGGGTCTTTAATATTTCTTACCAGCTATTAAAGGAAAAAACCACCTGAAAACCCGTGATTTTGACACGTGACGTGGTGGGTCTTTAACCCTTTCACCGCCAGCCATTTTGCAGCCAAAAAAATACCATTAAACTTAACTGGGTAGAGAAAATAAAATATCTGCAATGTTGCAAATTCCTCTGTAACATATATAACATTAGGCCTATCCTTACCTCCCAAAATTAAGAAAATAGGGTCTTTGGATAACAGGTCCTGATTTGATGCCTTTTAGTGACATGGGTGTTAAACCATTGTGGTGCTAAAATACGACATTGGCGGTGAAAGGGTTAATCACCGGTGCGCCTCTAATCGCCTATGCGTTTCGCCTATGCACGTTTCGCCTATTCACGTTTCGCCTATGCACGTTTCATCCACAAACTGATAAGTAGTCTCGTTTCGCCTAAGCAATGACACACCACCCACAAAACCGACAGGACCACAATACTAAATTGGAAGTCATGTTTAATTAAGAACATCGTCATTTCCATTTGATTTAGGCCATTGACTAAGAACACGAGTAGTACAAAATGATGTATAGTTGCAAAATATTAAGAAAATAGGGTGAACTACTACTAGTATGGGACTTATCGTCATGATAATCTTAGAAGTCCTTCTAAAGTAGTAGGATTTAATAGGACATTGAGCTAGTATGAGACTCATCATCAAGATATCTTAGAAGTCATTCTTCTTCTTCTTCTTCTCGTTCTTCTTCTTCTTCTTCTTCTTCTTCTTCTTCTTCTTCTTCTTCTTCTTTTTCGATCGCTCAGACAGTTTCTTGTCAATTATGAGCACAGATCGCCTATGCGTTTCGCCTATGCACGTTTCGCCTATGCACGTTTCGCCTATGCACGTTTCATGCTACCGTTATGCGCTTAACTAAGAAATAGTTAGGCCCAGCAAGTCCGACTTCGGCCGGGAGGAAATCTCTTTTGAAAGCCCTCCCGAGGGATGAAGACCAT
>CM065710.1:26612824-26623800 GCA_017654935.2 Phymorhynchus buccinoides
TACACAAGATTTTTACCATTTCTTTTGAATTAAGTCCTGGTTTGCTTTTATTGTGGACTTTCAATCTGGTGCAAAGAGGACAACCTTTCTCTTGTAGAAAGTCTTCTAGCTCAGTTTGAATGTTCACTGTGGACATTCTTTGCAGGCCGATATGCAGACTGAAGAGTCTTTCTCAAAGACGAAACAGCTGTCTTTGCATAGGCATTGTCTATCTCCCCCATTGGGAGAAAAAGTAAATCAGCACATTATTTTCTTTTATTCTTTTCAGAACACAGAACAAATCGTAAAGTTAAAATTAAAGTTATTCAGTTTCTTTCTTAGGTTCACAAACTTAAATATTGGACACAAAAAAAGTTTTATTCAAGCAAACTATATATATAAGAGGAAAGTTTAATGGTGTGGTTGTTTTTTCTTCTTCAATTCTTGTACGTTTATATATATATATATATATCTGAAGAAAAAAACACAACAAATCCTTCGTAAGTTCTAATTTTACTCCAAGCTTTCGAGGGGGTAACCCCTCTTTTTCAAGGTACAGAACTGACAAAGGTAGAAACACCACGTAAAAAAGACTTATGACGTAGAACGATGACATTCCATAGAAACTAAGCCAACTAAAATGACGTATCCTTAAACTTTATCATTGCCTTGTCAACACTCCCCCCCCCCCCCCCACGCCCCACCCCCCTCACACACATATCACCCTCTCCCTACCCTCTCTCCTCTCACTATAAAAAGTGAAAATGTAGGATAAGTCAATACAATTATGAAAAATGAAGTGACAATTAAACCCTATTTAATGAAGAAATGTTTCTTCTAAATTAAAACCAATATGCTAAAACTAAAGACACGATTTGTTTATCAACAAAAGGTATTATATATATATATATATATGTGTGTCTCTGTGTGTGTGTGTGTGTGTGACATACAGAACTGAATTTCAAAGAGTCTTGCACCAGCACGTCTCAGTGTCTGAGAGGTCTGGTGTGCACCGCCAGAGGGTCACCCCCCACCACTATGTGCCGTAAGTGCTTCATTCCCTGAACGCCTGTGCCTTGGTAGGAATAGACGATTTTCGGAAGAAGAAAAAAATCTCTAGGGGAGAGCACTTCGTGAAAATTAGAGTTGTTTACCTCCATTACTCGGTCAAATACCATAGCAACATTGCAACAATGGTGTCGAAGCTTGAAACCGCAGGATTCGAGTCAGCGACTTGCAAACATTTTTTTGATAGAAAAATTAGGGGTGGCCAGTGGCCACAAACTGATAAAACTTGCAAAATGTGACGTAAAAATATAAATGACATCTTTTTTTAGAATGACGCACGGTGTTCTAAGTGCTGTATGTCTGCTCAAACACACGAGTCGATAGGCTACGAGAGCTGATGGTAGAGTGACTTCCCCTGTTTGACCGATTGAATTAGGCAAGATCACTCCCACACACCATGAAATTACTCCCCTTAGTTATTTCAGAACAATTCCTATTGATTGGGTATTGGGAAATTAATAGGTACAATCTCTCTCCCTCATAAGACCTTCAAAAATCATCCAAGATGTTCTGGTCTTATAAGAGAGGGGTCTCGTAAGGGAGGTGATTTTCTCTACTTACAAAGAAGGGCAATGTCTCTCTCTCTAGGTCTTAAGTGGGAGGGAGTCTGTCTCTTCTCTCTATAAGGGAGGTTCCTCTCTCTCTCTAGTCTCTGTCTCAATGTCTAAGTAGGTCTCTCTGGGAGGGAGTCTCTCTCTCTCTCTCTCTATAAGGGAGGTCTCTCTCAGTACTTACAAAGAAGGGCTCTGTCTCAGAGAAGTCTCTCTCTCTCTGGGAGGGAGTCTCTCTAATCTCTCTCTCTTATCTCTCTCTCTAATTTCTCTACTCTCTCTCTCTCTCTCTCTCTCTCTCTCCCTCTCTTACGTCTCTCTCTCTCTCTCTCTCTCTCTCTATAAGGGAGGTCTCTCTCTCTCTCTTCTCTCTCAATCTCTCTCTCTAGGTCTTACCTCTCTCTCTGGTAATGGGAGGTCTCCCTCTCTCTCTTCACTTCTACTTACAAAGAAGGGCAATGTCATCAGAGAAAGTAGGTCTTAAGTTTTTGGGATTCTCTTGCCTGGGAGGTCTTTTTTTGGGTCTTTTTCTACTCTCTCCCCCCCCAAAGAAAAAAATCTCAGAGAAAGTTTCTCTTTTGTGGGAGGGAGAAATCGGAATGTGTCGTCTGAATGCAGGGAGGAGACCAGTGTAGTACTGGAAACCTGACACATACAAACTTTTGTGAAAACAAAAATCAACCCAATTATAAAGGAAAAAGAAGAAGAAGAAGAATAGAAAGTGGGATATCAGTACTCCGGATATGAAGGGGGGGGGGGGGTTAAAAAAATGGGGTCACATCTTATTGGGAGTCTTTAAAGACCCACCAGGTCACGTGTGAAAATCACGGGTTTCACGTGTTTTCCCTCTTATGGCTGGTAAGAAATCTTGTTTTGACCAGGTTTGACTCCCATACAAATGCCTCCAAATTCAAAACGAAACATCGTTTTAAAGAGTAGCCTCAATTTGAAGTTGGGGGCATTTGTATGTGGGCCACAGCCACCCAGAAAAAAACCTAGGGACTTAATCGTGGTGGGTCAGTGGGTCTTTAAAGACCCACCAAGTCTGTGAGTGAAAATCACGGGTTTCACGGGTTTCCCTCTCTCGCTGGTAAGAAATCTTATTTTGATCAAATACGTGTGGCTCCCATACAAATGTCCTCATGCACGAAAGCGAGACACCACTTTAAAGAGCTGCCTCGATCATATGTGAGGAAAGTCTGTATGTGTGTCACACCGACATAGAAAAAACCCCAAAGGACTTAATCCAGCCGGGTCAGTGGGTCTTTAAAGGGAAGGTCTTCTTAAGGCGGCGACAGACTATGTGGCTGCCTCATGTGACTCGATCAGGTCGTGACGTTTCACCTCATTTGCATACCATCTAACTCGATCAATCTGACTCAGTCGGGCCCAGTCAGGTGACAGGGCCGAATAGGGCGGGTTCTAAATTTCACTGATCGAGTCTGATCGAGTCAGGTGGCTTGTGACCTCTTCTGTGCGGGAAACAAAATTTGGTCTACGTCACGACCTGATCGAGTCATATGAGGCAGCCACATGGTCTGTCGCCGCCTTTAGAGAGGTTGTACTGTATTCCATGTTGTCTTCTACATGTATTCCCAGAATACTGTTTGTTTGTGCTTTAAGATGATACCAATATTCCACAAACTATCAATATTCCACAAACTACCAATATTCCACAAACTACCAATATTCCACAAACTACCAATATTCCACAAACTACCAATATTCCACAAACTACCAATATTCCACAAACTACCAATATTCCACAAACTACCAATATTCCACAAACTACCAATATTCCACAAACTACCAATATTCCACAAACTACCAATATTCCACAAACTACCAATATTCCACAAACTACCAATATTCCACAAACTACCAATATTCCACAAACTACCAATATTCCACAAACTACCAATATTCCACAAACTACCAATATTCCACAAACTACCAATATTCCACAAACTACCAATATTCCACAAACCAATATTCCACAAACTACCAATATTCCACAAACTACCAATATTCCACAAACTACCAATATTCCACAATAAACTACCAATATTCCACAAACTACCAATATTCCACAAACTACCAATATTCCACAAACTACCAATATTCCACAAACTACCAATATTCCACAAACTACCAATATTCCACAAACTACCAATATTCCACAAACTACCAATATTCCACGAAAACTACCAATATTCCATAAACTACCAATATTCCACAAACTACCAATATTCCACAAACTACCAATATTCCACAAACTACCAATATTCCACAAACTACCAATATTCCACAAACTACCAATATTCCACAAACTACCAATATTCCACAAACTACCAATATTCCACAAACTACCAATATTCCACAAACTACCAATATTCCACAAACTACCAATATTCCACAAACTACCAATATTCCACAAACTACCAATATTCCACAAACTACCAATATTCCACAAACTACCAATATTCCACCACCAAATTCCACAAACTACCAATATTCCACAAACTACCAATATTCCACAAACTACCAATATTCCACAAACTACCAATATTCCACAAACTACCAATATTCCACAAACTACCAATATTCCACAAACTACCAATATTCCACAAACTACCAATATTCCACAAACTACCAATATTCCACAAACTACCAATATTCCACAAACTACCAATATTCCACAAACTACCAATATTCCACAAACTACCAATATTCCACAAACTACCAATATTCCACAAACTACCAATATTCCACAAACTACCAATATTCCACAAACTACCAATATTCCACAAACTACCAATATTCCACAAACTACTACCAATATTCCACAAACTACCAATATTATTCCACAAACTACCAATATTCCACAAACTACCAATATTCCACAAACTACCATATTATTCCACAAACTACCAATATTCCACAAAAATTCCACAAACTACCAATATTCCACAAACTACCAATATTCCACAAACTACCAATATTCCACAAACTACCAATATTCCACAAACTACCAATATTCCACAAACTACCAATATTCCACAAACTACCAATATTCCACAAACTACCAATATTCCACAAACTACCAATATTCCACAAACACCAATATTCCACAAACTACCAATATTCCACAAACTACCAATATTCCACAAACTACCAATATTCCACAAACTACCAATATTCCACAAACTACCAATATTCCACAAACTACCAATATTATTCCACAAACTACCAATATTCCACAAACTACCAATATTCCACAAACTACCAATATTCCACAAACTACCAATATTCCACAAACTACCAATATTCCACAAACTACCAATATTCCACAAACTACCAATATTCCACAAACTACCAATATTCCACAAACTACCAATATTCCACAAACTACCAATATTCCACAAACTACCAATATTCCACAAACTACCAATATTCCACAAACTACCAATATTCCACAAACTACCAATATTCCACAAACTACCAATATTCCACAAACTACCAATATTCCACAAACTACCAATATTCCACAAACTACCAATATTCCACAAACTACCAATATTCCACAAACTACCAATATTCCACAAACTACCAATATTCCACAAACTACCAATATTCCACAAACTACCAATATTCCACAAACCAATAAACAAACTACCAATATTCCACAAACTAAACTACCAATATTCCACAAACTACCAATATTCCACAAACTATCAATATTCCACAAACTATCAATATTGTACAATATAAAAATGTCTCAGAGAACTCTAATATTCCTTGCAAGTTTGCAAGTTCATTCAAAGGTCTAACAGGTTTGTGGTCGGCTAGGCGTGCAATGATGCATATGTCAAATTATTTTTCCATGCATATTTTGTCCATTTCCTAAACTAAATTATTGAGAATACTACTCATTATAATTTTATTCAATTGTCAAACAAATTCTCAATAACATGATTAATTCTGACTGTAACATGATTCGTCGTTTCCCAATAAGGGGCGCAAACTTGCATAAACAAATATTTATTCCACTTGACATGACTTTACAATTCCATTTGTTTTTTATGTAAAATTTTTTTAGCTTTGTGATGACTCTGATTCAATGCAAGCTGACATAATGTTCATTATATTGCCCTAACAATTTTGTAGTCGGATAGGCTCATTTTGATGTGTATGTCAAATTATTTTTCCATGCATATTTTGTCCTTTTCCTAAACTAAATTATTGGCCGTTTACTACTCATTATCTATTTTGCATAGCCAATTGTCAAATTGGTTTTTCAAACTTCCCCAACGCAAGCTTGCATAACACAAACTCTCGTCCTCAAATCCCTTTTGCCGGCGCAAAGCATAAGTGGGGATTTATTCTGCTCTGTGCATGACTTTCTCCCATTATTTGTACAAATTTTTAGCTTTGTGATGCTCTGATTCAATGCGCTGAATAGTTTTATATTGCCCCCAATAAATGTAGTTTAGATTTACTTAATTTTGTTGTGTATTTTCTTTTTTATTCTGAATTTTTTTCCTTGTTGTATATAAGTGTTTACTACTGGAAACGACAGATTATTATTTTTACAATGTTAAATTAGTTTTGCGTGTGCAGTCCTTACCAACTTAAATATTAGAGTAGCTTTATAAGCTCTTAGGTTGTTGTACAAAGTACATAAATGTATTCCACAAGTTATGATTTTCTATTCTTGAATAAATTCTTGTTTAAACCAATATTAAAAAACACAAAAAAACGTTCAATATTCCACAAACTACCAATATTCCACAAACTACCAATATTCCACACTACCAACGGTACCAATATTCCACAAACTACCAATATTCCACATAACTACCAATAGTCCACAAACTACCAATATTCCACAAACTACCAATATTCCACAAACTACCAATATTCCACATAACTACCATTCCACAACTACCAATATTCCACAAACTACCAATATTCCACAAACTACCAATATTCCACAAACTAAATATTCCACAAACTACCAATATTCCACAAACTACCAATATTCCACAAACTACCAATATTCCACAAACTACCAATATTCCACAAACTACCAATATTCCACAAACAATATTCCACAAACTACCAATATTCCACAAACTACCAATACTGTCCACGAACTACCATATTCCACAAACTACCAATATTCCACAAACTACCAATATTCCACAAACTACCAATATTCCACAAACTACCAATATTCCACAAACTACCAATAGTCCACAAACTACCAATATTCCACAAACTACCAATATTCCACAAACTACCAATATTCCACAAACTACCAATATTCCACAAACTACCAATATTCCACGAACTACACAGGGTTTGGAAAATGATATACAAATCACAGTATGACTTCAGGGGACTTTAACACACACACAAAACAAGCCAAAAGCCAGAGACTGCTTGCTCATTTCGCTCAATTTTGCCTAATGGGTCTTTTTACTCAAATGGCTTTTTAGGACGTTAGCCTGTAGAGAGGGCCAATAGTAAATGAGAGCTGCAGTATGCTCGGTTTTCTACAGTAGTGGAATATCATGCTACAGCTTAGTCTTACGTGGAAGACTATGACTCTCTATCTAGGAGGGCCGTTTGCACTGGCTCTAGTGCTATAGCCAATGGGATTGGTTGGCCTTTGGGGACCTTCCCCAGCACCAACTCTCGTCCTCAAATCCCTTTTGGCCGAGAGAGTGGGGATGTACCCTGGGCAAGGCTTCTCCACTATGAAACAAATTTTAGCCCAGCACGCCGGAATAGCGGCTGCCCCCCTTGTACCCCACCCACCCCCCTCTGCTATCTGGCAGTCATTGTCGGAAACGACAGACAGGCAACAGACTATTTCAGGGATGTACCTGTTGTAGTCCTAGCTAGAAAATGGTACACTACAAGGGACATAACTTACTGTTGTAGTTCTAATAATAGAATCGTTCGTTCACTTTTCTGACGGCAGGATGAGGCAAGGGATATAACTGCAGCCAGGACGGTGTGTGTGTGTGTTTAGCTAGAAATGGTACACTACAAGGGACATAACTTACTGTAGTAGTTCTAATAATAGAATCGTTTGTTCACGTTTCTGACCGCAGGATGAGGCAAGGGATATAACTGCAGCCAGGACGGTGTGTGTGTGTTTTAGCTAGAAATGGTACACTACAAGGGACATAACTTACTGTAGTAGTTCTAATAATAGAATCGTTTGTTCACGTTTCTGACCGCAGGATGAGGCAAGGGAAATAACTGCAGCCAGGACGGTGTGTGTGTGTTTTAGCTAGAAATGGTACGCTACAAGGGACATAACTTACTGTTGTAGTTCTAATAATAGAATCGTTCGTTCACTTTTTTCTGACGGCAGGGTGGGGCAAGGGATATAACTGCAGCCACGATGATGACTGCGCTGATGATTCCATCTGTGACAACCAGAAACAATGCCGTACGTGGGGTGTTTTTTTTTTTTTTTTTTGGGGGGGGGGTAAATTCCTTTTCATAAACACGTATGCAAGCCTTATGCCTCAACATGCACTGTTGAATTTGATTTTGTTTAAACACACAAGATGCATCCACATACACACACACACACATATATATATACACGCGCGCGCACGCACACGCACACACACACACTTCTGTTTTCGTTTTGAATACACACAAGTAGGTACAGTGGACCCTCCCTTTTAAGACCTACTTCTCTGAGACATTGCCCTTCTTTGTAAGTATTACAAAATATACCTCCCTTGTACAACTCCCTCCCATTTAAGACCTCGTTTTGATGGAAGTTCAGTTTAACGTCGCGTATCGGCTTTCGCCATGTACGACGGACTGAACAAACCAACCAGGGTATAAACAAAAATTTATGTTCCTGAATCACTGTCTTAGCCAAAAGGCCGAGAAGCGATCAGAATTATTTGAAATATCTCGTTTTGATTGATTTTTGAAGGTCTTATAAGGGAGGTTCTTCGAAAAAGAAAATTGTGGCTGTCTTGTACTTTAAAGACCCACCAGGTCCGTGAAAGAAAATCACGGGTTTCACACGTTTCTCTCTCTCGCTGTAAGTGTGGCTCCCATGCAAATTTCCTCATGCACGAAAACGAGACATCACTTTTAAAGAGCAGCCTCGATCGTATACGAGGAAAGTCTGTATGTGGGCCACACCGACCCAGAAAAAAAAAACAAGGGACTTAATCCAGCCGGATCAGTGGGTCTTTAAGCAACCCGCAAAACACCCCCACCCCCAACCACTTCAAATTTTAGCATTCACATTTATTCACACTGAGAAGCAATATGTTGCCATTCTCGGAAAAGGGGATATGGTTAGTAGTAGTAGTAGTAGTAGTAGTTGTAGTAGTAGTAGTAGTAGTAGTAGTAGTAGTAGTTGTAGTAGTAGTAGTAAGTAGTAGTAGTAGTGGTAGTAGTAGTAGTAGTAGTAGTAGTGGTAGTAGTAGTAGTAGTAGTAGTAGCAGTAGTAGTAGTAGTAGTAGTAGCAGTAGTAGTAGTAGTAGTAGTAGTAGTAGTAGTAGTAGTAGTAGTAGTAGTAGTAGTAGTAGTAGTAGTAGTAGTAGTAGTACCTGGTAGTAGTAGTAGTAGTAGTAGTAGTAGTAGTAGTAGTAGTAGTAGTAGTAGTAGTAGTAGTAGTAGTAGTAGTGGCAGTAGCAGTAGTAGTAGTGGTACCCGTAGTAGTAGTAGTAGTAGTAGTAGCAGTAGTAGTAGTAGTAGTAGTAGCAGCTGTTAGTAGTAGTAGTAGTAGTAGTAGTAGTAGTAGTAGTAGTAGTAGTAGTAGTAGTAGTAGTAGTAGAAGTAGTAGTAGTAGTAGTACCAGTAGCAGTAGTAGTAGTAGTAGTAGTAGTAGTAGTAGTAGTAGTAGTAGTAGTAGTAGTAGTAGTAGTAGTAGTAGTAGTAGTAGTAGTAGTAGTAGTAGTAGTAGTAGTAGTAGTAGTAGTAGCAGTAGTATTAGTAGTAGTAGTAGTAGTAGTAGTAGTAGTAGTAGTAGTAGTAGTAGTAGTAGTAGTAGTAGTAGGCCTAGTAGTAGTAGTAGCAGTAGTAGTAGTAGGCCTAGCAGTAGCAGTAGTAGTAGTAGTAGTAGTAAATAAGTTTTATGTGGTTATGGCATATGCCCTTATATTAGAGGGACAAGTTCTTATATTTAGGGACTAATATTAGAGTTGAGAACCGGTTAAAAAATCCGAACCAGTTTTAAACAGGTTTTCCATCTTCGATTCGGTTTTACCGAACCGTTTTTTTTACTAGTACTCGCATCACTAGTTTCACCTTTGCAAACACATATTTATTTGTCAGAATATTCACACACACGCACGCACGCGCACACATACATACACACACACAATAAAGAAACTTATGACTTATGACACCGCACACACACTCAACTCAACACTCAGTCAAAGTCAAAGCCATACACCACCACAAACTAGAAACAGCTACTCTTGGTTTCGAAACACCCAATCTGCGCTGAGAATCAGTGTTGTTCTTCGAAAAGAATGCGTTATTCTAAGAAAAACTTACTTTCAGTTTGCAGTTAAAAAAACCGGTTCACAGCTACTCGAACTGGTTTTTCGAACCGCGAAAGTTTAGCACCGATTTTTCGGTTCAAACCGGTTTTTCCCCCATCTCTAGCTAATATAGGCCCTGAAGCCTTTTGAAGCGTCCGGCCATTTTAGTTTTTATGTTAAAGGCCACTGCAAAGAACACCTTCTGCAAGAGTGAATGCCCTTGGTAGATGCTTGAGTACTGATAAAAAACAAACAAGGGCATAACTTTCGCCAATAACCCTATTTGAGGCCACTGAATGGCCGCCTTTTGCAAGAGTGAATGCCCTTTTGAATACTGCCCAACAAGGGCATGACTCTTGCCGTCAAGGGCGTTAATAACCCTAGTTACAGTGGTTACGGCATGAGCTATTTTTGGTCACTCATCAAAATCGAGTAAAGTTATAAATTTGTCACTGTCAAAAAAACTTTTGAATCTTTTGAAGAAAAAAAAAAAGGATCAGCCAAGGACTATTTTCATACAACTGAAAGAAGCATACTTTGAGATTAAGAGTCGTAAACATGGGGGGGGGGGAGGGGGGGGGGGGGGGGGGGGGGGGGGGGGGGGGGGGGGGGGGGGGGGGGGGGGTGATGTGTCCAAAGAACGGCTTTGCCGAAATAACGTTTATTTCTGACTTATTGGCCCATTCTCCTGCCTTCTTTAAAAAAAAAATCATCCAAATAATTCTTTTTCTCCTTTGAGCTCCTCCGAAATCGGAATGTGTCGGCTGTAGGCAGCTACGTGGAGACCATGCAGTGAAAACAGAAAACCGGACACATACATACGTACCTTACCCATTGTGGT
>CM065710.1:26629300-26644300 GCA_017654935.2 Phymorhynchus buccinoides
TTCCAAGAATGGCAACATGTTGCTTCTCAGTGTGAATAAATGTGAATGCTAAAATTTGAAGTGGTTGGGGGTGGGGGTGTTTTGCGGGTTGCTTAAAGACCCACTGATCCGGCTGGATTAAGTCCCTTGTTTTTTTTCTGGGTCGGAGTGGCCCACATACAGACTGTCCTCGTATACGATCGAGGCTGCTCTTTAAAAGTGATGTCTCGTTTTCGTGCATGAGGAAATTTGCATGGGAGCCACACTTACAGCGAGAGAGAGAGAAACGTGTGAAACCCGTGATTTTCATTCACGGACCTGGTGTGTCTTTAAAGTACAAGACAGCCCCAATTTTCTTTTTCGAAGAACCTCCCTTATAAGACCTTCAAAAATCAATCAAAACGAGATATTTCAAATAATTCTGATCGCTTCTCGGCCTTTTGGCTAAGACAGTGATTCAGGAACATACATTTTTGTTTATACCCTGGTTGGTTTGTTCAGTCCGTCGTACATGGCGAAAGCCGATACGCGACGTTAAACTGAACTTCCATCAAAACGAGGTCTTAAATGGGAGGGAGTTGTACAAGGGAGGTATTTTGTAATACTTACAAAGAAGGGCAATGTATCAGAGAAGTAGGTCTTAAAAGGGAGAGAGTCTTATAACAGGGGGGTCTTATAAGGGAGGTTCCACTGTACCTACTTGTGTGTATTCAAAACGAAAACAGAAGTGTGTGTGTGTGCGTGTGCGTGCGCGCGCGTGTATATATATATATATGTGTGTGTGTGTGTGTATGTGGATGCATCTTGTGTGTTTAAACAAAATCAAATTCAACAGTGCATGTTGAGGCATAAGGCTTGCATACGTGTTTATGAAAAGGAATTTACCCCCCCAAAAAAACCCCACGTACGGCATTGTTTCTGGTTGTCACAGATGGAATCATCAGCGCAGTCATCATCGTGGCTGCAGTTATATCCCTTGCCCCACCCTGCCGTCAGAAAAAAGTGAACGAACGATTCTATTATTAGAACTACAACAGTAAGTTATGTCCCTTGTAGTGTACTATTTCTAGCTAAACACACACACACCGTCCTGGCTGCAGTTATGTCCCTTGCCCCATCCTGCAATCAGAAAAGTGAACGAACGATTCTATTATTAGAACTACAACAGTAAGTTATGTCCCTTGTAGTGTACCATTTCTAGCTAAAACACACACACACCGTCCTGGCTGCAGTTATGTCCCTTGCCCCATCCTGCGATCAGAAAAGTGAACGAACGATTCTATTATTAGAACTACAACAGTAAGTTATGTCCCTTGTAGTGTACCATTTCTAGCTAAAACACACACACCGTCCTGGCTGCAGTTATATCCCTTGCCTCATCCGTCAGAAAAAAGTGAACGAACGATTCTATTATTAGCAGTTATTTCTAGTCCTGCTTGCCCTTGCCCCATCCTGCGATCAGAAAAGAGAACGAACGATTCTATTATTAGAACTACAACAGTAAGTTATGTCCCTTGTAGTGTACCATTTTCTAGCTAGGACTACAACAGGTACATCCCTGAAATAGTCTGTTGCCTGTCTGTCGTTTCCGACAATGACTGCCAGATAGCAGAGGGGGGTGGGGGGGGGGGGGGGGGGGGGGCAGCTGCTATTCCGGCGTGCTGGGCTAAAATTTGTTTCATAGTGGAGAAGCCTTGCCCAGGGTACATCCCCACTCTCTCGGCCAAAAGGGATTTGAGGACGAGAGTTGGTGTTGGGGAAGGTCCCCAAAGGCCAACCAATCCCATTGGCTGCAGCACTAGAGCCGGTGCAAATGCCCCCCCCCCCCCCCCCCCCCTAGTCATAGTCTTCCACGAAAGACTAAGCTGTACCATGATATTCCACTACTGTAGAAAACCGTGCATAGCACAGCTCTCATTTACTATTGGCCCTCTCTACAGGCTAATGTCATAAAAAGCCATTTGAGTAAAAAGACCCATTAGGCAAAATTGAGCGAAATGAGCAAGCAGTCTCTGGCTTTTGGCTTGTTTTGTGTGTGTGTTAAAGTCCCCTGAAGTCATACTGTGATTTGTATATCATTTTCCAAAACCCTGCATAGTTTGTGGAATACTGGTAGTTTGTGGAATATTGGTAGTTTGTGGAATATTGATAGTTCGTGGAATATTGGTAGTTTGTGGAATATTGGTAGTTTGTGGAATATTGATAGTTTGTGGAATATTGGTAGTTTGTGGAATATTGGTAGTTTGTGGAATATTGGTAGTTTGTGGAATATTGGTAGTTTGTGGAATATTGGTAGTTTGTGGAATATTGGTAGTTTGTGGAATATTGGTAGTTTGTGGAATATTGGTAGTTTGTGGAATATTGGTAGTTTGTGGAATATTGGTAGTTTGTGGAATATTGGTGGAATATTGTTTGTGGAATATTGGTAGTTTGTGGAATATTGGTAGTTTGTGGAATATTGGTAGTTTGTGGAATATTGGTAGTTTGTGGAATATTGGTAGTTTGTGGAATATTGGTAGTTTGTGGAATATTGGTTTTGTGGAATATTGGTAGTTTGTGGAATATTGGTAGTTTGTGGAATATTGGTAGTTTGTGGAATATTGGTAGTTTGTGGAATATTGGTAGTTTGTGGAATATTGGTAGTTTGTGGAATATTGGTAGTTTGTGGAATATTGGTAGTTTGTGGAATATTGGTAGTTTGTGGAATATTGGTAGTTTGTGGAATATTGGTAGTTTGTGGAATATTGGTAGTTTGTGGAATATTGGTAGTTTGTGGAATATTGGTAGTTTGTGGAATATTGGTAGTTTGTGGAATATTGGTAGTTTGTGGAATATTGGTAGTTTGTGGAATATTGGTAGTTTGTGGAATATTGGTAGTTTGTGGAATATTGGTAGTTTGTGGAATATTGGTAGTTGTGGAATATTGGTAGTTTGTGGAATATTGGTATTTGTGGAATATTGGTAGTTTGTGGAATATTGGTAGTTTGTGGAATATTGGTAGTTTGTGGAATATTGGTAGTTTGTGGAATATTGGTAGTTTGTGGAATATTGGTAGTTTGTGGAATATTGGTAGTTTGTGGAATATTGGTAGTTTGTGGAATATTGGTAGTTTGTGGAATATTGTTTGTGGAATATTGGTAGTTTGTGGAATATTGGTAGTTTGTGGAATATTGGTAGTTTGTGGAATATTGGTAGTTTGTGGAATATTGGTAGTTCGTGGAATATTGGTAGTTCGTGGAATATTGGTAGTTTGTGGAATATTGGTAGTTTGTGGAATATTGGTAGTTTGTGGAATATTGGTAGTTTGTGGAATAATGGTAGTTTGTGGAATATTGGTAGTTTGTGGAATATTGGTAGTTTGTGGAAATATTGGTAGTTTGTGGAATATTGGTAGTTTGTGGAATATTGGTAGTTTGTGGAATATTGGTAGTTTGTGGAATATTGGTAGTTTGTGGAATATTGGTAGTTTGTGGAATATTGGTAGTTCGTGGAATATTGGTAGTTTGTGGAATATTGGTAGTTTGTGGAATATTGGTGTTTGTGGAATATTGGTAGTTTGTGGAATATTGGTAGTTTGTGGAATATTGGTAGTTCGTGGAATATTGGTAGTTTGTGGAATATTGGTAGTTTGTGGAATATTGGTAGTTTGTGGAATATTGGTAGTTTGTGGAATATTGGTAGTTTGTGGAATATTGGTAGTTTGTGGAATATTGGTAGTTTGTGGAATATTGGTAGTTTGTGGAATATTGGTAGTTTGTGGAATATTGGTATCATCTTAAAGCACAAACAAACAGTATTCTGGGAATACATGTAGAAGACAACATGGAATACAGTACAACCTCTCTAAAGGCGGCGACAGACCATGTGGCTGCCTCATATGACTCGATCAGGTCGTGACGTAGACCAAATTTTGTTTCCCGCACAGAAGAGGTCACAAGCCACCTGACTCGATCAGACTCGATCAGTGAAATTTAGAACCCGCCCTATTCGGCCCTGTCACCTGACTGGGCCCGACTGAGTCAGATTGATCGAGTTAGATGGTATGCAAATGAGGTGAAACGTCACGACCTGATCGAGTCACATGAGGCAGCCACATAGTCTGTCGCCGCCTTAAGAAGACTTTCCCTTTAAAGACCCACTGACCCACCACGATTAAGTCCCTTGGTTTTTTTCTGGGTCGGTGTGGCCCACATACAGACTTTCCTCACATATGATCGAGGCAGCTCTTTAAAGTGGTGTCTCGCTTTCGTGCATGAGGACATTTGTATGGGAGCCACACGTACTTGATCAAAATAAGATTTCTTACCAGCGAGAGAGGGAAACCCGGGAAACCCGTGATTTTCACACACAGACTTGGTAGGTCTTTAAAGACCCACTGACCCACCACGATTAAGTCCCTAGTTTTGTTTCTGGGTGGCTGTGGCCCACATACAAATGCCCCCAACTTCAAATTGAGGCTACTCTTTAAAATGATGTTTCGTTTTGAATTTGGGGGCATTTGTATGGCAGTGAGACCTGGTCAAAACAAGATTTCTTTCGAGCTATAAGAGGGAAAACATGTGAAACCCGTGATTTTGACACGTGATCTGGTGGATCTTTAGCACCTTCCTTTATAAGACTTCCTCTAAGATGTGAGCCACATTTGTTTTACCCCCCACCCCCCCCTTTCATATCCGGACTATTGAGTGTCCAACTCCCGAATAAGACCCCTTCCTATTAAGACCTTTATAATTGGGTTGATTTTTGTTTTCTCCAAAGTTTGAATAAGCAGGTTCCGTACTACAGTGGAACCTCCCTAATAAGACCTCCCATTGTAAGACTCCCTCCCATTTAAGACCTACTTTCTCTGAGACATTGTCCTTCTTTGTAAGTATTAAAATCACCTCCCTTATATAAGACCTCCCATTACAAGACTCCCTCCCACTTAAGACCTACTTTCTCTGAACATTGTCCTTCTTTGTAAGTAGATGTGGAACCTCCCTTATAAGACCTCCCATTACAAGACTCCCTCCCACGTAAGACCTACTTTCTCTGAGACATTGCCCTTCTTTGTAAGTATTGAAATTACCTCCCTTATAAGACCTCCCATTTTAAGACTCCCTCCCACGTAAGACCTACTTTCTCTGAGACATTGCCCTTCTTTGTAAGTACTGAAATTACCTCCCTTATAAGACCCCCCATTATAAGACTCCCTCCCACGTAAGACCTACTTTCTCTGAGACATTGCCCTTCTTTGTAAGTACTGAAATTACCTCCCTTATAAGACCCCCCATTACAAGACTCCCTCCCACGTAAGACCTACTTTCTCTGAGACATTGCCCTTCTTTGTAAGTATTGAAATTACCTCCCTTATAAGACCTCCCATTTTAAGACTCCCTCCCACTTAAGACCTACTTTCTCTGAGACATTGCCCTTCTTTGTAAGTATTAAAATCACCTCCCTTACGAGACCCCTCTCTTACAAGACATCATCTTGGATGATTTGTGAAGGTCTTATGAGGGAGGTTCCATTGTACCTATTAATTTCCCAATACCCAATCAATAGGAATTGTTCTGAAATAACTAAGGGGAGTAATTTCATGGTGTGTGGGAGTGATCTTGCCTAATTCAATCGGTCAAACAGGGGAAGTCACTCTACCATCAGCTCTCGTAGCCTACCGACTCGTGTGTTTGAGCAGACATACAGCACTTAGAACACCGTGCGTCATTCTAAAAAATTATGTCATTTACATTTTTACGTCACATTTTGCAAGTTTTATCAGTTTGTGGCCCACTGGCCACCCCTAATTTTTCTATCAAAAAAATGTTTGCAAGTCGCTGACTCGAATCCTGCGGTTTCAAGCTTCGACACCATTGTTGCAATGTTGCTATGGTATTTGACCGAGTAATGGAGGTAAACAACTCTAATTTTCACGAAGTGCTCTCCCCTATATTTCTTCTTCCGAAAATCGTCTATTCCTACCAAGGCACAGGCGTTCAGGGAATGAAGCACTTACGGCACATAGTGGTGGGGGGTGACCCTCTGGCGGTGCACCCCAGACCTCTCCGACACTGGGACGTGCTGGTGCAAGACTCTTTGAAATTCAGTTCTGTATGTCACACACACACACACACACACACACATATATATATATATAATAATACCTTTTGTTGATAAACAAATCGTGTCTTTAGTTTTAGCATATTGGTTTTAATTTAGAAGAAACATTTCTTCATTAAATAGGGTTTAATTGTCACTTCATTTTTCATAATTGTATTGACTTATCCTACATTTTCACTTTTTATAGTGAGAGGAGAGAGGGTAGGGAGAGGGTGATATGTGTGTGAGGGGGGTGGGGCGTGGGGGTGGGGGGGGGGGGGGAGTGTGTTGACAAGGCAATGATAAAGTTTAAGGATACGTCATTTTAGTTGGCTTAGTTTCTATGGAATGTCATCGTTCTACGTCATGTCTTTTTTACGTGGTGTTTCTACCTTTGTCAGTTCTGTACCTTGAAAAAGAGGGGTTACCCCCTCGAAAGCTTGGAGTAAAATTAGAACTTACGAAGGATTTGTTGTGTTTTTTTCTTCAGATATATATATATAAACGTACAAGAATTGAAGAAGAAAAAACAACCACACCATTAAACTTTCCTCTTATATATATAGTTTGCTTGAATAAAACTTTTTTTGTGTCCAATATTTAAGTTTGTGAACCTAAGAAAGAAACTGAATAACTTTAATTTTAACTTTACGATTTGTTCTGTGTTCTGAAAAGAATAAAAGAAAATAATGTGCTGATTTACTTTTTCTCCCAATGGGGGAGATAGACAATGCCTATGCAAAGACAGCTGTTTCGTCTTTGAGAAAGACTCTTCAGTCTGCATATCGGCCTGCAAAGAATGTCCACAGTGAACATTCAAACTGAGCTAGAAGACTTTCTACAAGAGAAAGGTTGTCCTCTTTGCACCAGATTGAAAGTCCACAATAAAAGCAAACCAGGACTTAATTCAAAAGAAATGGTAAAAATCTTGTGTAAAATAACAAAAATAATAATGTTCTAAAATTACAATCCCTCGATATATATATATATATATATGAGTAAAATGATAAAAGACACAAAAACACAGAGTTTCATTTAAAAAAATATATTCTCTCTGATCAAATTTTCGTTGGTAAAAGCCAACGTTTTCACTATCAACACTGGCAACTTTATATTTTAATTGTGAGTGAAAACTCAAAACATCTGTTAAAGAAGAAAATAAAAAAAGAAAGAACACTTAATATATATATATATATATATACACACACATATATACACACACATATACACACACACACACACACACACACACACACACACACACACACACACACACACACACACACACACACACACACACACACACACGTATATTATTTGCTTATTTAATTGAAAGTCTGTTCACAACAATGGTGATATTAGACTTTTAAAAAAACATCACACACACACACACACACACACACATATAATATTTGCTTATTTAATTTAAAGTCTGTTCACAACAATGGTGATTATTAGACTAAAAAATATATAACAAAAACAACAACAAATCAATACATTAAAATGAAGTGGGAAATGTGTGTATGTGTGTGTGTGTGTGTGTGTGTGTGTGCGTGTGCGTGTGTGTGTGTGCGTGCGTGCGTGCGTGCGTGCATGCGTGCGTGCGTGCGTGCGTGCGTGTGTGCGTGCACCTATGTGTGTGCGAGAGCTTATCAACAACAATATAAAACCGTAAACTAACGAATCAATTAAAACAAATGAAAAATCTCAGAACTGGATATAACCTTTGCAATGTCAATCATTTCAGGGCTGTAAATGATTTATTTTAGAGGCCCTAAGGTTGCTATATTTATCTTAAAAGGGTCATGTAGAGAAGTTAAAACAGGACATTCAAAAATAATATGATGAATGGACAGTGGCGGTGACCACAAGCGCATTCTACATCTTTGGAAAATTGGGTCTTCCATTAATTTAGGCGAATTTTGTAAATTTAACTGGATAAAGATCATTGACATAATAACACTTTTGTTTTCGTAGGAAGTTTTTCATTGTTCATACAATTTTCTAATGTTGAATTTATTTCATGTGGGGTTTTTGAGTTTGAATGTACGATCCGGATTGGTTTTCTAAGAGCACCTTCTTTTGCTAATTTATCAGCTGTTTCATTCCAATGGACACCACAATGTTAGAAAGGCAGAAGAAATGTGTAAAACGCCACGGTGAACCAACGGAATCTACTCACTGCATTTGTCGTGCTCACAGACAGAGCCTTTGCGGCAGAACATGGCTGTTTCAGGGGTGCAGGCCTGGCCCATGTCAATCCCTGTGAATGAAGGAAACCCCATGGCGACATTATAATAATAATAATAATAATAAACAACGGATATTTATATAGCGCTTTTTATCGAGCATAAAGCGCTTTACAATCAGTATTGAAACACTCACACACGCACACACACGCAAAACAGACACACACGCACGTACGTGCACGCGTGAACGCGTTCTTGCACACAGACATACACACACAGACCCACACACATTTCATCAAACACACAGAAAACACATTCTCACTGAAACGCACACAAACTTACTCAAGCATACACTTGTACAAAACACGCGCACACGCACGCACACACATACACATACACGCGCACTCACATACACAAAGCACTCACGTGTACTCACACTCACAGACACATACTCACACACATTCCTCTCCCCCCCCCTCTAGCGAACACAATCTCTCTTGCGCACGCATACACTCATACACATGCAAGCAGATATACCCACACAGAATACACACAACACACTCACACACACACACCTGCTTGGAAGTGCGGCCGTGGGCGCACGCACACTCACAATCGCGCACACGCTCACAAATTACATACATACACATACACACACACACACGCACACAAATGACATACATACAAACATACGGTCATACCTCGCACAATCACACACACACACACACACACACACACACACACACACACACACGCACACGCGCACACACACACACACACGCACGCACGCACGCCCTCACACACACACACACACGCACGCACGCACGCACACGCACGCACACACACACACACATCGCACAATCACACACACACACACAGGATACTAATATCCAAACTCGCTCTATGTTCCCGGGCCTGTGTTCACATTGAGATAGTATGAGACTTATGTGAAGACTGGTTCCGGCAGACTGCGCGGAGGAAACCATCGAGAGGTTCAACGGGCAAGAAGGCGGTTTCAGCAAAGCGTTGTGGAGCGCAATTAGGGCACAGTGAGACACGAAGGACACTGCTGGCCATCCACTGCATCCTGGCTTATCTCCAGTCGTCTGGACTTCGTCTTGCCACTGGACCCAGATGGGCTGGGACGAGAGAGTGAGGCTGATGATCTTGCGCAACTCTCCCCGACTATAATCCAGTTCACGCGCGAGTCATCTTCAACAGTTCATCTTCATCCCTCATCTTTGACATTGGAACTGTTGACGGATGGTCTTCATCCCTCGGGAGGGCTTTCAAAAGAGATTTCCTCCCGGCCGAAGTCGGACTTGCTGGGCCTAACTATTTCTTAGTTAAGCGCATAACGGTAGCATGAAACGTGCATAGGCGAAACGTGCATAGGCGAAACGTGCATAGGCGAAACGCATAGGCGATCTGTGCTCATAATTGACAAGAAACTGTCTGAGCGATCGAAAAAGAAGAAGAAGAAGAAGAAGAAGAAGAAGAAGAAGAAAGAAGAAGAAGAAGAAGAAGAAGAAATGACTTCTAAGATATCTTGATGATGAGTCTCATACTAGCTCAATGTCTTATTAAATCCTACTACTTTAGAAGGACTTCTAAGATTATCATGACGATAAGTCCCATACTAGTAGTAGTTCACCCTATTTTCTTAATATTTTGCAACTATATATCATTTTGTACTACTCGTGTTCTTAGTCAATGGCCTAAATCAAATGGAAATGACGATGTTCTTAATTAAACATGACTTCCAATTTAGTATTGTGGTCCTGTCGGTTTTGTGGGTGGTGTGTCATTGCTTAGGCGAAACGAGACTACTTATCAGTTTGTGGATGAAACGTGCATAGGCGAAACGTGAATAGGCGAAACGTGCATAGGCGAAACGCATAGGCGATTAGAGGCGCACCGGTGATTAACCCTTTCACCGCCAATGTCGTATTTTAGCACCACAATGGTTTAACACCCATGTCACTAAAAGGCATCAAATCAGGACCTGTTATCCAAAGACCCTATTTTCTTAATTTTGGGAGGTAAGGATAGGCCTAATGTTATATATGTTACAGAGGAATTTGCAACATTGCAG
Organism: Phymorhynchus buccinoides; assembly: GCA_017654935.2. Taxonomy (NCBI): domain Eukaryota; kingdom Metazoa; phylum Mollusca; class Gastropoda; order Neogastropoda; family Raphitomidae; genus Phymorhynchus; species Phymorhynchus buccinoides. Next base: position 26,639,642 of record CM065710.1, read on the forward strand.
ATATTTTATTTTCTCTACCCAGTTAAGTTTAATGGTATTTTTTGGCTGCAAAATGGCTGGCGGTGAAAGGGTTAAAAACCCATCACGTCACGTGTCAAAATCACGGGTTTTCAGGTGGTTTTTTCCTTTAATAGCTGGTAAGAAATATTAAAGACCCACCACGTCACGTGTCAAAATCACGGTTTTCACGTGTTTTTCCTCTCATAGCTGGTAAGAAATCTTGTTTTGACCAGGCTTGACTTCCATACAAATTGCCCCCAAATTCAAACCGAAACATCATTTTAAAGAGCGGCCTCAATTTGAAGTTGGGGACATAAATTGTATGTGGGTCACAGCTACCCAGAAACAACCCAAGGGACTTAATCGTAGTGCGTCAGTGTATCTTTAAAGATAGCACACACACACACTTCTCTGTGACCCACATACAAATGCCCCCAACTTGAAATTGAGGCTGCTCTTTAAAATGATGCTTCGTTTTCAATTTGGGGACATTTGAATGGGAGTCAAACCTGGTTAAAACAAGATTTCTTACCAGCTCTAAGAGGGTAAACCCGTGAAACCCGTGATTTTGACACGTGATCTGGTGGATCTTTAAAACAGGACAGCACGAGGTTCACTTACTGCACGTGTTGTTGTCACGTGCGCTGCAGATTCCGGACGCACACAAGGTGGCGTCATTCCCACAGTGTCCACCTTGGTCGATTTCTGCACACACACACACACACACACAAACGAAAAGCGATGTGTGTGTGTGTCAATGTCAGAGTCCAAGTCAAAAATACTTTAGTATCACAGTTAGGTGAAATTACAGTGTGGTCTCGTACAAGCACAATACAAGTAGAAGTAGTAGTAGGGGAAGACGGGGTAAAAAGCGCATGGGCGGGTAAGAAGCCCACCCCAATTATCTCATGACATGAAGCAAATTTCAGTCTCATTTTGCCCATGAGACGAGCGTTAATGTCTAGCATTCGTCTCATGGGCAAATTTGACTGAAATTTTCTTTATTTCATGAGATAATTGGGGTGGGCTTCTTACCCGCCCATGCGCTTTTTACCCCGTCTTCCCCTAGTAGTAGTAGTAGTAGTAGTAGTAGTAGTAGTAGTAGTAGTAGTAGTAGTAGTAGTAATTAGGGCTAGAAGTGGGCCTCGCGGCCCTTTTACGCCCTTTCTCGTTTGTGACTTTGATTTGTTTCAAGGTTTCAAGATTTGTACAAGCAAGGAAACACATTTGCATGCATTAAAAATGGAAACAAAACTTAAGGGAAAATGGATAAAAAAAAATCATGCTTCGCAAGAAGTTGGACATAGTTAGGGTCGATGTCGTGTGTGTGTGTGTGTGTGTGTGTGTGTGTGTGTGTGTGTGTGTGCGTGCGTGTGTGCGTGTGCGTGCGTGTGCGTGTGCGTGTGTGCGTGCGTGTGTGCGTGTGTCTGTGTGTGTGTGTGTTTGCGCGAGCGCGCGAGCGTGCATGCGTGTGTGAGTGAGTATGTGGGCGCACACACGTGTATGAATGTGCCTCTGTCGTTCTCTGTAGGTGTATATTCATTTGTTTAGTATGTGTGCATATAATATCATAAAGAGAGAGACAGACGCATACGGACGCAAAGAAAACAAAAGGCACATGAAAAATACCATAATTAATTTTTAGGACCCTTTAACTAAACGGGATTCCCCTTGAGCTAAAAATAGCCTGATAACGAATGCTAATGGGTTTTTTTATGAAATAAGATGGAAAGTATGTCACTGTGACTTATTTTGATATAAATATATAGTATAAGCTTTAAGCTTGTTGCTGCCATCATTCATGTTCATTTTATTTGGTGTACATGTTTTGCTTGTCAATAAAAAAAAATCATTTAACCCTTTCACCACCAGCCATATTTCAGCCCAAAATTCCATCCACTTTACCTGGGTAGAGAACAAAATTCATCTGCAGTATTGGGGATTGTTCTGTGACAGATATAAAATAAGGTCTATCCTTACTTCCCAAAACTAAGACAATAGGGTCTTTGGATAATAGACCCCAATGTGATGCCTTTTAGTGACATAGGTGTTAAATCCACTGTGGTGCTAAAATGCGACTTTGGCGGTGAAAGGGTTAAACCAAAGTATGTCAAAACAAAACTTGTATTCTTTTTAAAACAAGCGCGAAATCGCAATAGTTTGTGGCACGCGGTTTATTTTTACCACTCCAATCATGAGTTACCTCCCCTGGCTTTTCAATAATTTGAATCTGTAAACCAGAATGTTATCTCTGCACCATTTTCGTAACTTTTTATATCTTTTGGAAAACATTTAAAACTATGTATCCTACTTATACTCATCGAAAGAAGCACCGCATAGTCGTCGTGTCTGTTGTAGTGTCTGTATTACGTATGTTTATTATTTTGTACGCTTTTAAAATACATCATTTTAAAGAGCGGCCAGAAGTGTAGCCTCGATTTGAAGTGCGACAATTTTGTCAAAATGTGCGACAATTTTGGAACGACAGACCGACAGACCGACAGACAGACCGACCGACCCGACAAAGTGAGTTATAGGTTTGTGGCTTGAGCCACAAACAAAAAGAAAAGAAAAAAAGATGTTATTTTTTATGGAATAAGATGGAGTATGTGAAAACAAAACTTGTATTTTTTATTTTTTTTAAAAGGGTATGTTCCTGGAATTAGTAACGAGTCATAACATTTTGAATGATTTTTATGCATAAATTATTATTATGGAGGTCAGGGATTTTCGTTGGAATAACGGAATGTTTTATATTTTGCGGTATTTTTTAATTAATTATCGATGGTATAATGAATAAGTTATCACAGAGACACAATGCATTGATAAATTTTGTTCAAAAAACCAAAAAACAGAAAAATTCCTTCTGTCTGGATATAAATAAACACAAGATCAGGTATAATTATTTTTCTTCTTGTGGGAAAAAAAAAATCAAGATTGAATACAATCTCTGTTGGGGGCATCTTCCACTAAAATTGATGGTCACGCAAAATACCCCAAATGAACTTGGTCTAAAACTATTTTTAAAAAAAACAAGAGGCAAAAGCCTTCAAGGCTCACTTGAACAGGAACATGTGGGACAACAAAAAACAAAGATTGAGGGGGGTGTCTAAAGTACAAGATTGCCAATAACATTTTAAAGTACAAATGAAACTATTGTTAATGGATGCAACTAAAAAAATAAAAATAAAATTAAAAAAAAGTGCCCGTGCCGAGAATCGGACCCGGAACCATTGGCATGACAGACAGACACTCTACCAATGAGCTATCGAGGCTTTCAGTGTTGATGAGTTTCTTAACTCATGTTGCCTGTTGAATACTCTCTAACCCACTAATCTAAAATGTTATCTGTTTGTTATCTGTTTACAGTGTTGTTTTAAGTATTTAATTATTCAAATCATTATCGTTTTGAAAGCTTGCATAAAAATCTATATGTGTGCAAAGTTTGAACAATGTACGCCTACTATTTACTCGAGAAAATGCAAATGTTAAAGTTTGGAGATTAGACCACAGACGCAACACACACACACACACACACACACACACACACACACAACCGAACAACTATCATATTATAGACTCACTTCGTGTTAACGAAAGTGAGCCCAGGGCTCCCAATCGTCCCGCAAAACAAGGGGTCCCAGGGACTCCTTCACTTACAGCATAGAGGGTCCTAGAGGCGGGATAGAGGGTCCCAGTAGCATAGCGAATGCTAAACTTTTTTTTTCTAGTGCATCCCTGGGACCCCCTGCACATTCTTTTAGAGGGTCCTGTAGAATTTTAGTGCTCCCTGGGAGCCCGGGAGCCAAAAATGACTACGACTTTCAATAAATGTCAATACTCACTACATCTTCCATCGGAACATGTAGATCCTGATCTGCACAGGTCTTCGTTGCCTGCACAGTCCTGATTCAGCGTCAGTTCTGTAGAAGAAGAATAATGATGATGTTCATAATCATCGTGATGGATTTTGAACTGCACGTTAGCTTTAGAGACTAAAGCGATTTGGTTTTGCATTTCTTGATCCCAGAAACCCCTTACTTTAGACACAAACATTATGTACCGTAATTTAAGAGAGAGAGAGAGAGAGAGAGAGAGAGAGAGAGAGAGAGAGAGAGAGAGAGAGAGAGAGAGAGAGAGAGAGAGAGAGAGAGAGGGGAGAGAGAGAGAGAGAGAGAGGGAGAGAGAGAGAGAAGAGAAAGAGAGAGAGAGAAAGAGAGAAGAGAGAGGAGAGAGAGAGGAGGAGAGAGAGAGAGAGAGAGAGAGAGAGAGAGAGAGAGAGAGAGGAGAGAGAGAGAAGAGAGAGAGAGAGAAACAGAGACAGACAGACGAACAGACAGAGAGACAGAGATATTGTAATGAAGCACAACTATACTCACTACATTTAGAGTCCTCACACACCAATCCAGACTTGCAGTCGAGTTCGTGGCCAAAACAGTCCTCTCTTAATTTCAGTTCTTTGGAGGAAAAAACAAACAAAAACAGACACATTGTCACGATTAGCGTCCAGATGGACATCGAATAAGCATGACACTGATTCACAGTATGCTCTTTATTACATCAAGCCATCCATAGCAAAACACAATGCAAATCATAAACAAGAAAACAACGAAGTTCAATTCAATCTAAATATTTACGCCATTGCGGATTCCACGTGAC
>CM065710.1:26652215-26659715 GCA_017654935.2 Phymorhynchus buccinoides
AACAATAAAAAAAAAAACAAACAGCACTGGACCATTGTTTCCATCATCCTTTACTTACTAATGAAAACAATGTAACAAACAGCACTGACCATTGTCATCATCCTTTCCTTTACTTACTAATGAAAACAGTAAACAACAGCACTGACCATTGTTATCATCATCCTTTACTTACTAATGAAAACAGTAAACAACACCGCACTGACCATTGTCATCATAACCCTTTACTTACTAATGAAAACAATAAACAACAGCACTGACCATTGTCATCGTCAATCCTTTACTAATGAAAACAATAAACAACAGCACTGACCATTGTCATCATCATCCTTTACTTACTAATGAAAAACAATAAACAACATCACTGACCATTGTCATCATCCTTTACTTACTAATGAAAACAATAAACAACAGCACTGACCATTGTCATCATCATCCTTTTTTACTTACTAAATGAAAACAATAAACAACAGCACTGACCATTGTCATCATCATCCTTTACTTACTAATGAAAACAAATAAACAACAGCACTGACCATTGTCATCACTCATCCATTCATCCTTTACTAATGAAAAAAATAAACAACAGCACTGACCATTGTCATCATCATACTTTACTTACTAATGAAAAACAATAAACAACAGCACTGACCATTGTCATCATCATCCTTTACTTACTAATGAAAACAATAAACAACAGCACTGACCATTGTCATCATCATCCTTTACTTACTAATGAAAACAATAAACAACAGCACTGACCATTGTCATTCATCATCCTTTACTTACTAATGAAAACAATAAACAACAGCACTGACCATTGTCATCATCATCCTTTACTAATGAAAACAATAAACAACAGCACTGACCATTGTCATCATCCTTTACTTACTAATGAAAACAATAAACAACAGCACTGACCATTGTCATCATCATCCTTTACTTACTAATGACAAAAACAACTTAACTTACAAAAACACACAACAGCACTGACCATTGTCATCATCATCCTTTACTTACTAATGAAAACAATAAACAACAGCACTGACCATTGTCATCATCATCCTTTACTAATGAAAACAATAAACAACATCACTGACCATTGTCACCATCATCCTTTAATTACTAATGAAAACAATAAACAACAGCACTGACCATTGTCACCATCATCCTTTACTTACTAATGAAAACAATAAACAACAGCACTGACCATTGTCATCATCTTTTACTTACTAATGAAAACAATAAACAACAGCACTGACCATTGTCATCATCATCCTTTACTAATGAAAACAATAAACAACAGCACTGACCATTGTCACCATCATCCTTTACTTACTAATGAAAACAATAAACAACAGCACTGACCATTGTCATCATCATCCTTTACTTACTAATGAAAACAATAAACAACAGCACTGACCATTGTCATCATCATCCTTTGCTTACTAATGAAAACAGTAAACAACAGCACTGACCATTGTCATCATCATCCTTTACTTACTAATGAAAACAATAACAACACTGACCATTGAAATCATCATCCTTTACTTACTAATGAAAACAATAAACAACAGCACTGACCATTGTCATCATCATCCTTTACTTACTAATGAAAACAATAAACAACAGCACTGACCATTGTCACCATCATCCTTTACTTACTAATGAAAACAATAAACAACAGCACTGACCATTGTCACCATCATCTTTACTTACTAATGAAAACAATAAACAACAGCACTGACCATTGTCATCATCATCCTTTACTTACTAATGAAAACAATAAACAACAGCACTGACCATTGTCATCATCATCCTTTACTTTAATGAAAACAATACTAATGACAATTGTCAAAACCATTGGTAAACAACAGCACTGACATTGTCACCATCAATCCTTTACTTACTACTAATGACAAAACAATAAACAACAGCACTGACCATTGTCATCATCATCCTTTACTAATGAAAACAATAAACAACAGCACTGACCATTGTCATCATCATTTTTACTTACTAATGAAAACAATAAACAACAGCACTGACCATTGTCATCATCCTTTACTAATGAAAACAATAAACAACAGCACTGACCATTGTCACCATCATCCTTTACTTACTAATGAAAACAGTACTGGGGGTAACTATTTTAAACAACAGCACTGACCATTGTCATCATCATCCTTTACTTACTAATGAATAAAAACAATAAACAACAGCACTGACCATGTGTCATCATCATCCTTTACTTACTAATAAAAACAATAAACAACAGCACTGACCATTGTCACCATCATCCTTTACTTACTAATGAAAACAATAAACAAACAGCACTGACCATTGTCATCATCCATCCTTTACTTACTAATGAAAACAATAAACAACAGCACTGACCATTGTCATCATCATCCTTTACTTACTAATGAAAACAATAAACAACAGCACTGACCATTGTCATCATCATCCTTTACTTACTAATGAAAACAATAAACAACAGCACTGACCATTGTCATCATCATCCTTTACTTACTAATGAAAACAATAAACAACAGCACTGACCATTGTCACCATCATCCTTTACTTACTAATGAAAACAATAAACAACAGCACTGACCATTGTCATCATCATCCTTTACTTACTAATGAAAACAATAAACAACAGCACTGACCATTGTCATCATCATCCTTTACTTACTAATGAAAACAATAAACAACAGCACTGACCATTGTCATCATCATCCTTTACTTACTAATGAAAACAATAAACAACAGCACTGACCATTGTCATCATCATCCTTTACTAATGAAAACAATAAACAACAGCACTGACCATTGTCATCATCATCCTTTACTAATGAAAACAGTAAACAACAGCACTGACCATTGTCATCATTATCCTTTACTTACTAATGAAGACAATAAACAACAGCACTGACCATTGTAATTATCCTAATGTGTTTTTTGTTTTTGTTGCTTTAATGAGGAAAGCAGGAACGTTATTGTTCACTCGCAAAAATCTGAACTGTGTTAGCATAATGCGTTTTGAAAAGAGAAAAAAGCAGGAAAGCTGTTGTTCATTAATGATTTATGATGCACGTGCAAATCATGTCTTCTTCTTCTTCTTCTTCTTCTTCTTCTTCTTCTTCTTCTTCTTTTTCTGCGTTCCCAGACCATATCGATGGCTTAGAATCAAACTGGATTAACTTCAGATAGTCCTTTTTTTTATATTACGGAAACGAATGCGAAAAATCTTTTTGATATATTAATAACAACAAAAAGAGATATAAATGTTGTTCTCTTTTGACTAAAAAATAAATCAACATTTTTTTGGAGTCAAACAAGATTAACTTCAGACGGTCTGCTTTTGACTCCAAAATCACAAGACATTTTAGAATTCTAATTTTGAGTCAAACCTGGATATGTTACAAATATATGATTTTGACTCAAAATATTTGACTCGATCACCAGAAAGACAGCCTTTTCAAGGATTGGAACACTCACTCTGCTCTGGTTTCCTAGAAATCAAACCGTCAAAACGGCGATTCTTCCATGACGGAGTTGCCGCAGAGAGAAGCCATTTTGGACGGGGTGGTGGAGGACACTCAGTAAAAAAAAAGTTGTTGGGAGATTTTTCTTCTTTGAAGTGCAGTAAAAAAAACAAGCGCGAAATCGCAATAGTTTGTGGCACGCGGTCTATTTTTACCACTCCAATCATGAGTTACCTCCCCTGGATTTTCAATAATTTTAATCTGTAAACCAGAATGTTATCTGTGCACCATTTCGTAACTTTTTATATCTTTTGGAAAACATTTAAAACTATGTTTCCTACTTATACTCATCGAAAGAAGCACCGCATACTCGTCGTGTCTGTTGTAGTGTCTGTATTACGTATGTTTATTATTTTGTACGCTTTTAAAATACATCATTTTAAAGAGCGGCCTCAATTAATTTTGAAGTGTAGCCTCGATTTGAAGTGCGACAATTTTGTCAAAATGTGCGACAATTTTGGAACGACAGACCGACCGACCGACAAAGTGAGTTATAGGTTTGTGGCTTGAGCCACAAACAAAAAAATGGGGGGGGGGGGGGGGCTGTTTCCTTTGTTGTGAGCGAAACTCCATTTGGTAAATTGTAAATAAAAAGTATTGTGGACATTTCGTGATTTGGTCTAAGCGACTCAGGCGGCCACTAGAATTAATTTGACTTCCAGCACCTCCGCCAAGGAGGAATCGCCGATTTGACGGTTTGATTTATAGGAAACCAGAGCAAAGTGAGTGTTCTGATCCTTGAAAAGGCTGTTTTCCTGGTGATCTCGACGTATTTCTTGCAAAAACGCATCCGCCAGGGTGCCCCTTTAACTGAAGAGCTCAACTTTGTGTCTGAAACGGAACAGCTGTGCCTGCCTCGCATTTTGGTGAATAGAAGTTTATCTTGGTGTGAGTGTGTACCTCTTCCTGTTTCAGTGAACGGAACGTGTCGTCATTGTCGAAACTGCGATTCCAGGACGGCTAATAAAAAAGATGGAGACTACGGTGAGTTAAGCGAGTTTCTTCTTCTTCTTCTTCTTCTTCTTCTTCTTCTTCTTCTTCTTCTTCTTCTTCTTTTTCTTCTTCTTCTTCTTCTTAAGTGTGTTACCGGTTGTTTTATTACTCCGCCACATGGGTAGCCACACTCCGTCTTCGGGGGGATTCTTTGTATAATTGTAATCCAAAGGCTAAGGCCGGGTTCACATTAGACGCGTAAGTTCCGTACAGAAAACCCTAAATAAGTGGAAGAAAGAAGGATAAAAGTTTACGCATAATGGGGACATTCGGACACGTGCGCAAATATTTTCCCTTCTTTGCTTCACTTATTTATGGATTGCGCACGGGTTTCCGCGTGGAATATCCGCTTATGTGTGTACACGGCCTAAGGGAGTAAACCCCGACAGATAACAGTAATCTGGGCGGATGGAGCTCGACAGCAGCATCTAGGGTCATGCTCACCCGAACAAAAACAAAAAAGTCTGTTCCGGCGGACTGGGCGAAGGGAAATGAACTAACGATTCAGCAGCCAGAAGGGAGGTACAGCAGAGCACTGTGGAGTGTAGGGCATGTGGGAGCACAGGAGAAGACCTGGTCATCCATACATCCACTGCAGTCGAAGAAGTCCCCAGTCAGTAGTAACGGTCTACTCGTGCCACTAGACCCAGAATTCTGAGGCCAAGACAGTGGGATTTGCCTCTGTGCGACGGTTCTCTATGCACTGTGGAGTGTATAGGGCACGTCAAAAGCACAGGAGAAGACCTGGTCATCCATACATCCACTGCAGTCGAAGAAGTTCCAAGTCTACTCGTGCCATTGGAACCAGACTTCTGAGGCCAAGACAGTGGGATTTGCCTCTGTGCGACGGTTCTCTATCTCACGGTGGAGTACATAGGGCACGTCAAGAGCACAGGAGCACAGACCTGGCCATCCATACATCCACTGCAGTCGAAGAAGTCCCAAGTCTACTCGTGCTACTGGAACCAGACTTCCGAGGCCAAGACTTTGGGTTTGCCTCTGTGCGACGGTTCTCCATGCACTGTGGAGTGTATAGTGCACGGCAAGAGCACAGGAGAATATTATAGAAGATCTGGTCATCCATCCACTGCAGTCGAAGAAGTCCCCAGTCGTAACGATCTACCCGTGCAACTGGACCCAAACTTCTGAGGTCAAGACAGTGGGGTTTGCCTCTTGAGCGACGGTTCTCTATGTACCGTGGAGTGCATAGGGCACGTCAAGAGCACAGGAGAAGACCCTGGCCATCCATACATCCACTGCAGTCGAAGAAGTCCCCAGTCGTAACGGTCTGCTCGTGCCACGGGACCCAGACTTCTGAGGCCAAGACAGTGGGGTTTGCCTCTGTGCGACGGTTCTACATGCACTGTGGAGTGTATAGGGCACGTCAAAAACACAGGAGAAGACCCTGGCCATCCATACATCCACTGCAGTCGAAGAAGTCCCAAGTTGTAACTGAGTTTGGTCTCCGAAGCCACATGCGCATCCACCGATGACGGCACAGCGAGAATGACGTCATCCTCGGACCCCAGGCACAGCCATGACAGTGACAATGACAATGACAATGACAGTGAAATGACAGTGACAATGACAGTGACAATGACAATGACAGTCATAGTGATAGTAGTAGTAGTCAGCCTTAATTAACCCTTTCACCGCCAAAGTCGCATTTTAGCACCCCAGTGATTTAACACCTATGTCACTAAAAGGCATCACGTTGGGGTCTATTATCCAAAGTGTCTCAGTTTGGGGAAGTAAGGACAGACCTTATTTCATATATGTCACAGAAGAATCCCCAATACTGTAGATATAGTTTGTTCTCTATCCAGGACATTTTTGGTGGAAATATGGTTGGCGGTGAAAGGGTTAAAGTGATGGTAGTAGTTGTAGGGGTCGGCTTTCATCAGCCTACGCCTCGTGTCCTATAATAAGAAAAGAAAATCACCCACAGGCAAATACAAAAATCAGCGACTTACCACATACTCAACAGTCAGTCACACGGATGTATGTAATAATAAAAAATAATAATTGATAATGCTTATAATATAGCGCATCATCTTGCTGAGCAACTCGTCAATGCGCTTTTCACTCACCATTCGTTCAAACATTTCTAACAGACTGGCTCACGTATCCTCCACCATACATCTCTATGAAAATGAATACATTAGAGAATGAATGGCATTCATATCAACAACAAAAAAACGCACACAAAGAAATACACACATCCATGCAAGCATTACAAACATACTCACACACAATTACACGCCGCAAAATCACACACACCCGTACAAAGCACGCAAACTTACAAACATAAAAAAATCATACCTCACACACATACAGAGAGAGAGAGAAAAAAGAGATAGAGAAACACACACACACACACACACACACACTCCAGCTCCTCCACCCACCTGTACTAAAAGCTCTCTATAACCATTCTTAGCGTTCATTTTGCACGTTATTCATATCGATGGCTTGGAGTCAAAACGGACTATCTTTAGATAGTCCATTGACCTATTATTGAACACCCAACTAATAACTTATAAAAAAAAGACTGCTGAAATATAAAAAGCACCCCCTTCTTATAGCTGTAGTCATTGTTTGATACAAGTTATTAGTTTTTGCAATAAATCCAATAATACGTAAATGGGCTATCTAAAGATAGTCCGTTTTGACTCCAAGCCATCGATATTCGAATGTATGTTTTCTTATTTTCTTTTTTGACTCACCAGTATCTGCCATTGTGTTTGTTGTTATCTATGTATTAGCTTAAAAGCCCCCCTGGGGCCAAAGCTCAAATAAAACTGTTCCAAAACGTTGCACTGTCTTCTTGCCCCCCCCCCCCTCCCCCCCCCTCCCCCTCAAGTGCACAAAATGAAATGGCCAATAGAGCAACATGTTGCCACGTGAGGGCGACCTTGATATTCACTGAATTGAACTTAGAGAGTTGGATTAGAGAGGT
>CM065710.1:26667215-26674715 GCA_017654935.2 Phymorhynchus buccinoides
ACGGGTTTCCGCATGGAATATCCGCTTATGTGTGTACACGGCCTTACTGTTTGTTAGCTTTCAAGACCCACCAGATTCATGAGTGAAAATCACGTGTTTTCCCTCTCTCGCTGGTAAGAAATCTTATTTTGACCAAGTTTGACTCCCATACAAATTCCCCCATGCATGAAAACGAGACGTCACTTTAAAGAGCAGCCTCGATCGTGTAAGGGGGAACTTGTATGTGGGTCACACCGACCCAGACAAAAAAACAAGGGAGTTAATCTTGCTTGGTCCGTGCAATCCCCAATCCTCTCAGAACCTTCTCACAGTCTTCTAAAGGGCCAGCCACACATCCACTAACATCGCACGACTGTACGATACGATTCGATCGCGTGGTCTCCAAGAACAAATGTGATTGGCGCATCGAGACCACGTGATCGAATCGTATCGCACAGTCGTACGATTTTTAGTGGACGTGTGGCTGGCCCTGAAACACTTTTGGTGTGTGGCGGTGTATTTTTACCTCTATGAGATTTTTACCTCTAGCCGCGTAGCCAATCAGAATCGTTTGTTTGTCCGCCATTGCGAATCATTACGAAACTAAGTGCATGGCTCTGTACATCGATTTCTCTGCAAATATGTAGATTTACACCCTCCTGCTCTATTTCTTGGTTATTTCCGTGGTTATGGTTAGGGATAGGGTTAGGGATAGGGATAGGGTTAGGGATAGGGTTAGGGATAGGGTTAGGTTTAGTAGTAATCACGTGAGATAAGTAACTGTTCAAATGCGCATGCGCAGAGGTAAATATTTCATACGACTACTTATTTATCGTGACAGGTGTTGTTGTTTTTACCTCCCTTTCCTTTTTTTGCTTTCACTCCCCTCCTTATTGATGATTTGTACTCACCCTCTCTTGCTTCCAGTAACCCCCTTTTGCTGGTTGTTCTCTTCTCTCTTTGTTTTGTTCTATTCAGTGTTTGTTTTCCGCTTGTATTGCTTTTATATCCTCTCTCTTACCCCACTAACTCAGTCTAACGAAAGGTCTGTGAGCTGATAGCTCGCTCCACTCTGTTTCTTCCTGTATTGTAAAGATCACCTGAACCACACACCTGGTGAGATTGAACAGTTTCTTCACCTCCACTAGACCGTCGATGTCACATCACCAATCATTCACTCTGTGTCTTCCTCCAACGATCACCTGCTAATAGTTTTACTATTTCTCTCTTCTCCACTAGACCGTCAATGTCTATTACATTACGAATCATCCACTCTGTCTCTTCCTCCAACGATCACCTGCTAATAGTGTTACTATTTCTCTCTTCTCCACTAGACCGTCAATGTCTATTACATTACGAATCATCCACTCTGTCTCTTCCTCGAATGCCTTAACCAAACCTGGGAATATTTGACCTTTTCTTCTCTTTACTTTTTATTTTTTAATTAAAAAGCTAATACACTAATCTAATATACTATCTAAAACTAATATAATAATCGACTTCTTTCGACCTTTTTGAAATACAATAATTACCATTAAAAGTGTTTTGGTGACGATGCTGCTACTGCTGCTGCTGATGATGATGATGACGATGACACACAATTGTTCCAGTGGTTCACAAGATAGCCATGAACAAGCCGGCGGCTAAGAGCGAGAACGACTACGGCGGGAAGCTGTCCGACCAAGGCGGTAGCACCGTCAACGACTGGTTCGCCCAGTCCGCCTTCCTCAAGACCTGTACCATCATGGAGAGCAGGGACCGAACCAAGACCCTCTGGTGGAGGGTCTTCCTTCAGACCCTCTACTCTGTGTTCTACGTGAGGATCAAACCCCTCAGCGGCCAAAAGGGTACGTGGGGTGTGTTTTTGTGTGTGTGGAGAGGCTGCTTCATCATATCATATCATATCATATCAGTTTAGGCTCTGTAGGCTTTTGAAGCCTTTTGCCCTCTAGATATTTTTTCTCAAATATAGATACATTTATATATATATTTTTATTTTATTTTTGCCCGTGAATTACTTCGGCTAATATGTGTTTGCTTTTGGTTTTTTTTTGTTTGTTTTTATTTCTCCAAATTTGTGGAGTACATAATAGTATTACATTTTTTATGTCAATAAGATTTTTGAACATATTTAGTGATAATGCATTTACAGTTTCATTAGAAAGATTGTTCCATGCAGTTATTACTCTGTTAGTAACAAAGTTTTGAGCTGAACGACTGTTATTTAGTTTTTTTGTTAGTTTGAAATCATGCCCTCGTGTTCTCTCCTCATCAGTTAGAGTTAGTAAAGTTTTAGTTGTGTTAGGATCATAAGACTTGTGAAGAATTTTATACACCTCAATCAAATCGCCTCTTAGACGTCTGTATTCCAAACTAGGTATTCCCAAATACTTTAGTCTGTCCTCATAGTCCATATCTCTGGTTCCAATAATTGTTTTCGTAAATCTCTTTTGGACACCTTCTAAATGATCAATATGTTTTCTCAAAAAGGGACACCAAACAGGATCATCCCAGACCTGTTGACGCTACTCTTTTCGAGTAATGTATTCTACTCAATTTGGACCTCTACTACTCTTCAGAACTGAAAATAATGTTCTTTAACTCTTGATTACTAGGGGAAGGCGTGGTCAAAAGCCCATGGGCGGGTAAGAAGCCCATGCCAATTATCTCATGAAATAAAGCAAAGTTCAGTCACATTTTGCCCATGAGACGAGTGTTAAATGTTTAGCATTCGTCTCATGGGCAAATTTGACTGAAATTTGCTTTATTTCATGAGATAATTGGCATGGGCTGTTCTCGCCCATGAGTTTTTTTTACCCCGTCTTCCCCAACTCATATTATTTCAGTGAACATTATTTGATGGTTTAATGAATAAAACTTACACATTTGGCACCCAGACTACTCATTTCAGTGTAGGGGGTAAACAGGTCTGTCATCCTATTTTGCGTGGGGATAACTGGGGGGGGGGGGGGGGGTTCTTCCGTACAAATAGTTCCCCCCACCTTCTGGACGTTCTGTGCTTGTAACTTCCTCTAATCTGTCTCTCTCTCTCTTTGATTCTGCCTTTTCCCTTTGCTTTACTGTCATCTGCTATCTTTCTGACTTATTGGCCCGTTTTCCTTCCTCTAAAAAAACATCTTTCATCTGGGGGTATGTGTTCCTCGCATGTATTTATTTTTTAACCCTTTCACCGCCAAAGTCGCAATTTAGCACCACAGTGATTTAACACCTATGTCACTAAAAGGCATCAAATTGGGGTCTACTACTATTATCCAAAGACCATATTGTCTTAGTTTGGGGAAGCAAGGATAGACCTTATTTTATATATGTCACAGAAGAATCCACAATACTGCAGATGAATTGCGTTCTCTATCCAGGTAAATTTAATGGACATTTTCGGTTGAAATATTTTGGGGGTGAAAGGGTTAATGTTTTTGTCAAGCCACAAACCTATAACTCACTTTGTCGGTCGCTCTGTCTGTCTGTCTGTCGGTCCAAAATTGTCGCACATTTCGCAAAATTGTCGCACATATTTTAAAGGAGAAAAAAAATACTTGGACATAAAGTAGCATTTTAGTTGTCATATCTACATATCTACAGTCCTTACGTATGGAAAGAATTATATACTGAACAGAGCACATGAATCGTCATTTTAAAGCGTAGAAAATAATAAACATACGTAATACAGACACAGACACAGACACGACGAGTATACGGTGCTTCTTTCGATGAGTATAAGTAGGATAAATAGTTTTAAATATTTTCCAAAAGATATAAAAAGTTACGAAATGGTGCAGAGATAACATTCTGGTTTACAGATTAAAATTATTGAAAAGCCAGGGGAAGCGACTCGGTGTATATTAATGATTGAAGTGGTAAAAATAGACCGCACTTCAAATCGAGGCTGCTCTTTAAAATGATGTTTCGTTTTCAATTGTCGCACGCCACAAACGATTGCGAATCCGCGCTTGTTTAATGATATCTAGTTCTTATGATGTCAATGTTCCTTTTTTGTTTGTGGCACAAGCCACAAACCTATAACTCACTTTGTCGGTCTGCCTGTCGGTCTGTCTGTCAGTCAGTTCAAAATTGTCGCACTTCAAATCGAGGCTACAAAATTATGGCACTTCAAATCGAGGCTGCACTTCAAATTGAGGCTGCTCTTTAAAATGATGTTTCGTTTTCAATTGTCGCACGCCACAAACGATTGCGAATCCGCGCTTGTTTATGTTTTAATCTTGTATGTCTTCTTTTTCTTCTTTCTGAAACCTGTTGGTTTTTATTTTTGTAATGGCGCCTGGAGCCTCGCGAGGGACAGGCGTCACTTTTTCTAAAATGAATTAAATTATTATTAAATATTGTTTTTCTCCTTTGAGCTCCTCCGAAATCGGAATGTGTCAGCTGTACGCAGCGGGGTAAGACTAGTGAAAACTGAAAACCGGACACATACGTACCTTATACCCATTAAGGCTATATGGCCTGGGAACGCAGAAGAAGAAGAAAAAAGCTTCCAGTAAGGGCGGGGACACATCTGACGCGGAAATCCCAGGCGCATCTCCGTAAATAAGTAAAAGAAAGAAGTGTCCGTAATTTCCCCTAATCCGTATACATTTTTGCCAGGAGTTCGAAATCATGCGCCCATCCGCGGATTTTTGCAGACCATTATTTGGTTCTCTCAGTTGTCTGGACCCTAACAAACTCAAATCGGGAGGTTTGCCCTCAAATCGTCAATGGGTGGCGCCGCCTCCTGCTGCGACGTTGCTCTCCGGGTGGGAGCAACCCGAATTTCACAGAGACGCCTCTGTGACTATAATGTACCAAAATACCCAAATACCCAATCCACAATCTCTATGCTTGTCAGTCGTTTCTCACCATGGCTACCAGATAACAGAGGGGAGGGGGGAGGGCAGATGCTATTCCGGCGGGCTGGACTTTGTTTATAGTAGAGATGCCTTGCCCAGGGTACATACACATCCCCACTCTCTCGGCCAAAGAGATTTTAGGACATTCAGTTGTGCAAGCGCTGACGAAGCCGGGTGGGTGAAAGCTATGCGTGAGTAGTAGACTTTAAGAAGTTTGAGTGAAAACGTTAAATAATTCTTCTTCAATCATTTTTTTCCTTTTTTCAGGGTTCAATTATTTGGAAAGTTTTAGCGCGGCGGTGACCTACAGCACGGATGTGCCAGAGAACCCCACCAAAACTCAGCAGTGCTTCACCGGAAAGAACGCGCCCAGCAAGCACTATGCCAAAATGTACTGTGAGCGTATCCTGTACGGGACATACCTCTGGATCATGGCCAAGAACAAGCTAGGCCTCTGCAAACTCCGCGCTTATGGTCGTCCCATATACTGTGAGTCTGTTTTTGGGGGGGATGGTGTTTTTTTCTCTCTCACATTTTCCCCATAGTTTTTGTATGTGTGAGCTATTAATAATGTCCATGGATCATGGCCAAGCTCAAGAACAAGCTAGGCCTCTGCAAACTCCGCGCCTATGGTCGTCCCATGTACTGTGAGTCTTGGGGTTTGTGTGGGTTTTGTTTTGGTGATGGTGGTGTTTTATCACATTTTCCCATATGTTTTTGGTCTGTGTGAGCTATTAATAATGTCCTTGGATCATGGCCAAGCTCAAGAACAAGCTAGGCCTCTGCGAACTCCGCGCCTATGGTCGTCCCATATACAGTGAGTCTTGGTTTTTGTGTGTGTTTTTTTGGGGTGATGGTGGTGTTTTATCACATTTTCCCATATGTTTTGTATGTGTGAGCTATTAATAATGTCCTTGGATCATGGCCAAGCTCAAGAACAAGCTAGGTCTCTGCAAACTCCGCGCCTATGGTCGTCCCATGTACTGTGAGTCTTGGGGTTTGTGTGGGTTTTGTTTTGGTGATGGTGGTGTTTTATCACATTTTCCCATATGTTTTTGGTCTGTGTGAGCTATTAATAATGTCCTTGGATCATGGCCAAGCTCAAGAACAAGCTAGGCCTCTGCGAACTCCGCGCCTATGGTCGTCCCATATACAGTGAGTCTGGGTTTTTGTGTGTGTGTTTTTTGGGGTGATGGTGGTGTTTTATCACATTTTCCCATATGTTTTGTATGTGTGAGCTATTAATAATGTCCTTGGATCATGGCCAAGCTCAAGAACAAGCTAGGTCTCTGCAAACTCCGCGCCTATGGTCGTCCCATATACTGTGAGTCTGGGGTTGTTTGTGTTTTGGGGGTGATGGTGGTGTTTTATCACATTTTCCCATATGTTTTTGGTCTGTGTGAGCTATTAATAATGTCCTTGGATCATGGCCAAGCTCAAGAACAAGCTAGGCCTCTGCGAACTCCGCGCCTATGGTCGTCCCATATACAGTGAGTCTGGGTTTTTGTGTGTGTGTTTTTTGGGGTGATGGTGGTGTTTTATCACATTTTCCCATATGTTTTGTATGTGTGAGCTATTAATAATGTCCTTGGATCATGGCCAAGCTCAAGAACAAGCTAGGCCTCTGCAAACTCCGCGCCTATGGTCGTCCCATATACTGTGAGTGTGGGGTTGTTTATGTGGGTGTTTTTTTTGGGGGGGTGTTTTCGCACATTTTCCCATATGTTTTGTATGTGTGAGCTATTAATAATGTCCTTGGATCATGGCTAAAAACAAGCTAGGCCTCTGCAAACTCCGCGCCTATGGTCGTCCCATATACTGTGAGTGTGGGGTTGTTTATGTTGGAGGGGGTTCTCAAATTTCCCCATAATTATGTGTTTGTATGTGTGAGCTATTAATAATGTCCTTGGATCATGGCCAAGCTCAAGAACAAGCTAGGCCTCTGCGAACTCCGCGCCTATGGTCGTCCCATATACAGTGAGTCTGGTTGTTTGTGTTTTGGGGGTGGGGTGGGGTTTTATCACATTTTCCCATGTTTTTGGTCTGTGTGAGCTATTAATAATGTCCATGGATCATGGCCAAACTCAAGAATCAGCTAGGTCTCTGCAAACTCCGCGCCTATGGTCGTCCCATATACTGGGGTTTTGGGGGTTTGTTTTTTGTTGTTTTTTCTCACATTTTCCCATGTTTTGTGTATGTGTGATCTATGAATAATGTCCATTTGCATTGAGCGTTAGTGTTATACAAGGAACCTCCCTTATACGGTGGAACCTCTCTTATAAGACCTTACAAAATCATCTAAAATGAGGTCTTATAAGGGAGGGGTCTTATAAGGGAGGTAATTTTAATACCTACAAAGAAGGGCAATGTCTCAGAGAAGTAGGTCTTATGTGGGAGGGAGTCTTATAATGGGAGGTCTTATAAGGGAGGTTTCACTGTATTTACTTAACTTAGCTTAGGACCATTGCTCCAAGAGGAGCATAGTCCATTGACGACATATTTCACTGGCCTCCCCGCTGCATGCAGACAGCCGACACATTCCGATTTCGGAGGAGCTCAAAGGAGAAACTAATTTTGGAAGTTGGTTTTTTTTTAAAGGCGGGAGAACGGACCAATAAGTCAGAAAAATAATAGACAATAACAAGAAAGGGAAAAGGCA
>CM065710.1:26679715-26694715 GCA_017654935.2 Phymorhynchus buccinoides
CCTACTTCTCTGAGACATTGCCCTTCTTTGTAAGTATTAAAATCACCTCCCTTATAAGACCCCTCCCTTACAAGACCTCACGCTTCTCGGCCTTTTGGCTAAGACAGTGATTCAGGAACATACATTTTTGTTTATACCTTGGTTGGTTTGTTCAGCCCGTCGTACATGGCGAAAGCCGATACGCGACGTTAAACTGAACTTCCATCCAAGACCTCATTTTGGATGTTTTTTTCAGGGCCGGATCACAGACTTTTGAAGGGGGTGCTTGAAACATTTTTTTAGGCCGGGGTCCAGGGGCCGCCTAGGCCCCGGTGGGGTCCAGGGGCAAAGCCCTGGTGGGGGGTCCCTGCCGAAAGCGAGTTTTCAACATTTTAAAACTGTTTTGTGCATCTCCTGTGCTCAGAACAGAACTTCTTAAGAGCGTTTTATCAGTTTTGCACCTTGCTTAGCTTGCAGTCACAACACACAAAAGACAATCAAACATTATCACCTTATTGCAAGAGCATCTCCTTTGTCCTTTTTTTTTGGACAGCCGAGGGGGTGGGGTGTGTGTGCTGCAGCACCCAAAGCACCCCCCCCCGCCCCCCCCCCCCCCCCCCCCCTAGATCCGGCCCTGCTTTTTGAAGGTCTTATAAGGGAGGTTCCACTGTATTGGTAATATAAGTATTGGTATTTGAGTTGCTTTTCTATGACATTTCTACGAAATTCGGGCTGCCCCCCCCCCCCCCCCGTACACTCTCTATGTGTGTATGTGTGTGTGTGTGTGTGTGCGTGTGCGTGTGCGTGTGTGTGTGTGTGTGTGTGTGTGTGTGTGTGTGCGTGTGTGTGTGTGTGTGACTGAAGGGGAAGGTGGGGAGGGACGGGGTAAATTTTGAACAAATGACAACTCTTCCGTTGTCACTGGGTTCTCTAACGTGCGCAAAAGTGCACGGGGACCTCGGTTTTTTGTTTGTTTGTTTGTCGTCTCATCCGAACGACTTCGCGTTCAGACCCACTGACCCACCACGATTAAGTCCCTCTTAGTCCCTTAGGTGTTTTTTTCTGGGTGGCTGTGACCCACATACAAATTCCCCCAACTTCAAATTGAAGCTGCTGCTATAAAATGATGTTTCGTTTTCAATGTGGGGGCATTTGTATGGGAGTCAAGCCTGGTCAAAACAAGATTTAGGAAAATTAATGACCCCTCATTTGTATTGGCAATCTTGTACTTTAGACACCCCCCCCCCCCCTCAATATTTATTCCTCTTATGATAACACGTCTAGGCAATTACCCCTCAAATAATGACTTTGAGATGGAGGGTCGTATGCATGAGGGGGGTATTTAAAGTACAATTTTTTTTGGAATGAAACTATTGTTAATGGATACAACTAAAAAAATAAAATTTAAAAAAGTGCCTGGGCCGAGAATGAGACCCGGAACACACACATACACACACACGCACGCACGCACGCACGCACGCACGCACGACACACACGCACACGCACACACGCACACGCGCACACACACACACACACACACACACACACACAAAACCGAACAACTCTCCTACTATAGACTCACTTCGTGTTAACACGAGTGAGCCAAAAATGGGTGGTACTCGTCAGCACTCTAAGTGTTTTGTGTTATGATGCTGTGTTCCTTTTATAATTACAGAATCCAACTTACAGGGAAACTGTACCAACACTAAAGAATGCATGGGAGACCTGGTCTGCGATTCGGGAAAATGCAGTACGTTTTTGTTGTTGTCTGTTTGTTTGCGATAGGCCGTGTACACACATAAGCGGATATTCCATGCGGAAACCCGTGCGCAATCCATAAATAAGTGAAACAAAGAAGGGGAAAGATTTGCGCACATGTCCGAATTTCCCCAATATGTGTAAACTTTAAGGCCGTGTACACACACAAGCGGATATTCGATGCGGAAACCCGTGCGCAATCCATAAATAAGTGAAACAAAGATTTGCGTACGTGTCCGAATTTCCCCTATATGCGTAAGCTTTTATCCTTCTTTCTTCCACTTATTTAGGGTTTTCCGTACAGAACTTACGCGTCTAATGTGAACCCAGCCTGACTGTTTGTGTGACAGTGACCATTTGTTGCTCTGTTTTTGTCTGTCTGTCTGTTTATCGGTCCAGCAATCTATTATGTGGTCTGTACGGCTGTTAGTACATTATCTCTTTCGAGAGAACTGATATAGTGCAAACTTCTGTCGAGTGACTCAACTCTTCATCTTCTTCTTCTTCTTCTTCTTCTTCTTCTTCTTCTTCAGCGTTCCCAAGCCAATACGGCCATAACGGTTTTCAGTTTTGACTGGTCTCCCCGCTGCGTACAGCCGACACCTTCCGATTTCGGAGGAGCTCAAAGGAGAAAAAGTATGTGGAAGATTAAAAAAGACATGCAGAACGGGCCAATAAGTCAGAAAGATAGTAGATGATAGAAAGCAAAGGGAAAAGGCAGAGTCAAAAGAGAGTGGCAAATAAGAGAGCGTATTTTCACCCTCAGATGCAAATTTTAAGGGACTTTCTGCGCGATCCAGTAGAACTTATTTTAGATCTAGCCTAGACAACTTGTGGCAGAAAGGCCTAACAGACGATTGAAATACGTAGAACGTCATTGACCTACTGATAAGTAACGGTTGTGTTCGCGCACGCGTCCTAAATTTAATGGGTCATCTCACCCTCTACATGAGATTTTAAAGGGTAAATCTCACGCACAGTTTCATATTCTATGGGGTGATTTGAGAGCTCTAGTGCGTACATACACACAAGCTGTACGTTTTCAGAAGCCCTGAACGATAGCTGATATGCAGACATTAGGCCTCTATTTGTCCGTCTGTTTATTTGATTCATGAGTGTTCCCGCTTATTCATTTCACTACATTCGCCTCTCTTTACTCAGCCTCACTAAAAAAAAGCCTACCTAAAAATAATTTTTAAAAAGTTTAAAAGTGGGGTGGGGTGGGGTGGGGGTGGGGGGTGTTAGGAAAAAGGGGGGGGGGGGAGAAAAGGAACGAGGAAAAAAGAGGAAAGGAAGGAAAAAAGAAAAGAAAGGGCTAAAAATGAAGGCGGAAGTGGTGGTGGGTTGCATGATGATGTGAGCAAGATAGCGGAGAGCGGATGAATGATTGGGTGTGTGGTGTGAGAGTTACATATTTGTGAATGTAAATTTATGTTTCATACTTTTTTTTAAAAATATTTTTTTTATTTTACACGTGCGTTGTACAATGCCAATGGACAAAAAAGAAACTTATGACTTATGAGTGTTTTTAATATCTGGGTTTAACCAAACTTCTGTCGAGGCATACCACTTTGTTCCGTGTTGTGTGTTGACTGTTGTTTACATGTAACATATTCAAGATTAGAAGGCTATTGCCAGTCTTGAATAAATGTTGATTTTGTTGTTGCGTACACAATTCTCTCCACAATCGTTGTTGTGTACTACTGTGTTTTCCCCCGGGGGGTGGGGGGGGGGGGGGGGGGGGGGGGGGGGGGGGGGGTGTCTTTTGTATAAATAGTTTCCCCACCTTCTGGAAGTTCTGTGCTTGTAACTTCCTCTAATCTGTCACTCTCTTTGACTCTGCCTTTTTTCCCTTTGCTTACTGTCATACTACTTTCTTTCTGCCTTACCGGTCCATTCTCCTGCCATATATCTTTTTTTTCACGAAACACTTTCAAAAACATTTCCTCCTCCAGCCGAAGTCGGACTGGCTGGGCCTAACTATTTCTTAGTTAGGCGCATAACAGCAGCATGACGCATCTGCGCTTTTATTTGACAGGAAACTGTCTGAGCGATGTATGGGTAATGGTAATAATGTAGACAACGTGACACATCCTTTTTCTGAGGATGATGTTCTGTTTGCTTTCTTTCTGGTTGTTATCCATGCTTTGCTAGGCGATGTTGTCGTAAGTACCTTTGGTGGGAGGGAGTTCGTTCATTAATAGAGAGTTTCCTTCCATTAATCATGTCACTACATTCTCCTGTCTTACTTCATTTGATTCATGTTTTGGTTATATTTGTGGTTGGAGGGAGTTAGTTCATTAATAGAGAGTTTCCTTCCATTAATCATGTCACTACATTCCCGTCTCTTACTTCATTTGATTCATGTTTTGGTTATATTTGTGGTTGGAGGGAGTTAGTTCATTAATAGAGAGTTTCCTTCCATTAATCATGTCACTACATTCCCGTCTCTTACTTCATTTGATTCATGTTTTGGTTTTGCATGTGGTGGGAGGGAGTTAGTTCATTAATAGAGAGTTTCCTTCCATTAATCATGTCACTAAATTCCCGTCTCTTACTTCATTTGATTCATGTTTTGGTTTTGCATGTGGTGGGAGGGAGTTAGTTCATTAATAGAGAGTTTCCTTCCATAATCATGTCACTACATTCCCCTGTCTTACTTCATTTGATTCATGATTTGGTTATATCTGTGGTTGGAAGGAGTTAGTTCATTAATAGAGAGTTTCCTTCCATTAATCATGTCACTAAATTCCCCTGTCTTACTTCATTTGATTCATGATTTGGTTATATCTGTTTGGAAGGAGTTAGTTCATTTAGAGAGGGAGTTAGTTCTAGAGAGTTTCCCACCATTAACCTTTTGTCGCATTTTAGCACCACAGTGATTCAACACCTGTGTCACTAAAAAGCATCAAATTGGGGTCTATTATCCACAGACCCTATTGTCTTAGTTAGGAATTGATAGAAATATGTCACAGAAGAATCCCCCAATACCTCCGCCCAAGTAAATTAATCATTTTCGCTGAAATATGGCTGGCCGGTGAAATCATCATATCACTACAATCCTCCTCTTCTCGTAGCCTCGCTATTTCGATGCTCGTTTGATTCATTTTTGGGTATTGTTTTCTCTAGAAGTGTGGCCTTTCGGCCATGTGGGGTATTTGTTTGTGTGTTTGTTTTCTTGCTTATTTTATGCTACGCAGAAAGGGACGTTGGCAAAGCCTGTCAGCCTGGAGAATGCAAGAGCGAGACGTTTTGCGACCCGTCCATAGACCAGTGCAGTAGGTCTTCTACTTCTTCTTCTTCTTCTTCTTCTTCTTCCGATTGGGGATGTTTATCTTGCCCCACGCCCAAAGTCTTCGTTTAGACTGCTATTGGCGCACAGGATGCATGTTTTGTGAGTTCGTGTCATCCATTCCACCGGCACAACACGGCCTACTCGTACCGAATAGTGGAATGGGCTTTAACGTGCGCGCAAGATCTTGTGCGTGCGTTCGCACACGGGACCTCGGTTTTGGGTCTCATCCGAAGGACCAGGAAATAGGAGTAAAGTATCTTTCCCCAAGGATACAACACCGTGACCAGCCGGGTTCGAACCCACCGCACCCGCAAACCTGTTGGATTACGAGCGGCGACTCTAACCAACCGGCCACGGCGCCTCCATCTTTGATTGTCAATTGTGATTGTCAATCCTTCTAAACATGTGCACTATTTCGCGCTCACGCTTGCGCACACGCACACACTTTTTGTTGTTGCAAAAGAAATTGTGCCAAGCTGATCCCAACATGCATTATTTCAGGCGTGTTATCTTACAGACGCTAGGGCCTACTCATCTCCTATAAAGTTTATTTCAAAATTTGCATAGTTATGTAAATCTGTATAATAACGTAAGTTCCTTGTTATATTATAGTACAACGTTTAAAACTTACTGCTACATACATATTTCAATAAGTTCAACAGCACAAACCTCAATGAAGAAAACATACTCGTCGTTATGTTTGAAAAAAGACATTTGTTTTTCAATTTCGGCTTACACAATTGTAACGGTTGCAAGAAGATCTAGGACGCTGGGAAAAAAACATTAATCCTCCAGAAAAAAATTCAGGAGACTGTTCCAGAGCATCGGAAAGCATTGCCTTGAATGCCTGGTAGCAAACAGTGGTCCAGCAATCCGTCAACAGTGTAAAGGTGTTTTGTGATTTCACCCGCTGATGTTTATCGCCTCTGGCAGTCACATTACATTTTCATTTTGAATGGGGTTTTTTGTCTTCGATTTTACAGCCAAGAAAGGCTGAACTATCATTTTCACATGAAATGCAGTTTATGGTTTATTTTATTGAACCCATGGTGTTATTGCAAAGTCAATATCCCCTATTTTTGGTGAGCAGTATATGTATGTATGTATGTATGTATGTATGTATGTATGTATGTACGTACGTACGTATGTATGTATGTATGTATGTATGTATATGTATGTATGTATGTGTATGTATGTATGTATGTATGTAGATGAATGTATTCCGTGACGTTCCGCCTGACATGATCTTTAATTTCTTGAAAGAGATTAATATATTTCATCTGATGTAAGCTACTGTGATGTTTTTAATTCTAGCTAGACGTGTCATGTTTTTACTAGCTAAAAGTTTTTGATTTATTAATGTTGTTTTTTTAACAAAAGTATTTTAACCAAAAAAACCTTGATTTTGTTTTTACCTTGTGTTTTTATCCCTTTTTAATGCGTGGTAAGATTCAACGTGGTGACAGCCCTGACATGGCCTTTGTTGTCGACGGGGCTATAATTTTAATCTTAACCCTTTCACCGCCAATGTCACATTTTTGCACCACAATGATTTGACACCCATGCCATTAAAACCCTTGAAATCAGGGTCTATTATTCAATGATATTGTGTTCTTAAATTTGGGCAGTAAGGATTGACCCTATTCTAAAATGTGTCACAGAGAAATCCCACAATATTACAGACGAAATCCTTTCTGTAGCCAAGTACGTTTAATGGAATTTTGTGGCTCAAAGATGGCTGGCGGTGAAAGGGTTAATCTTAATCGTAATGTATGTATGTATGGCACACCTGTTTACTCTACTCTTTTCGAGTAGTATTCTACTCAATTTGGACCTCTACTACTCTTCAAAATTGAAAATAATGCTCTAATTACTCATTCTCAGTGAACATTGTTTGATGGCTTAATAAATAAAACTACACATTTTGTTGCCAACACTACACATTTCAGCTGTCCAGACTACTCCAGACTTATGTAGGGGGTGAACAGGGTTATGCGACGTATGAGCGAGGGTCATAATAGCGAGTCCCGAAACAGTGAGAACACAACAGCGAGTGTCCCAAAATAGCCAGTTCCAAAACAGCGAGTCCCAAAATAGCGAGTGGGACATACCATCGAAAGGGACGAAATAGCGAGTGCTATTTCAGCGAGTCCCGAAACAGCGATTTTTTTTTTTCACGATGAGTTTACTTAGGTAATCGTAATCGGTTTCAATTTGCACCATTACCTGCGTTTGTCTTTTGAATAACTTGAAATAAAGTAACAAATATTGAAACATACGACAATTGGTTGCTTTTATATTTTCTGGAGAACTCGCTGTTTTGGGACTCGCTCTTTCGACTGTCTCTGTTATGGTATCCTCGCTATTTTGTCACTCACGCTGTTTTGGGACTCGCTGTTTTGGGATTCGCTGATTTGGGGCATTCGCGGTTTTGTCCTCGCTGTTTTGGGATGCGCTGTTTCGGGACTCGCTATTGTGGGATCCACCCGGTGAACAGGTCTGCTATGGTATTTCAGTGCTGGAGGTAAACGCGCAGTGTGACGGGAAGTACCCTTGCCCTTCCGGTTCCTCCTGCCAAAATGGCCGCTGCCGCTGTAAAGAGCTCTACACCCAACATGGGGCACAGATGTGCAGTAAGTACACTAGTAGAACCGATCCTAATTAATGAAGAAAATAATGAACAGGAGAGAGAGAGAGAGAGAGAGAGAGAGAGAGAGAGAGAGAGAGAGAGAGAGGAGAGAGAGAGAGAGAGAGAGAGAGAGAGAGACTGGACACTGGAAAACTATTTGACAAGGATAAAAGAGAGAGAGAGAGAGAGAGAGAGAGAGAGAGAGAGAGAGAGAGAGAGAGAGAGAGAGAGAGAGACTGAGAGAGAGAGACTATTTGACAAGAGATAGAGAGAGAGACTGGACACTGGAGAACTATTTGACAGAGGAGAGAGAGAGAGAGAGACTGGACAGAGAGAGAGAGGAGAGAGAGAGAGAGAGAGAGAGAGAGAGAGCCGATCAAACACCGTATCGGGGGTGCTTGCAAGAGCAATGAGAATATTGATGATGATGATGATGATTGATATTGATGATGATGATGATGATGATTTCGACGACGACGACGATGATGATGATGACGACGACGACGACGATGATGATGATAATGATAATGATAATGACATGGGTGCAACTCCCCCAAATGAAAAACACTGAACGGCAGGTACAGGGGCAGAGCCCCGTCAGACGATTCAGGGGGACAACTTAAGAGAGAGAGAGAGATAACGAGACAGACAGTTAAAATGATAGACAGAGACAGTTTGAGTGTGATAAGCCTTGTAAAATTATTACATTGCCTTTGTAAACTTCCAAGAGAGACAACAAACAAAGTTCAAAACGCCCCAAATCGCTTGCAGTCCCCAAAACATTTTTTGGGATGAATTAAAAAAGCCAGCGATTTAATGCTCCCAAAAAATAGATGATTTTGACCAAAAAACAGATGCTTGTGGCAAATCGAGGGTTACCTGCCAGATCATGATATATCGACAAAAATGAGTTTTTCATTTTGTTTAATAGAAACACTCTAAAAGGGGTATATTTTCATGCTATCAGATGTTTTAGGCGATATGACTTGTAAATTGTGAGTTATTAATGCTACCATCCAAGAACTGACCAAACTCCTGCAACTCAGATCATGAGATATCCGAATGTATCCTTCAGCTTACCAACAAAAGTCTCAAAACTTGAAATTTCGCCCTCGCTGAAGTAGTAGGGGAATACGGGCTTAAAACTTGTTCAGCATGTGCGAGCAGACACTTTCGTCTTACAACTGACCGGCTGATCAGATGACAACTGAGGAATGTCTTTGTTCAGTCGGAAGGAATTCAGTCACAAGGGCCCATGAGACGAGCAGTTAATGTTTAGCATCGTAACATAGGCGCGTGTTTGATTTGAAATTTCCTTTCCCCCATAGTATCCCGAGCGCTGGTCTCCCTTCTTAAGGTTGAGTACCTGCGGGTTTTTACCCCCCCTTCCCCTCCCCTCCAAAGTGGTCCGTGAGCTGATCTTGTTCGGGAGGGGGCGGCCCCAGACACTTGTGACGTCGCGAGGATGTCTTGCGTATCGGCCCCTTCAGTGGGACAACTCACTTGGTGTCTGAGATCCTTCGAAAGGACTCCCAGTCACCCCCCCCCCCCTCCAACTTGGATCAGACAAGTGACTTAGTGCCCCACATGGCCGAAAACAAAGAGGGCGTGTTTATTTTTGAAAGACTAGGGTCATATAACCACAGACTGTAATGGGACATCTTGTGAGTCACGTGAGCTAGTGGCGGCTCTCTCTCTCTCTCTCTCTCTCTCTTCTCTCTATCTCTCTCTCTCTCTCTCTCTCTCTCTCTCTCTCTCATCTCTCTCTCTCTCATTGGAAAAAAAGAAATCGGCAACTCTCTCTCTCTCTCTCTCTCTCTCTCTCTCTCTCTCTCTCTCTCTCTCTCTCATTGGAAAACAAGAAATCGGCAACACTCTCTCTCTCTCTCTCTCTCTCTCTCTCTCTCTCTCTCTCTCTCTCTCTCTCTCTCTCTCTCTCTCTCTCTCTCATTGGAAAAAAGAAATCGGCAACTCTCTCTCTCTCTCTCTCTCTCTCTCTCTCTTCTCTCTCTCTCTCTCTCTCTCTCTCTCTCTCTCTCTCTCGCTCTCTCCAAACGTGTTTTGTTTGTCTTTAATCAGCATAACAGTTTTCATTCTAGTGAATTGCCAATGTTAGAGAGTAAACAATATTGTTCATACATTCGTACGTTTTCGTGGGATTACATGTCATGCAGATACTGTTCACTTTTCCATTCCAATCCTGCTTACCACCACCCTCCCTTTCCCCCCATTTTAATTACCCCTGGTATTTCATTACCGCCTGGTATGCAGTACTGCGGTATAGTAGTTGACCAAACAGTAATGAACGCACAAAGATCACAAGGGCGGTAATGCTGACACTTGTTTGATGCCTACATCACAAACGATGGGTCACCTAAAAGCTATCGATGTTGTCTGTCTCTCAATCTCTGTCTGTCTGTCCGAATCTTTCTGTCTATCTGTCTGTCTCTGTCTGTCTGTTTGTCTGTCTGTCTGTCTATGTCTCTTTCTGTCTGTCAGTCACACACACACACACACACACCACACACACACACACACACACACACACACACACACACACTCGCGCACGCAACGCACGCGCACACACATATTGAAATGTGTATGTGGTTTTTTTTCTCGTGTTTCTTTGTCTGTCATTCCTTTTTTTTTGTAAGTCTGCCCACTCTGCAAATTACCATTATCTCATAAAGATCACAAGAGGCAAAAGCTCTTTTTAGCAATACAGCACACCTCCACACCAAATAACCTTTTATTTTCTTACAAACTATTATTTTGTGCCTGCCCTTAAATCGCATATCCACACAAGGGCAATAGCGTACAATACAATCTTATTGATTATCAGTTGTAGGCCTACATAATACTGTATTTTTTTCCAGAGTAGGGTAGGAGTCGAATGCGTTTGTTTACTTCATAACATTTTATTTTTACTCTGAATATCTAAATGTTCCTGTTCAATTGTTATCAAACTCGTAAATCAAAGTGTTTGTTGTTAAAAAAAAGTAAGAGAAAACTACTTTGGTAGCCTTCTGAACGCTTTTTGTTTTCCCACTGACTCACGTATCGCAGTCTGGCTTTACGTGAAAACGTGATTTTCAACCCTGTACGCATTTGCTCACTCAGTGTATGTCGGCATATAACAAAAGGGTCACTTTGATGTTCACCACCACTGGTATGGCCAGAGCAGAGCACGTGAGGATACTCCAGTATGTAAATGAGTCTCGGCCGGTCTCTGTCCCGTGTTGCGTCAGACTGAACTGAGACATATGACTATACTCGTGACAGGCTGGGTGTTTAGAGCGCCTTGTGGATTGAATGCCCCCGGCCTTTTTGTTATAGCGCTACCCCTACCTACTTTGATTAATTATTGTGATAAAACTAAACATTGTGTTGTTACATTTCTTTCTCTTGCTAATGGCGAAGATATCAAAGTAAACGCCTAAACTCTTTCCGCGCTACAAAGGTTTCGTTAATTGATGTACTTAAGCTTCAAACTTTGAATTCCGTTTTTCTCCAAACTACTGAAACGCGATATACGCTACTCTGGCAGGCAACCCTCGATTAATGAAAAGACCATCTAACCCTAACCCTATCCCTAACCACGGAAAGAACCAAGAAATAGAGCAGGAGGGTGTAAATCTACATATTTGCCGAGAAATCGATGTACAAAGCCATGCACTTATACTATTTTTTTTTGCTGGAACCATTCCTTTTTTTTGGTTGATAAATTTTAAGTCATTAAAAAACACTGAAGTTCAGTTTCTGGTCGAATTAAAAATACTGAAATCAGTGTAAAAATGAAAGAGTAGCTCCCATGTGATGATGATGACGATGACAATGACGATGATGATGATGATGACGATGGTGATGATGATTCATTTACTAACACAGAACCTATCAAACACTGGGGTGCTTGCAAGAGCGATGAGAATATTTTGATAATGACGACGACGACGATGATGATGATGATTCATTACCTATCACAGAGCCTGTCAAGCACCGTATCGGGGGTGCGTGCAAGAGCGATGAAAATTGCGAGGTCGGCACGTGCAAACACGACTTGTGTGTTTGCAGGGAAAACCAAGAAGTGTCTAAACAAGACTCGAGTACCTGCAGTAAGTCTCTCTCTGTCTGTCTGTCTCTCTGTCTGTCTGTCTGTCTGTCTCTGTCTCTCTGTCTGTGTCTCTCTGTCTCTCTGTCTCTCTCTCTCTCTCTCTGTCTGTCTGCCTCTGTCTCTCTCTCTCTGCCTCTGTCTCTTCGTCTATAGTATGATAGTTGTTCGGTGTGTGTGTGTGTGTGTGAGAGAGAGAGAGAGAGAGAGAGAGAGAGGAGAGAGAGAGAGAGAGAGAGATCTGTGTGAGTGTGAGGTGTGTGTGTGTGTGTGTGTGTTGCGTCCGTGGTCTAATCTCCAAACTTTAACGTTGGCATTTCCTCGGGAAATAGAAGGCATACATTGTTCAAACTTTGCACACATATATAGATGTCTATGCAAGCTTTCAAACAATAATGATTTGAATAATTAAGTACTTAAAACAACACTGTAAACAGATAACATTTTAGGTTAATGGGTTAGAGAGTATTCAACAGGCAACATGAGTTAAGAAACTGATCAACACTGAAAGCCTCGATAGCTCATTGGTAGAGTTGTCTGTCATGCCAATGGTTCTGGGTACGATTCTCGACACGGGCACTTTTTTTGAAGTATCCATTAACGATAGTTTCATTTGTACTTTAATTTTTTTTTTATTGGCAATCTTGTACTTTAGATCCCCCCCCCCCCCCTCAATCTTTGTTTGTTGTTGTCCCACATGTTCCTGTTCGAGTGAGCCTTGAAGGCTTTGCCTCTTGTTTTTATTATGCTATAACTCAGTGAAAGAAAAAACGACAACACGTCACACATTGTATTGACAACACTATCGTTACTAAAGATGGGCAATTTTGATGACAGAATCATGCGACTGTGTGTTCTTTTGTTCTTTTTTTCTTCTTTCTTTTTCTTTTAGGACAGAAACTTGGAGCTGAATGCGACGACAGAACTTCAGAGACGAGCTGTAACACCGGAGCAGTGTGCGAGGACAGAGTGTGCAGTGAGTCTTATTGTTGACAATTAATAGTTTTAAGTGAAAAGGTAATGATTATGCATTCGTAGTTTCTCCCCGTAGCGAAATCGGCGACATTTCAATCTTGAATATCTCAAAAACGGCTGAGCGGATTTCGTTCATATTTTCAGAATTTACTACAAAGTAGATTTGCAACACTTCCGGTATAAAACTGAACCGGAAGTACGAACCGGAAGTGCCCCAGCTATGGTCAGGCAGCTTTTATTTGGTTCACGGAATAGCCAAAACCGGAAGTGACGTCACAAAACTAACTATTGGATTTTGTAGCCCTTACTCTGGCCCAGGTCTGAAAGGAGTTTGTTGACGATATGTTACATAGTTTGGAAGTTATTTAAAGATATGTAAATTTGGTTGTGTCACTAATTCCTATATATGGATTTTTTTGTTTTTAAAAATTTTTCATCCGATTTGGATGAAATTTCGCATGAATATCGAAGGACACTATTCTAGATTGTCAGTATTAAACCGATTGGCCAAAATTTGGCTGAAATATGGCCAATATTGGCAAATGTTGGCAAAACTTTAATCTTCAGTAACTTTGAAATGGCTGTACGCAATACTTTCATTTTGTTCAGTGTTTACTAAAGAGTAACATTGCAATAACTTCGCAATAACTTCGAATGCATATTTCGGTGTAAAATGGCCTCACATACAGTTATCAGTGTGTTTCAACGGAGGAGAAAAAAGGTCTGTTTGTTTGTTTGTTTTGTCTGTCTGTCTGTCCGTTTTGTCTGTGACAGCGATAACTCGAGAACGCTTGGATATATCAACATGAAAATGTACAGGTGGATACTAGGGGTCAAAAGCTTGGACAAGTTCGAATTTGAGCAAACTCGGGTTAGCGGTTAAGGGTTTAGGTTAAGATTAGGGTTAGGGTTAGGGGTACAAGCGTGTGTCGCGACTGGGTCAGTTTACGCAAGTACTCTAGTTATTATTATTATTATTATTATTATGATTATTATATGATGATGATTATTATTATTATTACCAGTATCATTATTATTATTATTGTTATTATTATTATTATTATTATTATTATTGTTGTTGTTGTTGTTGTTGTTGTTATTATTATCAGTATCAGTATAATTATTATTATTATTATTATTATTATTATTATCATTATTAACCCTTTCACCGCCAAAGTCACATTTTAGCACCACGGTGATTTAACACCTGTGTCACTAAAAGGCATCAAATTGAGGTCTATTATCCAAAGACCCTATTGTCTTAGTTTTGGGAAGTAAGGATAGACCTTATTTTATAGTCGTCACAGAAGAATCCCCAATACTGCAAAATGGATTTAATGGAAATGTTTGGCTGAAATATGGCTGGCGGTGAAAGGGTTAATTTTCTTTTCTTTTTCTTTCCCTAGAATTGACGTTAAGAGAGAACTGCCGGGGTAACGAACAACACTGCAAGTCGGGGTTGGTGTGTGACCACAATATATGTAGTGAGTATTTCAAGCCAAAACGTTCTTAGTGGGCGTTCTTGTAGCTACGGTTTTACACGTCTGTTATTGTTCAAACAATTTGGGACTTTCCTGGTGTTGCACTGCCTCCAGGATCGTTCCCACCATCTTTAGTATCTACTAATGTCCCATATGTGTCTGTTCCAGACCGGAGGACGTTAAGCAGATTTTCACTCAGCGGGCGGTTCTTTAGCGAGCGCGCGCGCGCGCGCGTGTGTGTGTGTGTGTGTGTGTGTGTGTGTCAGGTCAAGTCAAGTCTAGTCAAAATTATCTTTAACCCTTTCACCGCCAGCCATATTTCATCCAAAAATGTCCATTAAATTTACCTGGGTAGAGAACAAAATCCATCTGCAGTATTGGGGATTCTTCTGTGACATATATAAAATAAGGTCTATCCTTACTTCCCAAAACTAAGACAATAGGGTCTTTGGATAATAGACCCCAATTTGATGCCTTTTAGTGACATAGGTGCTAAATCACTGTGGTGCTAAAATGCGACTTTGGCGGTGAAAGGGTTAATGAGAATGAAAGAATAACTTATAAGCTCGAGCAGATTTCTTGTCCTCTTGTGTGTCGTGTGTGTTGTGTGTGTGTGTGTGTGTGTGTGTGTGTGTGTGAGAGAGAGAGAGAGGGAGAGAGAGAGAGAGAGAGAGAGAGAGAGAGAGAGAGAGAGAGATGGTGTTTGTGTAAGTGTGCGTGCCTACGTGTGTTAGTGTTAGTGCGTGTGTGCGTGGTGCGTGCGTGCGCGCGCGCG
>CM065710.1:26697215-26702215 GCA_017654935.2 Phymorhynchus buccinoides
TGCACCGGCAGTCTGGTCTGTGATTCTGGGACGTGCAGTACGTGTCTGTCTGTCTGTCCGTCTGTCTGTCTGTACGTCTGTCTGTCCGTCTGTACGTCTGTCTGTCCGTCTGTATGTCTGTCTGTATGTCTGTCTGTCTGTCCGTCTGTTTGCTTGTCTGTCCGTCTGTCTGTCTGTACGTCTGTCTGTCCGTCTGTCTGTATGTCTGTCTGTCCGTCTGTCTGTCCGTCTGTTTGCTTGTCTGTCTGTCTGTCCGTCTGTCTGTCTGTCTGTCTGTCTGTGTCTGTCTGTCTGTCTGTCCGTCTGTCTGTCTGTCTGTCTGTCTGTCTGTCTGTCTGTCTGTCCGTCTGTTGGTCTGTTTGCCTGTCTGTACTGCTAAGCCTTCTTCTTCTTCTTCTTCTGCGTTCCCAGGCCATATGGCCATAATGGGTAAGGTACATACGTGTCCGGTTTTCAGTTTTCACTGGTCTCCCCCGCTAGCGTACAGCCGACACATTCCGATTTCGGAGGAGCTCCAAGGAGAAACATTTATTTGGAGGATTTGTTTTAGAATGGGCCAATATAAGTCATAAAGATAGTAGACGATGGGTAAGTGTGTATGTGTGCCTCTATAAAAGAATATTTGTTCTATTTTCTGAAAAACAAAAATTCATTTATTGCAAAACTTCTGATTATGCGACAATAGGTCTGTCTGGGGATCTACCTGATGGTAGAGTAACTTCCCCTGTTTGACCGATTGAATTAGGCAAGATCACTCCCACACGCCATGAAATTACTCCCCTTAATTATTTCCGAACATTGGGGTATGGAAAGCAAAGTGAAAAGACAGAGTCAATAAAGAGTGGCAGATTATATAGAGGAAGTTTCAAGCACAGAACTTCCCGAAGGTGGGGGGACTATTTTTTACGAAAGACCCCCCCCCCCCCCCCCCCCCCCCCCCCCCCCGGTATCCCCACGGGGAGTACTGTTGGCCAATCGGCTGCTCTTCCCGTCCAACAATCTGTGAGTGTAGCACTTTCGGTTTCCAATCCAGTCTATGCCTTGGTGCGTTCGGGTCAAAGTCATGGGGATCAGTGTGTTCTGGGGGAGCTGTCGGTGGACGGTCGTGGTGGCGCCCTCGGAGGAGGACCTCACTCACGCTGGCTCCGCGACTAAGAGAATAGTGTCGTCAGTAGGGGGCTTAGTAGGTGGTGTCCTGAACAGGCTCCACTGAACTCCACCGAAGTGACTCAGCAGAAGTGCAGTGTCTCCTCGGTTGGTTGCCTCCTGACGGCCTAACATAGATTCGCTCCCCTTGGACTGCTGGTCTCGGATTTTGCGACTTGAACAAACCGGGGTGTAGCTGCGAATTGGGATTCGGAACGAGCGGCGTGGGAGCAACGCCACTGTTCGGCCAAGAAGATGGGACAGCAAAAAAAAAATCTGAGTGTAGCTGTAACGAACGTATCCAACTAAGAAAGAACTGACCCGTGCATCTCAATTGCGCGTGTTTCACAATGACCCAAATTAGACGATTTTCGAAAAAATAATAATAAAAAAAAATAGGGGAGAGCACTTCGTGAAAATTAGAGTTGATTACCTCGACTTACTCGGTCAAAAGCATAGCAACCATGGCGGCATGGCGTCGAAGCTTGAAACCGCAGGATGCGAGTCAGCGACTTGTAAACATTGTTTGTGTGGAAAAAATGGGGGGGGGGGGGGGGGGGGGGGGGGGGGGGCAGTACACATAAGCTGATAGAACTTGCAAAACGTGACGTAAAAATATAAATGATATCAATTTTAGAATGACGCACGGTGTTCTAAGTGCTATCAGTCTACTCAAACGCGCGAGGCGAGAGCTGGGGATCTACCTGATGGTAGAGTAACTTCCCCTGTTTGAGCGATTGAATGAAGCAAGATCACTCCCACACGCCATGAAATTACTCCCCTTAATTATTTCCGAACAATTCCTAGTCGGTCTGTGTCCAGATTGCGCCTATTATAGTCATCAACCCCGCCCATTAAATTTTGAAATATGCGATAGTGCATAAGAGAACCAGACATATTGTCACATAATCAGAAGTTTTGCAATAAATGGATTTTTGTTTTTCAGAAAATAGAACAAATATTCTTTTATAGAGACACACACACACACACACACACACACACACACACACATAAAACCCCCACGAAATGTAATTTAAAACCCTTTCGCCGCCAGCCATTTTTCAGCCAAAATATTACCATTAAACCTACCTGGGTAGAGACCCCAAAAAATCTGAAATCTTGCGAATTCCTTTGTGACATGTTTAACATTAAGCCTATCCTTACCTCCCAAAATTATGAAAATAGAGTCTTCAGATAACAGGCCCTGATTTGATGGCTTCTAGTGACATGGGTGTTCAACCATTGTGGTGCAAAAATGCGACACTGGCGGTGAAAGGGTTTTTGTTTGTGGCTCAAGCCACAAACCTATAACTCACTTTGTCGGTCGGTCGGTCTGTCGGTCTGTCTGTCTGTCTGTCGGTCGGTCCAAAATTGTCGCACATTTTGACAAAATTGTCGCACTTCAAATCGAGGCTACACTTCAAATTGAAGCCGCACTTTAAAATGATGTATTTTAAAAGCGTACAAAATAATAAACATACGTAATACAGACACTACAACAGACACGACGAGTATGCGGTGCTTCTTTTGATGAGTATAAGTAGGATACATAGTTTTAAATGTTTTCCAAAAGATATAAAAAGTTACGAAAGGGTGCAGAGATAACATTCTGGTTTACAGATTAAAATGATTGAAAAGCCAGGGGAGGTGACTCATGATTGGAGTGGTAAAAATAGACCGCGTGCCACAAACTATTGCGATTTCGCGCTTGTTAATTAAATAGCTTTTGTAGTTTTGTGTTAGTTTTTGGTTCCTACTCTGAGTCAAAGAAAAAGAAAAGAAAACAAGTGCGGATTCGCAATCGTTTGTGGCGTGCGACAATTGAAAACAAAACATCATTTTAAAGAGCAGCCTCGATTTGAAGTGCGGTCTATTTTTACCACTGCAATCATTATATACACTGAATACACTAAACCAGAATGTTATCTCTGCACCATTTCGTAACTTTTTATATCTTTTGGAAGACATTTAAAACTATTTATCCTACTTATACTCATCGAAAGAAGCACCGCATACTCGTCGTGTCTGTTGCAGTGTCTGTATTACGTATGTTTATTATTTTCTACGCTTTAAAATGACGATTCATGTGCTCTGTTCAGTATATAATTCTTTCCATACGTAAGAACTGTAGATATGTAGATATGACAACTGAAATGTTACTTTATGTCCAAGTATTTTTTTCTCCTTTAAAATATGTGCGACAATTTTGCGAAATGTGCGACAATTTTGGACCGACAGACAGACCGACCGACAGACAGACTGACCGACCGACAGACAGACACCGACAGACAGACCGACCGACCAGACCTGACCGACCGACAAAGTGAGTTATAGGTGTGTGGCTTGAGTCACAAGCAAAAAGGAAAGAACATACCTATACTGGTCTCCAAAAGTTAAAGGCCGGCTTCTGTTATTGTACACTAAGACAACAATGAAGAAAATGGCAAAACTTAGGCTACTCAATAACTTTCCTTCCTGTTGCACGTGCCTGAACCAGTTTTGCAGACATTGCAGTACAGCAACAGCGTTTTCAGGTACGCTTAAAATGTGGCAAATTCACGAGAATTTCACGAAAGTTTGGTCTCTTTTCGCTGAAGAATCAGGGCTGATGCAGGTTTCTTGCCTATTGCACGTGCAAGGCATGACTGTAGTGAACACTGCTGAGCAAAAGTTAGACACGAATGTGTATTTAAGGGCGGCAACCAGAGCTCTCAATAAGCATGCCTCCAAGACAGAAGAGAGAAGATCGTTCTTCCGGCCCTTAAATTTTGGAGACCAGTATATATTTCGATCAGTTACTGCTGATCTTTGTCAACCCAGAGTGAGTGGCTGTTGTTGTTGTTGTTGTTGTTGTTTGTTGTTGTTGTTGTTGTTGTTGTTGTTGTTGTTGTTGTTGTTGTTGTCTTTATGAGTCGATATCACCAGGCTCGTTATTAACGAGCAGGCTGGCGTCCTTGCAAAAGAGGGATGGATCAACAACCGTGTCAGCTTCCACGAAAAGAAGACCATAATTAAAGGGGGCACCCTGACGGATTAGTTTTTCTACGAAACACATCCAGAGCACCAGGAAAACACCCTTTACAGAGATTGCAATACTCACTTTGCTCTGGTTTCCCAGAAATCAAGCCGTCAAATCGGCGATTCCTCCTTGGCGGAGGTGCTGGAAGTCCAATTCTTTCACCCAAAGAGAAGGCGTTTGCCGTCTCTTTTGTAATGGCCGCCTGAGTTTAGACCAAATCGCTTGCACGAACTTTTCGCTATACAAGCCTTTTTATTTTTATTTTTTAAAATTTTATACAGTGTATCTAAAGGAGTTTCGCTCACAACAAAGGAAATAGCTCCTTTTTTTTTTTACTGCACTACAAAAAACAGAAAACGCTTCGACCACAATGAGTGACCTCCACCCACCCCATCCAAAATGGCTACTCTCTCCGGCATCTCCGCCAATGAGGAATCGCCGTTTTGATGGTTTAATTTCTAAGAAACCAGAGCAAAATGAGTGTTCTGATCCTTGAAAAGGCTGTCTTTCTGGTGATCTCGACGTGTTTGTAGCAAAACCTCATCCGTCAGGGTCCACATTTAAGGCTTTAACGAGGCCACCGGTGCAGAGGGACGACTACCATCTACTGTCCCCGGGAGCAGCAAGTAGTTCTGGTGCGACTGGGTACTGGCCACAACAGGCTCAACAATCACATGCATCGGAAGATGAAGCTGGCACCATCACCAGACAAAGAATCTGTCCTGCAAGATGTGTGCCCTTCACAAGGAGGCAAGAGATGAAGCTGGCACCATCACCAGTCTGTCCCTGTGGTCTGGAAGACCAGACAACAGAACATGTCCTGCAGCAGAGATGT
>CM065710.1:26707215-26709715 GCA_017654935.2 Phymorhynchus buccinoides
TATATCTCGATAGGGTTATTTTGTGGAAACCCTATCTAGCTGTTCGACAGAGTTTTAAAACTATATCGAACAGCTAGATAGGGTTTTCAAACTCTATCGAACTGATAGATACAGTTTCGAAACTCTATCGAACAGCTAGATAGAGTTTTGTATCTTTGGCGCGCCATATGATGAGTCCGATGCGGGCCTTGAAGGTTTCGTGTGACAGTGGGGACAGGAAAAGAGAGTTGAGGGGATCTGTTGTTGGGGTTGGAGAATCGCTGCTGCTCGTGCGATTTTTTTCTCTCTCGCGCTTCTCGACGTGCCTGGGCTGTCTCGATTCGGTGAAGCCTCGAACTTGGCAGCTCCCTTGGTGACTGCACCACGCCATGCTGATCGGTTTGGGGCCAAAGTTTCCCAGGAGAAAATGTTGATGTCAAAGTCCTTCAAGGACACTTGTATTACTCAGTATTACTGTTACCAAAAAAAAAAAAATCAAAAAAAATGGGGGGGGGGTGATGGAAAAAAAGAGAAAAGGAACAAGGAAAAAAGGAGGAAAGGAAGGAAAAAATAAAAGAAAGGGTTAAAAATGAAGACGGAAGTGGTGGTGGGTTGCATGATGAGTGAGCAAGATAACGGAGAGCGGATGAATGATTGGGTGTGGGTGTGACTGTGAGAGTTACATTATTTTGTTAATGTAAATTTATGTTTCGTACTTTATTATTTCATATTTTTATTTTGCACGGTGGAAGACAAAGGTTTCCACGCGCGTTGTACAATGCCAACGGACTGTAAAGAAACTTATGACTTATGATTGTGTTTTCTCAAAATGGCCGACGCTCACCCTACTCACTTTATGTGCTCATAAATCGAGAACGGGAAAAAAAAAAGATCCAAGAATGGTTCTTTATTTTCACGGTGGAAGAAAAATGTCCATGTGCGTTGTACAATGCCAGCCGTGGACAATACAGAAACTTATGACTGATGACTTATGACTGTGTTTTCTCAAAATGGCCGACGCTCACCCTACTAACTTTAAGTGCTCATAAATCGGGAACGGGAAAAAAAGATCCAAGAATGGTTCTTATTTTCACGGTGGAAGAAACATGTCCATGTGCGTTGTACAATGCCAGCCGTGGACAATACAGAAACTTATGACTGATGACTTATGACTGTGTTTTCTCAAAATGGCCGACGCTCACCCTACTAACTTTAAGTGCTCATAAATCGGGAACGGGAAAAAAAGATCCAAGAATGGTTCTTATTTTCACGGTGGAAGAAACATGTCCATGTGCGTTGTACAATGCCAGCCGTGGACAATACAGAAACTTATGACTGATGACTTATGACTGTGTTTTCTCAAAATGGCCGACGCTCACCCTACTAACTTTAAGTGCTCATAAATCGGGAACGGGAAAAAAAGATCCAAGAATGGTTCTTATTTTCACGGTGGAAGAAAAATGTCCATGTGCGTTGTACAATGCCAGCCGTGGACAATACAGAAACTTATGACTTGTGACTCATGACTAATGGTCACGCACTGCTGTTGTTGCCGTGATGTGTTGAAGTGTTGAACCTGAACGCGGCCTGTGGCGGCAACGAACCCTGCTTGTCTGGAGCCTCCTGCCAGAACGGCCGATGCAAGTGCCAACAGTACTCCCAGCCTGAGGGCAACGCCTGCAGTGAGTGCCCGTGTTAGTTCCCGAGCGAAGCATTGTTAGTCCCCGAGCCGAAGGTTCGGGGAGCTATTGTTTTTGTCTGGTCCGTCCGTCCGGTGTCCGGCGTGCCTCCGTCCGTCCGGCTATTCGTCCGTTTTTCTCAAAAACTATTCAGTCTATCATCATCAAATTTGGTATAGGGGAAGACGGGGTAAAAAGCGCATGGGCGGGTAAGAAGCCCACCCCCATTATCTCATGAAATGAAGGAAATTTCAGTCTCATTTTGCCCATGAGACGAGCGTTAATGTCTAGCATTCGTCTCATGGGCAAATTTGACTGAAATTTTCTTTATTTCATGAGATAATTGGGGTGGGCTTCTTACCCGCCCATGCGCTTTTTACCCCGTCTTCCCCTACTAGTTTGCCAAGAGGCAAGCTATCCACTGATGTACTTAGTTTTACATTAAGGTCAAGGTCGCGCCAGGTACGGGGTTCAAACCCCGAAACACATAATCGCTAATATCTCGCGAAGTTTTGCATGTATTTGAATGCAGTTTTTTCCACAACATTTCTTGATGAATGGTCTATAACACAGTTGTCATGAATTTTTCTGTGCGCATGATCGCGCGCGCTCAAATCACGGGTCCGAACCCCAAGGCTATATATAAAAAAAACTATTCAGTTACGTGCTGTTTTGATGCGTTTTTATGTAGTTACGTGCTGTTTTGATGCGTTTTTATGTATGTGTACAGCCGACACATTCCGATTTCGGAGTAGCTCGGCGATGCTGCGAGGGGACTTTGCAGCCGCTCGCCGTTGCACGTGTTTTTGTTTCATCCGTCCGTCCATGCGTGTGTGCATCAC
>CM065710.1:26717215-26719715 GCA_017654935.2 Phymorhynchus buccinoides
TTAGTCTAATTTACA
This sequence comes from Phymorhynchus buccinoides, assembly GCA_017654935.2. Classification (NCBI taxonomy): domain Eukaryota; kingdom Metazoa; phylum Mollusca; class Gastropoda; order Neogastropoda; family Raphitomidae; genus Phymorhynchus; species Phymorhynchus buccinoides. The sequence goes on from CM065710.1 coordinate 26,717,231, forward strand.
TGCTATCCCCCGTGTTGACTGTCTAATTCGTACTCATGACTACAGGCCCTGATCCCTTGCGCACATCACAGAGAGAAATGGAGGACCCTGTCAGCTGCTGCTGCCCATCCAGTGATCTGTGTGTGTGTGTGTGTGTGTGTGTGGTTGTATCGCTTTTAACTAAAGACATCCTTGACCACTGCGCAAATCGTTACGCGCTCAGAGAACCATTCGGTTATATCCCATCCCAAACGAACAAAAGCCTCATATTGCATGTATCACTATGCTTCTGTCAGTATCTTAAATCACACATTTATTTATCTCTGTATAATGTATGCTAAGTCCTCTCGCGCACTTATTGTCCTTATGTGTACATTAGTATAAAATGACCCTGTTTCTGCTTTTTTGTATTTATTGCAAGTATTTATTTTACTACTCGCCATGTTACATTACCACACACAATTTGAAGCCATTCTACCCACTGGTTCATGAGATACAGCTCGGACATGAAGGAAGGAAATGTCGGTTTTGTGAGTCTTCCTTGTCGGAGGTTTTCACTGGCGGTTTGAAATTCAGGATCCGAATAGGTTGTGACAAGCTGATCAAGAATATATATATGGTTATGGGAGACCCTAGGCTTATTGTAGGTCATGGTATCCGCGAGAGGACAAACGTTCGCGAAAGGACTTTAACAAACGTTCAATTTGTAATTGCGTACATGTGGTTGGCATTATAGTCTGTAGTAGGGGGCAACAGTAACACGAGAGCTGTACAATAGATGCTTTTCTACAGTAATGGAAAATCATGGTACAGCTTAGTGTTTTGTGGAAGGGGGGCATTTGCACTGGCTCTAGTGCTGCAGCCAATGGGATTGGTTGGCCTTTGGGGACCTTCCCCAGCGCCAACTCTCGTCCTCAAATCCCTTTGGCCGAGAGAGTGGTGATGCACCCAGGACAAGGCATCTCCACTATTAACAAATTCTAGCCCATAATATAGCATCTGCCCCCTCCGCTATCTGGCAGTCGTGGTCGGAAACGACAGACTGGCATACATTGCGAACAGGTAGCAATTCACGCATTTCTTAATTGCTAAATACTTCATACGATAATTATGACCCAGCACCACGAAAGGGACATTGTCGCTGGGCTAGTTTCTAACAACAGGCTTGGAAAGTCAAAAAATCTCTTCTTTTTTTTTTCTTTTTTTTTTTTTGGGGGGTCAATTTTGAGTTATGGGTAATGTGTTGTTCTCTAACATCTTATCTTTTATATTTTATAAAAGATAATGTTTAATATGGTCTCTAAATGGCCTTATAAGTATTTTAAAACGTGTTGGTCGATACCATTTTCTTCAGCTCGGCTTTGACTGTTGTTTTCTCAAAATGGCCGACGCTCGCCCTACCAACTTTAAATGCTCATAACTCTGGAACGGAAAAATATGCAAGAATGGATCTTATATCATCATTTACATTAGAAAGAGAATTGTCTGAAGTTTTCAAATGTGTAATTTTCTCAGAATGTTCACTTTGACACTTAATGTCCCTTTCGTGGTGCCGGGTCAAAATTATGAATTGCTAAAAAAAAACTTCATTGATACAGTGGAACCTCCCTTATAAGACTTCCCATTATAAGACTCCCTCCTATATAAGACCTACTTCTCTGAGACACTGCCCTTCTTTGTAAGTATTACATACCTCCCATTAAGACCCCTCCCTTATAAGACCCCTCCCTTATAAGACCCCTCCCTTATAAGACCCCTCCCTTATAAGACCCCTCCCTTATAAGACCCCTCCCTTAAAGACCTCATTTTGGATGCTTTTTGAAGGTCTTATAAGGGAGGTTCCACTGTACTTCATAGGTAGTTTATTGTAAGACATATTGTACTCTTATTATTTCACGTCTCTATTATCCTTTCCAGTTTTTTTCCTTCGTCTTTTTTTCCTTTCTTTCCTGTTTCCTTCTCTTTCATGTGTAGGCTACTGACAAAAACAGTCTCTGAGTATCTAAATATCAGTGAGCATAATCATTGCAAAATTAAACTAGACCTACGTTAGGAGGTTGCAGTTTAACCCTTTCACCGCCAGCCATACTTCAGCCAAAAATTTCCATTAAATTTACCTGGGTAGAGAACGAAATCCATTCTGCAGTATTGGGGATTCTTCTGTGACATATATAACATATTAAGGTCTATCCTTACTTCCCAAAACTAAGACAACAGGGTCTTTGGATAATAGACCCCAATTGGATGCCTTTTAGTGACATAGGTGGTAAATCACTGTGGTGCTAAAATGCGACTTAAACTAGGGTTAAACTAGACCTCCGTTAGGAGGTTGCAGTTTAAGATTTGTATATTTTGTGTTTTATTTTGATTCATGTCGGGGTGTCAGCAATCTTTTTCTCTCTCTTATCTTATCAATATTATCATTAATAATATTACGTTTTAATCTTCTTCTTCTTCTTCTTCTTTGATCGCTCAGACAGTTTCCTGTCAACTATGAGCGCAGATG
>CM065710.1:26725135-26737635 GCA_017654935.2 Phymorhynchus buccinoides
CCCCTTCGCACCTCCAGTGCGACCTCCACAGTTCGCGTTGGTCAGAACAGGCATCCCCGATAGGGTGCTGAAAGGAGCTGTAGGGCGTAAAACAATTCATCGTCATCATGATCATCATCATCGTTGCGACATTCACAGTTGACGTTGGTCAGCAGGCACCCCCGATAGGGTTTGACAGGAGCTGTAGGGGATAAAAAAATCATCGTCACCGTCATCATCATCAATACATCGTCATCAACACCACTATTAATATTCATCGTCATCGCATCATCAATATTATCATCTCCATCATCTCGGCGTCATCGCATAACCATGATCATCACCAACATCGTCGTCGTCATCATCATCATCATCCATATGATAACACATAACATATCAGCAGCAGCAGCAGCATCTTCATCATCATCATAGTCATCGTCAGTCATCAATCATCATTCCTATCACCACCACACCATCGTCGGCAAATATAATCACATCATCATCATCATCGCATCATCATCATCATCATAATCGCATCATCACATCCCATCGTCATCACCATCATCATTATCCTCAACATTCATCGTATCATCATGTAGTGGTAAAACAAAGGGGAAAAAGAAGAAATTCATCATCATCATCAATATTATCCACTTTCCCCCCCTTTTTCCCCCCACCACCCAAAAACGAACCCGGTATCCACCTCTAGGGGGATGGGGTGCGTGTGAGTGTGTGTGGGGGGGGGGGGCGGAGTGGACCAACCACAGACAAGTAGTAGATCCGTACTTACTGCAGTAAGTTGCTGCAGCCTCAAAGAACGCTGGCACTGACTGGTAACCGTGACAATTGCATTAGACAGGACAGGGGTGCGCTCCGTCACAGAGCGAGTTCAGGTTCAGAACTGGAACACAACACACAACAACAACCATCTTCTTCTATTATTCTTCTTCTCGTTAGCTCAGACACTTTCTGCCATAATATGAGCGTCAGAATGAGTCATGCTGCCGTCATGGCTAAAGCGGCGACAGGACTATGTGATGCCTCATGTGACTCGATCAGGGTCGTGACGTGCACCTCATTTTGCCACACATGTGCTCGATCAGTCATGACTCAGTCGGAGCCAGTCAGGTGACAGGGCCGAATGGGCTGGGTCTAATTCACTGATCGAGTCTGATCGAGTCAGACGGCTTGTGATCTTCTGTGCGGGAAACAAAAATTTGGTCAACTTGATCGAGATGATCGATCATTATTGAGGCAGTCGCATAGGTCTGTCTCCAGCTCTAACCCCTTTCGCCGCCAGCAAGTTTTCAGACCAAAAAAATACCATTCAACTTAGCTGAGTAGAGGAAAACATTCTATCTGCAATATCTAGGAATTCCTCAGTGACATGTATCAAATTAGACAATCCCTTAATCGAACATAAGAAAATAGGTCTTCGGATAACTTGCCCTGATTGATGCCTTTTAGTGACATAGGCGTAAACCATTGTCGTGCATAAATGCGACACTGGCGGTGAAAAGGGTTAACTAAGAATAGTTGGACCCCGCAGCACGTCCGACTTCGGCTAGAGGAAACCTTTTTTTTGTAGAATTTGTAGCGGGGACAAAGGCCTGAAGGAGAATGGACCATGGATTGATAGAAAGATAGCAGGAGGACAGTAAGCAAAAGGAAAAAGGCAGAGTCGAAGAGATGACAGAATTAGCAGGACGTTACACGCAACACATAACTTCCAGAAGGTGGGCGGAACTATTTGCACAAAAGCGGCCCCGGTATCCCACGGGGAGAGAACACACATATTAATAATAACCGTTCGATCAGTGATAAATAAACAGTTGAAAGTAACGCGTGCCTGACAGTCCTCTCTCCCTCTTCCCTCTCTATCTCTCTCTCTCTCTCTCATCTGTATGAATTACGTTGTCCTAATACATTCTTCGCATAACACCGGTTTTCTCGAGTAGCCACATTTTACAGTATCCCTTCTCCAAAATCCCCATTCCCATACTCCCCTTACTCTGCTGTTCATCGCTATATATACGCAAATAATGTTCTTGTTTTTTGGCACGTTGTTTGACTTTTGTTTTTTCTTATTTATTTTTGTTGCTTCTTGTGTTGCCTCCAGGGCTGAGTGAAAAAAAGCTGTAACTAATAGCCTAATTCAGTACGTGAATAAATGACATTTCGTTCGTCGTTCGTTCGTTCGTTCGTTCTCTCTCTCTCTCGCTTCTCCTCTCTCTCTATCTCATCTTCCCGCTTATCTCTCTCTCTCTCTCTCTCTCTCAAAAAGTTTTCAGTGTCCAGTGCAATGTTCAGTGTCTCTCTGCTCTCTCTCTCTCTCTCTCTCTCTTCTCTCTCTCCAATCTCACTACTCTCCTACTACTGTCTCTCTCTCTCTCACTCTTCTCGTGTTGTGTGTGTGTGTGCAGTGACGCAACGAGTATGAAGGTGACAAGTAATGTATTCTGTTCGCCGCAGCACAATATAACAAAATAACAAACAGTGTACGAGTTGCTTAAAAAAAAGTAGAAAAAAGCAATTTGCATTGGGAACATTTATCCTCCATTGCCCCCCCCCCCCCCCCACACACCCCTCCCAACAACACACACACCTCATCCTACTGATTAAAGGACACCCTGACGGATGAGTTTTTTTGCAAAAAAAACACACGTCGAGATCACCAGAAAAACACACTTTACATAGATCGCAACACTCATTTTGCTTCTGGTTTCCTATAAATCAAAACACGGATCAAATCTGTCTTTCTGGTGATCTCGGCGCGTTTCTTGCAAAAACTCATCCGTCAGCGGTGTGCACCTGGCAAATTGGAGAAAGGCTTACCATGGGGCGGAAGAGGATGAGGAGGAGAAGAAGAAGAAAGAAGAAGAAGATCATAATGGTGAGATGATGATGATGATGAATGATGATGATGATGATGAATCATGAAGAAAGAGACGAAGAAGAGAGAAGATCATAATGGTGGAAATAATGATGGATGATGATGAATGAATCAGAAGAAGAAGAAGAAGAAGAAAGAAGAAGACAGAAAGAAGAAGAGAAGAGAGGGATCCATAATGGTGAGATAATGATGATGATGATGATGAATCTAGAAAGAAGAAAGAAGAAGAAGAAGAAGAAGAAGAAGAAGAAGAAGAAGAAGAACAAGAAAGACGACGACGACGACGAAGAAGATGATGATAAGAAAGAAGCAGTACATACCACATTGATTCTGATTTTCACAAAAGGCGTTAACAGCACACATGTCGCTATGGCTTTGGCAGGATTGGCCGTACTCAAGTCCTGGCAGACACACACACCACACACACGCGCCAACACACACACACACACACGCCACTCACACACAGCGCGTGCACGCGCCCGACACAAAACACACAACACACACACACGCATGCACTCACACACACGTACGCGCACCATAAACACACATTATGATCACACGCACGCGCGCGCGCACGCACAGACGCACACCATGTGCACGCACGCATATGCGAGAGACACACACACAAACACACACAAACACACACACACACACACCACACACACAGACGCACACACGCACACACACGAATGCAAAATCTCAAAAGTGCAAAACATCTTCATAATTCCGCGTGCGTGCGTGCGTTCGTGTGTGTTGTGTGTGTGTGCTTGCGTGTGAGCGAGGCGTGCGTGTGTCCTGTGCGTCCGTGTGTGTGTGTGTGTGTGATGCGTGCGTGTGTTTGTGTGTGTGTAAACGTGCGTGCGTGAGTGTGTGTGCGCGCGCGCGCGCACGCGCGTGTGTGTGCGTGTGTGCGTGTGATTTGCTTAACTTTGCCCTAAACTTTCTTTCTTCAGTTCTTGAAGTCGTTACTATCTTTATTTTATCCGTCACATTTTATAATATATGCTGTGTTGTTTCTAGTAAAAAAAACCACCCAAATCAGCTCAATAGACGATTTTCGGAGAGAAAAAAGCTAGAAGAACTAGGGCACTTCGTAAAAATTAGAGTTGATTACCTCGACTTACTCGGTCAAAACCATAGCAACAATGGCGGAATGGCGTCGAAGTTTGAAACCGCAGGATGCGAGAGTCAGCGACTTGCAATTATTATTATTAGAAAAAAAATGAGGGGCGGCCAGTATCCACAAAATGATAGAACTTGCAAAATGTGACGTAAAAATATAAATGACATACATTTTTTAGAATGACGCACGGTGTTCTTCTAAGTGCTGTATGTCTGCTCAAACACACGAGTGGATAGGCTAGGAGAGCTGATGGTAGAGTGACTTCCCCTGTTTGACCGATTGAATTAGGCAAGGTGACTCCCACACACCATGAAATTACTCCCCTTAATTATTTCCGAACAATTCCTTTTGGAAAAGTTGTTGGGTTTTTTAAGTTGAAAAGCGGGGGTCTAGGGGGGGTACTGCTGAAGCTGCCAGAATGCCGGATTGATGGTGCCAGAATGGTGGATTTTGATTAATCCTACTATCTATTTAATTTAATACTTACCAACACTCAAAACAACTGCATTAGCCTAAAACAACCTGGAACCTTACCCTAGCACATAGCTAAAACGAAAGTGGCCCCATGGGACTGCACCCATACCGCAAGGAGTAGCGGGAGTGACTCCCCTTACTTCCGGGTATGACGCGCACCCTTGGGGCACCGGATATGTCATTCATGTAATTTTACAGCCCCGCATCAGGAGGGAGGCTGGGAGGGAACATTTTTTGTTTTGAGTGTTGGTAAGTATTAAATTAAATAGATAGTAGGATTAATCAAAATCCACCAATCTAATTTAATCATACTATACCAACACTCAAAACAACTGCAGATTACCACCGTGGTGGAGGGTGATGCGTGCCAACTGACACACCAACAACCCCAAAAGCATATCAGTAAAAGAGGGAAACACTCCTAAGAGAATCCCCCGAAAGATGTACAACATCCCTGAAAATATGCAAATAAATACCCCCAAACAGTCATGTCAATGATATACCAAAGAACACAGAGAAAAAACAGAGGCACAAAAAACACCGGAACTCACACTACAAGGAGACCGGGACCTGCGCAACGACCACCTTCTTGATGGAAAAGGAGTCGTCTTCGCCCTGAGCAGAGATATCCCTCAGGTAAAACTGAAGAAAGGTGTTCTGCGACTTCCATAACGCTGAGGCCATAACCTTCACAAGAGGGACACCCTTGACTACCGCCAGGGAAGAGTTGATGGCCCGCAACTCGTGGGCGCGAATGGGGTTATCAGGTAACCTAACCAGCGAGCGGGCATAGGCCAACTTAATGAGGTCGAGGAACCAACGGGACACAGTACCCTTAGCCACATCGCTGCAGTACTTGGGATTAATGGAGACGAACAGGCGACGTTTAGCCCCTCTGAAGGACTTGGTACGAGCCAGATAAGAACGAAGAGCCCTAACGGGGCAGAGGAAGATATCACGATCATCAGGACCCAGAACGGAGCGAAGACTCGAAAAGAGGCCAAGGGAGAGGAAACATAACCAGACTGGTTCTTGCACGGAACTCCGGGAGAAAAGAAAGGGAGACAGACGAGAAGTCCTCCTCGAACTGACATCCTTGGTGAGACCTCTCAGAGCATGCAAACCACTGAGGCGACGGGAGTGGCGAAAGAAATGAGAAAAAACTGTCTTGAGAGTCAGAAGCTTAAGAGACAACGACTCCAGGGGTTCAAATTTGACCCAGAGAAAAAACCAGAACCAAAAAGATGTCCCACTGAGGACACTGGACCGTTCTGGACGGGGCTTGGAGGCGCACAGCGTCCAGGAAGTGAGAAACTGGCAAAGCCGAGAGATTCCCCGTAAACTTGGAAACCTAAAGACAACGAGATCGTGCTAATCAAGACCGCCCTATAACCTGACAAGGTTTGAGAGGAAGAGTTCCTAGTTCTAAGCAAGTGAGAGAGGAACTCCACGAACTGAACCGTTGAGGGACGAAGCGGGTCAAACTTTCTCTCCTGACAAAACGCAAACCAGGTGGCCCAGTGAAGATCATACAGATCGTTTGTAGACTTACGCCGAGAGGCGACCAACAGATCCACGGTGCGCGTGGAAAAAACCCTGAGAGCGAAGGCCTAGTCGGACAGCCGCCATGCGACCAGGTTTAGCCTTGAAGGGCAAGGGTGTCCGACCCCGCTTCTTGACTGAAGAAGAGTGGCGGGAGTGAGATTGAGCGGAAGAGGACCGTCTTGCGCCATGTCGAGGAGCTCTGGGAACCAATGGTTTGTGGGCCACATTGGTGTGACGAGAATCAAGTCCAGGTGCTCCCGGAGGACTTCTTCAACACCCGGGGGATTAGTGCCATCAGAGGGGAGGAATACAACGGCATGCACTTCAGCAAGAAGTGCGAGACAGTGGTGGCGTACAGCTTAGCGGTACAGGTAGCACCTAAGGCCATGGAACTCATACTGAAGAAGACAAACTCCGCATCGAGTCACCTAGAGCAGCCAAGGCCTGATACATTACGGACTATGAGTGGCCGGACCGGGCCACTACACACTGCTACGCCCTTTCGAACTGGAAAATATCGATCGAAGGGGCGAGTCTGGGTCAGAAAACAAACTGGACAAGACTAGTTCAGAATGTCGGGCAAGCAAAGGACCGATGGCGGGATAGAGACAGCTAGTACTAGGATGAGAATCCGCAAGAGCAGCAGATTCAGCCTCTGACCTAGCAAACTGAGAAACCACGGTACGAATGTGCGACTGCACTTCGTAACCAACTCTACATGCTAAGACCGACGAAAGGGACCCCCGTTGACTGGGTGAAAAACCAGCAGAGACAATTCGATCGGTAGGGAGGTTAAATAAAAATAAAAAACTGCCTATGAAGTAGGAACAGACAGCAACAGCAACATAGTTGCTATCGCATGACGTCAAATCGAACCAGATGACGCGGAAAAGTCCCCACCGAAAAGGAAAACATGTAGACAAAAAGCGAAACAGTGTGCAAACGTGACGATGACACACCTCGACCTAAACCATAAAAAACGGTCGGAACGAGACGCCGAAGACCAAAAAGGGGGGGGGGCCTGAAGGAAGGCAAAAATCACCCCGTCGAACAACTTTAGGTTGAAAGCTGTGCCGTTCGGTGATCTGACGGCTGAGAAGGGAAGATCATGCTAGCCGGACAGTTAAAGCCAGATACGGACGGAACCAGTCCGAAACAGGATGACTGGAACGGCCGAACGAGTCAACAGGTTGAACAACTCATGGTTGAAACCGTGAAAGAAGGAGTGCGCACTCTGACTTCTCTCTGCAAGGGCCTATGTATACCCAGGCCAGAGGAAGGAGCTCCGAAATCGACCCCATCAGACTAAGAAAACCGAGGGGACAGCGAAGTGTGACCGCCTTCGTTACTGAGAGGTCGGACACCACCTGTGTCCTCCGAGGCTGAGACTGTGAACAGAGTATCCAAGTGACGTCAGGATAACCGTGGAAAAAACCCATTTCAACGGTACTGACTTGGAAACGGTAGAGAACAGAAGAACAAAAAACCCTTTAAACGGCCTAAGAGATCGCCGGCCAATTAGAGTCAGAATGGGCCGAAAACGGTCGGAAATTTTTGATAAAACCGGTTGACAGGACCGGTTAAAAAAGTCGGGAATAGAAACCCGGACTGGGATCGTTCACTCGCGCCCGCGCCCTTCAAGAGAAGGTCCTCCACTTCCTCTGGAGGATCTCCAACGGACAGGATCGCCGTTTCTTGGAAGGCTCGGCCTCCTGTTGCCACGAGAAGACTGGGAAGGGGGGCCTCAAGGCCTTGAACTGGGGAGGAGGCCTAGAGGAGTATCCCACACTCTTAGAGCGGGACGCGAAGTACCCCGGACGAAATGGTTGGGACGGGGCTGGTTCAACAGGGCCCGATAGATAGCCTTCTGGCTATCAGCTGACTTCCTCTTTGAAGACTCGAGAACTGGGGGAACCGATTCTTCCCCGAACAAGCCCGACTCCGGAAGGGGAAGAGAGCGCAAAAACGCTCCTTTTCCCTGGACGAAAGAGACCTGTTCTGCGCCAGAAAAGAATCCCGGGCCAAGGCACAGGTTTGAACCTTCAAACCAGCCGTGACATCAGAGAGGCTCTGTAGCACATTGCCCAAAAGGGCTAGAGAGACTCCAACGGAAGCTTCATCCACCTGATCAAAGAACTGAAAAAACCGCCGGTGAATCAGAGGCTGATTTGCCTAGAGACTCCGCCAAGGTTTGCACGAGAGAGGTGGCCATGCCACAAGCCCTGAGAGAACCAGACAGAGATTCCTCGAGAGACTTGAAGGCCGAAGGCTTGAACGTGACGGGAGGAACAGCAGCAGGACCCCAAGGACTCCACCTCCTCAGAAGAAGGTTTGGAGACGGAGGGGAAGGGCAGGTATTCCGTCGGTAGGGGGACGAAAGGTCTGAATCCAGGTACCAAAAAGGAACTGAACTGAGACGAGGCCGGCTGAGAACGCCCCAGATTAGCCTCAGCAATCTGTTTCAACGAAAGGACCTTGCCGGTCCTCAACGTGAACTCCGCTTTAACCACCAAATCCTCCGGGAAGGAGGGGGCTTGGAGAGTCAAGGAGCTCTTGGCCTGCAGAAGAGAGCCAACCGCGTGATCAGTGGCGGACTCCTGATGGGAGGAACGCACAGGTACCACGTAAGGGCACGATCGAGACAAAATCTTGAGAAGATTCTGAACCGAAGACTCAGTATGAGAGTGAGGGACCTCCGACTGAGGGTCCAGTTCCATGTCCGACTCAAAGTCGGACTGAAACTCAGAGAATTCCCTGGAGGGGTCTGGCCGTTGAAGCTTCTGATAAGGGCGGCCCAAGAGTCAAACACCACCGGAGGCCATGCCTGGCAGAGGGCTCTGCCGGTAGGGAGTGAGAGGATCACTGAACACCGGCCGGAACCGGGAGAACGTGGCGTCCTCCGTGCGAGCGGGACATTCCCGGTTGACCCAAACCGGAGGAACGAACCGGAAATTCATCATCGGAATTTTCCGGTTCTAGGCGAACCCTTTCCCGGTATGTCCGCGTTGGCCAAGCAACCGGGAGACAACCGGATGATTACCGGGTAAACACCGGGAGAACCGGAGGAAACGGTCTCGCAACCGGGAAAGGCAAATAACCGGTTGCGGTGGGAAAGCCAAGAGGCTCCAACCGTGCCATCCCCCGGTATGTCCGCGTTGGCCAAGCAACCGGGAGACAACCGGGAGAAACCGGATGAATACCGGGTGAAACCGGGTAAGCACCGGGAGAACCGGAGGAAACCGTCTCACAACCGTGAGAAGCGAATTTCCGGTTGCGGTGGGACTGCCAAGAGGCCCCAACCGCGCCAGTGCCAGGATCACTGGAGAGCCATCCCCCGGGAGGGGGGTATGGACTCTTATCGGTATTGAAGGTGCCCCGCACCGACCGATTTGACTGTCCTGGTAACCTCTCCCTCGAACTGAGTGGAGGATTTGAGCCCGGACTCAGGAAAGGGAACAGGCCGTTCCCGATCCTGGAGGTACCTCCCAGGTACCACCGGATGATTGCCTGACAGACTGGCCAGTCTGGTGACAGAGGAGTCACCTCTGTCACTAGGCAAGCTCCCCGGAGGGGAGCCTCTCTGTTCCGTAAACATCAAGCCCACAGGACGGAAACCAGAGGTGGAAAGGGATTGCCTATCCCTGTAAAGGTCGACGCTGGTCTTAGCGGACAAGGGCCTCCTGGAGGCAAGCCTGTGAACAGAAGAAGGAGAGAGGGCTGCGCCAGTGACAGTCTCACGAGAAGAGACAACTGGCGGAAACCTCTCTGGCCTAAACATAGAACCGAAATAGGAGGAAGATTCTGTCGATGCGAAAGGGAGAACCCTGTAGTACAAAGCCTGCGAGTCCAACGGAAAAGGAGAAGGAGCAGAAACCTCCGAAGGGAGAGAAACTGGAATGGGCTCCGAAACCGGTTAGGCCGGTGTAACCGAAACGGACTGTGACTGGACGTTAGACGTAGGATTTGTGAGGGGATTAGACGAAAACTTCTTGAGAAGATTAAGAGAACCTGCCCAAAGGGTCCCTAGTGAGAGAAGAAGAGTCAACTGACTTGGAAAACAGAAAAACAACCGAAGAGAAACTGCTGTCCCCGAAGTGGAAACCGAGGGGTGCAAGAAGCCATAATGGCTGACGCCACCCCGAAAACGAACAACAGAGTGAACGAAATAATTTTTCAACTAAAACGAACACCAAGAAATGACAATGAAATAATATCGATAGGATGACTAACAGCCTTCCCAAGAAACTGAATAGAACAAAGCTAAACACGGAACGAACCCACCAGATAGACAAGAGTCAGAAAAGGCGGAGCAGGGTAGGCCCAGGTGTGGTTGAAAGGCTGGAAAATTTAAGAATGACATATCCGGTGCCCCAAGGGTGCGCGTCATACCCGGAAGTAAGGGGAGTCACTCCCGCTACTCCTTGCGGTATGGGTGCAGTCCCATGGGGCCACTTTCGTTTTAGCTATGTGCTAGGGTAAGGTTCCAGGTTGTTTTAGGCTAATGCAGTTGTTTTGAGTGTTGGTATAGTATGATTAAATTAGATTGATCAATTTAATGATCGTGGGCCCCAAAGAGAAGAAGAAGAAGAAGCTTTTTCTGGTAATCGAGGCCCTAATACAGCATTAGAATGGCTTAACCCTTTCACCGCCATCGTCGCATTTTAGCACCACAATGGCTCCCATGTCACTAAAAGGCATCAAATCAGGGCCTGTTATACAAAGGCCCTATTCTCTTAACTTTGGGAGGTAAGGATAGGCCTAATGTTATGCATGTCACAGAGGAATTTGCAATATTGCAGATTTTTTTTTTTACTCTACCCAGCTATGTTTAATGGTATTTTTTGGCTGAAAAATGGCTGGCGGCGAAAGGGTTAAAAAAAAATAATTAAAATCGGCGGACAGACTTTTTTTTTCCGGCGGAAAAGCAGTCATTTGGGGGGCCGGAAATTTGCTGTTCGGCGGACAATTCCCATCCCTGAAATTTGACTATTAAAGTGTAAAATATAACAAGTGACGATAAGTCAAAGACGTACTGCACTTGTTGACAGAGGTGTCGCAGAACGTTCCACTCTTGCACTGGCCAGGCTGGCAGGCTTTGTTCAGATCATTTTCTGCAATGACACCAAAAAAAAAAAAAAAAAAATATTTTATTATTATTCCCCCCTCCTCCTCGTGGGGATACCGGGGTGGTCTTTTGTGTAAATAGTTCCCCCACCTTCTGGAAGTTCTGTGCTTGTAACTTCCTCTAATCTGTCACTCCCTTTGACTCTGCCTTTTCCCTTTGCTTGCTAGTCATCTACTATCTTTCTGCCTTACCGGTCCATTCTCCTGCCCCCCTTTTTTTTTTCTTTCAAAAAAGATTTCTTCCAGCCGAAGTCGGACCTGCTGGGCCTAATTATTTCTTACTTAGGCGCATAACGGCAGCATGACGCATCTGCGCTCATATTTGACAGGAAACTGTCTGAGCGACCGGAGAAAAAGAAGAAGAAGAAGATTAAAATGCATTATTATTAATGATAATATTGATCAGATAAGAGGACGAAAAAGATTGCTGACACCCCAGCATGCATCAAATGAAACACAAAACATACACATCTTAACCCTTTCGCCGCCAAAGTCGCATTTTAGCACCACAGTGATTTAACACCTATGTCACCAAAAGGCATCAAATTGGGGTCTATTATCCAAAGACCCTGTTGTCTTAGTTTTGGGAGGTAAGGATAGACCTTATTTTATATCTGTCACAGGAGAATCCCCAATACTGCAGATGGACTTTGTTCTCTACCCAGGTAAATTGAATGGAAAGTTTTGGCTGAAATATGGCTGGCGGTGAAAGGGTTAATTTTATAATGATTATGCTCACTGATATTTAGATACTCAGAGACTGTTTTTGTCAGTAGCCTACACATGAAAGAGAAGGAAACAGGAAAGAAAGGGGAAAAGACGAAGGGAAAAACCTGGAAAGAATAAAGACGTGAAATAATAAGAGTACATTATGTTTTACAATAAACTACCTATGAAGTACAGTGGAACCTCCCTTATAAGACCTTCAAAAAGCATCCAAAATGAGGTCTTATAAGGGAGGGGTCTTATCAGGGAGGTATGTATACTAATACTTACAAAGGGCAGTGTTTCAGAGAAGTAGGTCTTATATGGGAGGGAGTCTTATAATGGGAAGTCTTATAAGGGAGGTTCCACTGTATCAATGAAGGTTTTTTTAGCAATTCATAATTTTGACCCGGCACCACGAAAGGGACATTAAGTGTCAAAGTGAACATTGTGAGAAAATTACACATTTGAAAACTTCAGACAAATCTCTTTCTAATGTAAATGATGATACAAGAACCATTCTTGCATATTGTTCCGTTCCAGAGTCATGAGCATTTAAAGTTGGTAGGGTGAGCGTCGGCCATTTTGAGAAAAACAGAGTCAAAGTCGAGCTGAAGAAAATGGTATCGACCAACGCGTTTTAAAATACTTATAAGG
>CM065710.1:26745135-26752635 GCA_017654935.2 Phymorhynchus buccinoides
TGGCAGTGACTGTCCGTCTGACAGGCACCCCCGATACGACTGCGGACGGGTTCTGAGATGGATGGAAAGGCAAATATTAAGCATAGCCTCCCCCCCCCCCCACCCCCCCACCCATCACATGATGGGGGTGTAGAGTGACACAGTGGTAGCGCGTTCGCTTCGTGTCAAGTAAACCCGAGTTCGAACCTGGGTACAGGGGATTTTGTCCTCTCATTCTGCACTAGGTCTGAACAACGTGGAGTCTTTCGGATGAGACGATAAACCGAGGTCCCGTGTGCCCATGCACTTAGCATACGCTAAACCCAGTGGCAACGAAAAAGTTGTCATTTGGTCAAAATTCCCCCCCCCATCAGTGACAAAAATCGCATTGAAAAAAAAAAATTGGATGGCGCGCCTCTGGCTGCGACGCACTCTCCAGGTGGGAGCAACCCGAATTTCACAGAGACGCCTCTGTGACTATAAAGTACCTAATAATAATAATAATAATAATAATACTCTTCTGCCCTTTCCATGACTTTTAAGAATTTTTTTTTTATTTTTTTTTTTTGAATTTTTTTTTCCATTTTACAAATTTCATGAAGACAAAGCAAAGGCACACACACCTACCTACCTACACACACAGTGACATAATAGTTATCATAAAAATTATGACTACAATAGTAAATTCCATCTCTGTCATAACTGTCACCAATATAGGGGCGAGCACAGTGTTGGTAGGATAATGATACTTTTAAGAATAATTTGATATGAGAAAAAAATAATGTTCATTCGGTTGTTTGTTTTTCTGCTGTTTGTTCCCTGTTGGTGTAATTACCCGGCCAGAGGCCGAGGTATTGCGATCGGTTTGTGTGTCTGTATGTCTGTGTGTCTGTCTGTGTGTGTCTGTCTGTGTATCGATTATCTTAAAAAAACTACTGTTTGGATTTTGATTAACATTGGCAGAGGGGTAGACAGCTTGAAAAGGAAGCTTCCTTTCGTTAATCAACACCGTGCTGACCTTGACCTTGAAGTTTGACCTTGAAAACCGAAATTTCCTTCTTTGGGCTATGTAATTCCCCCCCCCCCCCCCCCCCAGTTTTATTTTGTGAACTAGTGAACAGAATCGCTTCAAATTTTGTGTGGTGGTGTACCATGGTGCAAGGAAGTTTGTATAAAAGTTCAGCTGTATCTCGTGAACTACTGAACAGAATCGCTTCAAATTTTGGGCTATGTATTTTATGCGTTCTGTAAGGGTGGAAAGTGGTGTGTTTATTGGGGGGGGGGGGGGGGAGGACATCACTCGGTGCAAGGAAGTTTGTATAAAAGTTCAGCTGTATCTCGTGAACTACTGAACAGAATCGCTTCAAATTTTGGGCTATGTATTTTATGCGTTCTGTAAGGGTGGAAAGTGGTGTGTTTATTGGGGGGGGGGGGGGGGGAGGACATCACTCGATGCAAGGGTTTGGTTCAGGGTGAACTACTGAACAGAATCGCTTCAAATTTTGGGCTATGTATTTTATGCGTTCTGTAAGGGTGGAAAGTGGTGTGTTTATTGGGGGGGGGGGGAGGACATCACTCGGTGCAAGGAAGTTTGTATAGACGTTCAGCTGTATCTCGTGAACTACTGAACAGAATCGCTTCAAATTTTTGGGCTATGTATTTTATGCGTTCTGTAAGGGTGGAAAGTGGTGTGTTTATTGGGGGGGGGGGGGGGGGGGGACAGACATAACTCTGGTGCAAGGAACTGCATTGTATAAAATGCGTGTGCTGCCGTGCTACTGAACAGAATCGCTTCAAATTGTTTATTATTTTATGCGTTCTGTAACATTGGTGTGTTTAGTGGGGGGGGACATAACTCTGGCCGGGTTTGCATTGTCACAATGCGTTGCTGCCGCTCGGCAATGCCCTTGTTTGGTTTGTGTAACATTAGTAATGTGAGTGTGACTGATTCTGGAAGTCTTGGCAAAGATTAATAAATCGAAATGTTGACATATGTTCAGCTTTTTGTTTTGCTTCTTCCCTCCTCAGATCTCTTTCCATTCGTTTCAGTCCATGCCAATTATCTCATGAAATAAAGCAAATTTCAGTCAAATTTGCCAATGAGACGAATGCTAAACTGTGACTGAAATTAGCTTTATTTCATGAGATAATTGGCATGGGCTTCTTACCCGCCGCCCATGGGCAATTTTACCCCGTCTTACCACCCTACACTACAACTTGTACACTACAAGTGATTGAAATAGACTGGACGGTTTTCAAGCAAACGCGGCCGTCCGGACGCAGTGACGCACACACGCACGGACGGACGGATGAAGCAAAAACAAATACACAATAAAAACTTGTACACTAAAAGTGATTGAAATAGGCTAGACGGTCTTCAAGCAAACGCGGCCGTCCGGACGGACAGTGATGCACACACGCATGGACGGACGGATGAAACAAAAACAAGTGCAACGCCGAGCGGCTGCAAAGTCCCCTCGCAGCATCGCCGAGCTACTCCGAAATCGGAATGTGTCGGCTGTACACATACATAAAAACGCATCAAAACAGCACGTAACTACATAAAAACGCATCAAAACAGCACGTAACTGAATAGTTTTTTTTATATATAGCCTTGGGGTTCGGACCCGTGATTTGAGCGCGCGCGATCATGCGCACAGAAACATTCATGACAACTGTGTTATAGACCATTCATCAAGAAATGTTGTGGAAAAAACTGCATTGAAATACATGCAAAACTTCGCGAGATATTAGCGATTATGTGTTTCGGGGTTTGAACCCCGTAACTGGCGCGACCTTGACCTTAATGTAAAACTAAATACATCAGTGGATAGCTTGCCTCTTGGCAAACTAGTAGGGGAAGACGGGGTAAAAAGCGCATGGGCGGGTAAGAAGCCCACCCCAATTATCTCATGAAATAAAGAAAATTTCAGTCAAATTTGCCCATGAGACGAATGCTAGACATTAACGCTCGTCTCATGGGCAAAATGAGACTGAAATTTGCTTCATTTCATGAGATAATGGGGGTGGGCTTCTTACCCGTCCATGCGCTTTTTACCCCGTCTTCCCCTATACCAAATTTGATGATGATAGACTGAATAGTTTTTGAGAAAAAACGGACGAATAGCCGGACGGACGGAGGCACGCCGGACACCGGACGGACGGACCAGACAAAAACAATAGCTCCCCGAACCTTCGGCTCGGGGACTAACAATGCTTCGCTCGGGAACTAACACGGGCACTCACTGCAGGCGTTACCCTCAGGCTGGGAGTACTGTTGGCACTTGCATCGGCCGTTCTGGCAGGAGGCTCCAGACAAGCAGGGTTCGTTGCCGCCACAGGCCGCGTTCAGGTTCAACACTTCAACACATAATAATACTACTACTACTACTAATAATAATAATGAGGAAAATTTATATAGCGCCCATCCTACTATGTAGGCTACAGGGCGCTTTACACAAAATTGAAATGGAATAAAAACATGAAACACAAATCCAATAACATCAGCAGACAAAACAATACACATATCAATCAGCAACAACAACTGCTGTGACTACTACTACTACTACTACTACTACTACTACTACTACTACTACTACTACTACTACTACTAGGCCTAATGCACGTATGCATTGTCACACAATTCACAAGCATGAAATAACAGCATAATATTCACAACAACATACACACAAAAACAACACGCACACACCACCGCACACACACACACACACACACACACACACACACACGCATGCACGCGCACACATACACACACACACACACACCATGCATACATCACGGCAACAACAGCAGTGCGTGACCATTAGTCATGAGTCACAAGTCATAAGTTTCTGTATTGTCCACGGCTGGCATTGTACAACGCACATGGACATTGTTCTTCCACCGTGTAAAATAAGAAGGGGAAGACGGGGTAAAAAGCGCATGGGCGGGTAAGAAGCCCACCCAATTATCTCATGAAATAAAGAAAATGTCAGTCAAATTTGCCCATGAGACGAATGCTAGACATTAACGCTCGTCTCATGGGCAAAATGAGACTGAAATTTGCTTCATTTCATGAGATAATTGGGGTGGGCTTCTTACCCGCCCATGCGCTTTTTACCCCGTCTTCCCCTAGGGTGAGCGTCGGCCATTTTGAGAAAACACAGTCATAAGTCATCAGTCATAAGTTTCTTTACAGTCCGTTGGCATTGTACAACGCGCGTGGAAACTTTTGTCTTCCACCGTGCAAAATAAAAATATGAAATAAAAAGTACGAAACATAAATTTACATTAACAAAATAATGCAACTCTCACAGTCACACCCACACCCAATCATTCATCCGCTCTCCGTTATCTTGCTCACTCATCATGCAACCCACCACCACTTCCGTCTTCATTTTTAACCCTTTCTTTTCTTTTTTCCTTCCTTTCCTCCTTTTTTCCTTGTTCCTTTTCTCTTTTTTTCCATCACCCCCCCCCTTTTTTTCCATCACCCCCCCCCCCCATTTTTTCTTTTTTTTTTTTTTTTGTAACAGTAATACTGAGTAATACAAGTGTCCTTGAAGGACTTTGACATCCACATGTTCTCCTGGAGAAACATTGGTCCCAAACCGATCAGCATGGCGTGGTGCAGTCACCAAGGGAGCTGCCAAGTTCGAGGCTTCACCGAATCGAGACAGCCCAGGCACGTCGAGAAGCGCGAGAGAGAAAAAAATCGCACGAGCAGCAGCGATTCTC
Organism: Phymorhynchus buccinoides; assembly: GCA_017654935.2. Lineage (NCBI taxonomy): Eukaryota > Metazoa > Mollusca > Gastropoda > Neogastropoda > Raphitomidae > Phymorhynchus > Phymorhynchus buccinoides. Next base: position 26,749,852 of record CM065710.1, read on the forward strand.
CAACCCCAACAACAGATCCCCTCAACTCTCTTTCCTGTCCCCCACTGTCACACGAAACCTTCAAGGCCCGCATCGGACTCATCATATGGCGCGCCAAAGATACAAAACTCTATCTAGCTGTTCGATAGAGTTTCGAAACTGTATCTATCAGTTCGATAGAGTTTGAAAACCCTATCTAGCTGTTCGATATAGTTTTAAAACTCTGTCGAACAGCTAGATAGGGTTTCCACAAAATAACCCTATCGAGATATAGTTTTTCTATCGCGATTTATGATTGGTACATGGCTTCAGCGACAAGTTTGTGGCCTTGGCAGGGCAGTGACCCGTGAATTTGAATAAGACGATAGGCCTAGGCCCCTACATGTAGTCAAACAAACATGGCAGCTGAACGATTTCAACGAGTGAATCTTTCCGGCGTTTCATCTGTAATTGAAGCCGCTAAACGAGTTCGTAGAATGCCACCTATTAGGCTAGGTGTAGGTCACAGTCAAAGATACTAGTCCTATCTACCAATGAAATGCTTCGTTTAAAAAAAAAGTATCAAAATGGAGCGTTCGATAGAGTTTTACGACGAGAAACTCTATCTAGCTGCTCGACAGAGTTTAGAAACTCTATCTAACTGCTAGCTATAGTTTAGAAACTGTATCTAACAGTTCGATGGGGTTTTTAAACACTGTCGAACTGCTAGATAGAGTTTTGGTCATTCGGCGCGCCATATCATCAGTCATGTTCGTACCCACCCCACATCCTGAACCCTTCGACATTGGAACTGTTGGCGGATGGTCTTCATCCCTCGGGACGGACGGACATCAATACTGAGGTGATTGCGGTGAGGTTCTTCTTTTTGGTTTTCATGTTCTTCCTATTGGGGATGTTTATCCTGCCCCACGCCCAAAGTCTTCGTTTAGACTGCTATTGGCCACATGATGACGTGAATTCTAAATCATTAACGCTCACACGGCCTCTCCTACCGAATAGTGGGATGGGCTTTAACGTGTGACACGAAATTTGTGCTTCCATTCCACCGAGGCATGACGGCCTTCTCCTTCCGAATAGGGGATGGGCTTTAACTGTACACGATCTTTGCCATCCATGCCACTTTTTAACACGGCCTTCTCCTTCCGAATAGTCTTCGTGTGAGCACGATCTTCGTGTCATCCACCCACCGAGGCACCACATCCTGAACCCTTCGACATGGGAACTGTTGGCACGATCTTTGTCTTCCATCCCTCCGGGACGGACGGACATCAATAGTGAGGTGATTTAACGGTGAGGTTCTTCTTTTTGCCATCCATTTTCAACACGGCCTTCTCCTTCCGAATTGTGGGATGGGCTTTAACCTGCCCCACGCCCAAAGTGCTTCCATTTAGACTGAGGCAACACGGCCTTCTCCTTCCGCACAGTGGGATGCATGCTAACGTGTGAGCACGATCTTTGTGCATCCATCCCACCGAGGCAACACGGCCTACTCCTTCCGAATAGTGGGATGGGCTTTAACGTGTGAGCACGATCTTTGTGCCATCCATTCACACACGGCCTTCGGAATAGGCAACACGGCCTTCTGCCCTTCCGAATAGTGGGATGGGCTTTAACGTGTGAGCACGATCTTTGTGCCATCCATCCCACCGAGGCAACACGGCCTTCTCCTTCCGAATAGTGGGATGGGCTTTAACGTGTGAGCACGATCTTTGTGCCATCCATCCCACCGAGGCAACACGGCCTTCTCCTTCCGAATAGTGGGATGGGCTTTAACGTGTGAGCACGATCTTTGTGCCATCCATCCCACCGAGGCAACACGGCCTTCTCCTTCCGAATAGTGGGATGGGCTTTAACGTGTGAGCACGATCTTTGTGCCATCCATCCCACCGAGGCAACACGGCCTTCTCCTTCCGAATAGTGGGATGGGCTTTAACGTGTGAGCACGATCTTTGTGCCATCCATCCCACCGAGGCAACACGGCCTTCTCCTTCCGAATAGTGGGATGGGCTTTAACGTGTGAGCACGATCTTTGTGCCATCCATCCCACCGAGGCAACACGGCCTTCTCCTTCCGAATAGTGGGATGGGCTTTAACGTGTGAGCACGATCTTTGTGTCATCCATTCCACCGAGGCAACACGGCCTTCTCCTTCCGAATAGTGGGATGGGCTTTAACGTGTGAGCACGATCTTTGTGCCATCCATCCCACCGAGGCAACACGGCCTACTCCTTCCGAATAGTGGGATGGGCTTTAACGTGTGAGCACGATCTTCGTGTCATCCATCCCACCGAGGCAACACGGCCTACTCCTTCCGAATAGTGGGATGGGCTTTAACGTGTGAGCACGATCTTTGTGCCATCCATCCCACCGAGGCAACACGGCCTTCTCCTTCCGAATAGTGGGATGGGCTTTAACGTGTGAGCACGATCTTTGTGCCATCCATCCCACCGAGGCAACACGGCCTTCTCCTTCCGAATAGTGGGATGGGCTTTAACGTGTGAGCACGATCTTCGTGTCATCCATCCCACCGAGGCAACACGGCCTTCTCCTTCCGAATAGTGGGATGGGCTTTAACGTGTGAGCACGATCTTCGTGTCATCCATCCCACCGAGGCAACACGGCCTTCTCCTTCCGAATAGTGGGATGGGCTTTAACGTGTGAGCACGATCTTCGTGTCATCCATCCCACCGAGGCAACACGGCCTTCTCCTTCCGAATAGTGGGATGGGCTTTAACGTGTGAGCACGATCTTCGTGTCATCCATCCCACCGAGGCAACACGGCCTTCTCCTTCCGAATAGTGGGATG
>CM065710.1:26757635-26760135 GCA_017654935.2 Phymorhynchus buccinoides
ACAACAGCCACTCACTCTGGGTTGACAAAGATCAGCAGTAACTGATCGAAATATATACTGGTCTCCAAAATTTAAGGGCCGGAAGAACGATCTTCTCTCTTCTGTCTTGGAGGCATGCTTATTGAGAGCTCTGGTTGCCGCCCTTAAATACACATTCGTGTCTAACTTTTGCTCAGCAGTGTTCACTACAGTCATGCCTTGCACGTGCAATAGGCAAGAAACCTGCATCAGCCCTGATTCTTCAGCGAAAAGAGACCAAACTTTCGTGAAATTCTCGTGAATTTGCCACATTTTAAGCGTACCTGAAAACGCTGTTGCTGTACTGCAATGTCTGCAAAACTGGTTCAGGCACGTGCAACAGGAAGGACAGTTATTGAGTAGCCTAAGTTTTGCCATTTTCTTCATTGTTGTCTTAGTGTACAATAACAGAAGCCGGCCTTTAACTTTTGGAGACCAGTATAGGTATTTTCTTTCCTTTTTGCTTGTGACTCAAGCCACACACCTATAACTCACTTTGTCGGTCGGTCGGTCTGTCGGTCGGTCGGTCTGTCTGTCTGTCTGTCGGTCTGTCTGTCTGTCTGTCGGTCGGTCAGTCTGTCTGTCGGTCTGTCTGTCTGTCTGTCTGTCGGTCGGTCTGTCTGTCGGTCGTCTGTCTGTCGGTCTGTCTCGTCTGTCTGTCGGTCGGTCTGTCTGTCTCGTCGGTCTCTGTCTGTCGGTCTGTCTGTCGGTCCAAAATTGTCGCACATTTCGCAAAATTGTCGCACATATTTTAAAGGAGAAAAAAATACTTGGACATAAAGTAACATTTCAGTTGTCATATCTACATATCTACAGTTCTTACGTATGGACAGAATTATATACTGAACAGAGCACGAGAATCGTCATTTTAAAGCGTAGAAAATAATAAACATACGTAATACAGACACTGCAACAGACACGACGAGTATGCGGTGCTTCTTTCGATGAGTATAAGTAGGATAAATAGTTTTAAATGTCTTCCAAAAGATATAAAAAGTTACGAAATGGTGCAGAGATAACATTCTGGTTTAGTGTATTCAGTGTATATAATGATTGCAGTGGTAAAAATAGACCGCACTTCAAATCGAGGCTGCTCTTTAAAATGATGTTTTGTTTTCAATTGTCGCACGCCACAAACGATTGCGAATCCGCACTTGTTTTCTTTTCTTTTTCTTTGACTCAGAGTAGGAACCAAAAACTAACACAAAACTACAAAAGCTATTTAATTAACAAGCGCGAAATCGCAATAGTTTGTGGCACGCGGTCTATTTTTACCACTCCAATCATGAGTCACCTCCCCTGGCTTTTCAATCATTTTAATCTGTAAACCAGAATGTTATCTCTGCACCCTTTCGTAACTTTTTATATCTTTTGGAAAACATTTAAAACTATGTATCCTACTTATACTCATCGAAAGAAGCACCGCATACTCGTCGTGTCTGTTGTAGTGTCTGTATTACGTATGTTTATTATTTTGTACGCTTTTAAAATACATCATTTTAAAGTGCGGCCTCAATTTGAAGTGTAGCCTCGATTTGAAGTGCGACAATTTTGTCAAAATGTGCGACAATTTTGGACCGACCGACAGACAGACAGACAGACCGACAGACCGACCGACCGACAAAGTGAGTTATAGGTTTGTGGCTTGAGCCACAAACAAAAACCCTTTCACCGCCAGTGTCGCATTTTTGCACCACAATGGTTGAACACCCATGTCACTAAAAAGCCATCAAATCAGGGCCTGTTATCTGAAGACCCTATTTTCATAATTTTGGGAGGTAAGGATAGGCTTAATGTTAAACATGTCACAAAGGAATTCGCAAGATTTCAGATTTTTGGGGTCTCTACCCAGGTAGGTTTAATGGTAATCGTTTTGGCTGAAAAATGGCTGGCGGCGAAAGGGTTTTAAATTACATTTCGTGGGGGGTTTTTATGTGTGTGTGTGTGTGTGTGTGTGTGTGTGTGTGTTCTATTTCTATAAAAGAATATTTGTTCTATTTTCTGAAAAACAAAAATCCATTTATTGCAAAACTTCTGATTATGTGACAATATGTCTGGTTCTCTTATGCACTATCGCATATTTCAAAATTTAATGGGCGGGGTTGATGACTATAATAGGCGCAATCTGGACACAGACCGACTAGGAATTGTTCGGAAATAATTAAGGGGAGTAATTTCATGGTGTGTGGGAGTGATCTTGCCTAATTCAATCGGTCAAACAGGGGAAGTTACTCTACCATCAGGTAGATCCCCAGCTCTCGCCTCGCGCGTTTGAGTAGACTGATAGCACTTAGAACACCGTGCGTCATTCTAAAATTGATATCATTCATATTTTTACGTCACGTTTTGCAAGTTCTATCAGCTTATGTGTACTGCCCCCCTTCCCCCCCCCCCCCCCCCCCCCCCCCCCCCATTTTTTCCACACAAACAATGTTTACAAGTCGCTGACTCGCATCCTGCGGTTTCAAGCTTCGACGCCATG
>CM065710.1:26767635-26807635 GCA_017654935.2 Phymorhynchus buccinoides
AGAGAGACAGAGGACAGACAGACAGACAGACAGAGAGACAGACAGACAGAGAGAGACTTACTGCAGGTACTCGAGTCTTGTTTAGACACTTCCTGGGTTTCCCTGCAAACACACAAGTTGTGTTTGCATGTGCCGACCTCGCAATTTTCATCGCTCTTGCACGCACCCCCGATACGGTGCTTGACAGGCTCTGTGATAGGTAATGAATCATCATCATCATCGTCGTCGTCGTCATTATCAAAATATTCTCATCGCTCTTGCAAGCACCCCAGTGTTTGATAGGTTCTGTGTTAGTAAATGAATCATCATCACACATCGTCATCATCATCATCATCATCGTCATTGTCATCGTCATCATCATCACATGGGAGCTACGCTTTCATTTTTACACTGATTTCAGTATTTTTAATTCGACCAGAAACTGAACTTCAGTGTTTTTTTAATTACTTAAAATTTATCAACCAAAAAAAGGAATGGTTCCAGCAAAAAAAAATAGTATAAGTGCATGGCTTTGTACATCGATTTCTCGGCAAATATGTAGATTTACACCCTCCTGCTCTATTTCTTGGTTCTTTCCGTGGTTAGGGATAGGGTTAGGGTTAGATGGTCTTTTCATTAATCGAGGGTTGCCTGCCAGAGTAGCGTATATCGCGTTTCAGTAGTTTGGAGAAAAACGGAATTCAAAGTTTGAAGCTTAAGTACATCAATTAACGAAACCTTTGTAGCGCGGAAAGAGTTTAGGCGTTTACTTTGATATCTTCGCCATTAGCAAGAGAAAGAAATGTAACAACACAATGTTTAGTTTTATCACAATAATTAATCAAAGTAGGTAGGGGTAGCGCTATAACAAAAAGGCCGGGGGCATTCAATCCACAAGGCGCTCTAAACACCCAGCCTATCACGAGTATAGTCATATGTCTCAGTTCAGTCTGACGCAACACGGGACAGAGACCGGCCGAGACTCATTAACATACTGGAGTATCCTCACGTGCTCTGCTCTGGCCGTACCAGTGGTGGTCAACATCAAAGTGACCCTTTTGTTATATGCCGACATACACTGAGTGAGCAGGGTTGAAAATCACGTTTTCACGTAAAGCCAGACTGCGATACGTGAGTCAGTGGGAAAACTAAAAGCGTTCAGAAGGCTACCAAAGTAGTTTTCTCTTACTTTTTTTTTTTTTTACAACAAACACTTTGATTTACGAGTTTGATAACAATTGAACAGGAACATTTAGATATTCAGAGTAAAAATAAAATGTTATGAAGTAAACAAACGCATTCGACTCCTACCCTACTCTGGAAAAAAAATACAGTATTATGTAGGCCTACAACTGATAATCAATAAGATTTTATTGTACGATATTGCCCTTGTGTGGATATGCGATTTAAGGGCAGGCACAAAATAATAGTTTGTAAGAAAATAAAAGGTTATTTGGTGGTGGAGGTGTGGGAGGTGCTGTATTGCTAAAAAGAGCTTTTGCCTCTTGTGATCTTTATGAGATAATGGTAATTTGCAGAGTGGGCAGACTTACAAAAAAAAAGGAATGACAGACAAAAAAACATGAGAAAAAAAACCCCACATACACATTTCAATATGTGTGTGTGTGCGCGTGCGTGCGTGCGTGCGCGAGTGTGTGTGTGTGTGTGTGTGTGTGTGTGTGTGTGTGTGTGTGTGTGTGTGTGACTGACAGACAGAAAGAGATAGACAGACAGAAAGAGACAAACAGACAGACAAACAGAAAGAGATGGACAAACAGACAGAAAGATTCGGACAGACAGACAGAGATTGAGAGACAGACAACATCGATAGCTTTTAGGTGACCCATCGTTTGTGATGTAGGCATCAAACAAGTGTCAGCATTACCGCCCTTGTGATCTTTGTGGGTTCCTTACTGTTTGGTCCACTACTATACCGCAGTACTGCATACCAGGCGGTAATGAAATACCAGGGGTAATTAAAATGGGGGGAAAGGGAGGGTGTGGTAAGCAGGATTGGAATGGAAAAGTGAACAGTATCTGCATGACATGTAATCCCACGAAAATGTACGAATGCATGAACAATATTGTTTACTCTCTAACAATGGCAATTCACTAGAATGAAAACTGTTATGCTGATTAAAGACAAACAAAACACGTTTGGAGAGAGCGAGAGAGAGAGAAAGAGAGAGAGAGAGAGAGAGAGAGAGAGAGAGAGAGAGAGAGAGAGAGAGAGAGAGAGAGAGAGAGAGAGAGAGAGAGAGAGTTGCCGATTTCTTTTTTCCAATGATAGAGAGAGAGAGAGAGAGAGAGAGAGAGAGAGAGAGAGAGAGAGAGAGAGAGAGAGAGAGAGAGAGAGAGAGAGAGAGAGAGAGAGCCGATTTCTTGTTTCCAATGAGAGAGAGAGAGAGAGAGAGAGAGAGAGAGAGAGAGAGAGAGAGAGAGAGAGAGAGAGAGAGAGAGAGAGAGAGAGTTTTGCCGATTTCTTTTTTCCAATGAGAGAGAGAGAGAGAGAGAGAGAGAGAGAGAGAGAGAGAGAGAGAGAGAGAGAGAGAGAGAGAGAGAGAGAGAGAGTTGCCGATTTCTTTTTTCCAATGAGAGAGAGAGAGAGAGATAGAGAGAGAGAGAGAGAGAGAGAGTTTTTTTCCTTTTTCAGAGAGAGAGAGAGAGAGAGAGAGAGAGAGAGAGAGAGAGAGAGAGAGAGAGAGAGAGAGAGAGAGAGAGAGAGAGAGAGAGAGCCGCCACTAGCTCACGTGACTCACAAGATGTCCCATTACAGTCTGTGGTTATATGACCCTAGTCTTTCAAATCAAACACGCGCCTATGTTATATGGTCACAAGTCACTGTCTGGTCCAAGTTGGAGGCCCTTGTGACTGAATTCCTTCCGACTGAACAAAGACATTCCTCAGTTGTCATCTGATCAGCCGGTCAGTTGTAAGACGAAAGTGTCTGCTCAGCACATGCTGATGGAAGTTCAGTTTAACGTCGCGTATCGGCTTTCGCCATGTACGACGGGCTGAACAAACCAACCAGGATATAAACAAAAATTTATGTTCCTGAATCACTGTCTTAGCCAAAAGGCCGAGAAGCGATCAGAATTTGCACATGCTGAACAAGTAGAAAGCGTTATATACTACTTCAGCGAGGGCGAAATTTCAAGTTTGAGACTTTTGTTGGTAAGCTGAAGAATACATTCGGATATCTCATGATCTGAGTTGCAGGAGTTTGGTCAGTTCTTGGATGGTAGCATTAATAACTCACAATTTACAAGTCATATCGCCTAAAACATCTGATAGCATGAAAATATACCCCTTTTAGAGTGTTTCTATTAAACAAAATGAAAAACTCATTTTTGTCGATATATCATGATCTGGCAGGTAACCCTCGATTTGCCACAAGCATCTGTTTTTTGGTCAAAATCATCTATTTTTTGGGAGCATTAAATCGCTGGCTTTTTTAATTCATCCCAAAAAATTTGACTGCAAGCGATTTGGGGCGTTTTGAACTTGTTTGTTCTCTCTTGGAAGTTTACGAAGCAATGTAATAATTGTACAAGGCTTATCACACTCAAACTGTCTCTGTCTATCATTTTAACTGTCTGTCTCGTTATCTCTCTCTCTCTCTTAAGTTGTCCCCCTGAATCGTCTGACGGGGATCTGCCCCTGAACCTGCCGTTCAGTGTTTTTCATTTGGGGGAGTTGCACCCATGTCATTATCATTATCATCATCATCGTCGTCGTCGTCATCGTCGTCATCATCATCGTCGTCGTCGTCGAAATCATCATCATCATCACCATCAATATCATCATCATCACAATATTCTCATTGCTCTTGCAAGCACCCCCGATACGGTGTTTGATCGGCTCTCGCTCTCTCTCTCTCTCTCTCTCTCTCTCTCTCTCTCTCTCTCTCTCTCTCTCTCTCTCTCTCTCTCTCTCTCTCTCTCTCTCTCTCTCTCTCTCTCTCTCTCTCTCTCTCTCTCTCTCTCTCTCTCTTTATCCTTGTCAAATAGTTTTCCAGTGTCCAGTCTCTCTCTCTCTCTCTCTCTCTCTCTCTCTCTCTCTCTCTCTCTCTCTCTCTCTCTCTTTCTCTCTCTTTATCCTTGTCAAATAGTTTTCCAGTGTCCAGTCTCTTTCTCTCTCTCTCTCTCTCTCTCTCTCTCTCTCTCTCTCTCTCTCTCTCTCTCTCTCTCTCCTGTTCATTATTTTCTTCATTAATTAGGATCGGTTCTACTAGTGTACTTACTGCACATCTGTGCCCCATGTTGGGTGTAGAGCTCTTTACAGCGGCAGCGGCCATTTTGGCAGGAGGAACCGGAAGGGCAAGGGTACTTCCCGTCACACTGCGCGTTTACCTCCAGCACTGAAATACCATAGCAGACCTGTTCACCGGGTGGATCCCACAATAGCGAGTCCCGAAACAGCGCATCCCAAAACAGCGAGGACAAAACCGCGAATGCCCCAAATCAGCGAATCCCAAAACAGCGAGTCCCAAAACAGCGTGAGTGACAAAATAGCGAGGATACCATAACAGAGACAGTCGAAAGAGCGAGTCCCAAAACAGCGAGTTCTCCAGAAAATATAAAAGCAACCAATTGTCGTATGTTTCAATATTTGTTACTTTATTTCAATAAGACAGAGATAAGACAGAGATGATTCTTGTAGCCTCTAACCACACAATTAAAACTCAGGTTCTCCCAGGTTCTGTAGACATTGATGGCACTGAGATCAAGCTATCGGCATCCGTCCGCAATCTAGGTGTTACTTTGGACCAAACCCTTTCTTTCAAACAGCATGTTTCCAATGTTTGCAAGGCTTGCTATCTAGAACTTCGAAGAATTAGTTCCATCCGTCGTTTCCTCTCTCAGGATGCCCTGAAGACTTTAGTATGTGCTTTTGTCCTGTCTCGCCTTGACTACTGTAACTCACTTCTTGCTGGCTGTCCATCAATTCTCATCTCTAAGCTCCAACGGGTCCAGAATAATGCTGCTCGTCTCATTTCTCGCTCCCCTAGGTACGATCATATCACTCCGGTTCTTCGTTCCCTACATTGGCTCCCAGTTCAATCACGTATTGACTACAAAATTCTCCTCCTTGCCTTCAAGTCACTGAATGATCAAGCTCCCCAGTATCTCTCTGATCTTCTTCATCTCTATGTCCCAGCTCGCCAACTACGTTCGTCTTCTGATTCTCGTCTCCTTTCCATTCCCTCCATCCGTCTCAAATCTGCTGGCCAACGTTCTTTTTCTTGTCAAGCACCATCTCTGTGGAATTCTCTGCCTTCTCCTCTCCGACACTCCAACTCAGTCTCCTCATTCAAAACCTCTCTTAAAACCCATCTTTTTCCTGCTGCACCCTAAATATTTGATCAGTTGTCTATCGTTGTGTGCACGTGAGGGAAGATTGATTTAAGAGGTTTGTGCTGTGTTTTGTGGTGCGTGTGTGTGCGTGTGTGTGTGTGTGTGTGTGTGTGTGTGAGTGTGTGTGTTGTGTGTGTGTGTGTGTGTGTGAGCATGAATGTGTGCTTGTGTGTATTTTGGTTTTGTGGGTTGTGTGTGCACGCATGTGTGTGTGTGTGTGTGCGTGTCTGTGTGTCTGTCTGCGTGCGTACGTTGTGTGTGAGGGTGTTTGTGTCTGCGTGTTGGTGTATGTGGTCAGTCCATGCGGCTCAGTTGCTGTGACTTACCGAATGGGGTATGAACGAGTTGGCGTCAATAATTGTGTGTTTATGTGTGTGTGTGTGTGTGTGTGTGTGTGTGTGTGTGTGTGTGTGTGTGTGTGTGTGTGTGTGTGTGTTTGTGTGTGCGTGTGTGTGTGTGTGTGTGTGCGTGTGCGTGCGCGCGTGTGCCTGTGTGTGTGCGTGTGTGCGTGTGCGTGTGTGTTAGAGAGAGAGAGAGAGTTGCTTTGCATATGCACTGTTGGTGGTTGGTGTCACTCTTGAATGTTTTTTTTTTTTGTTATCTGTTGATGAATAATTGATTGTAAAGCGCTTTGGGCTCATCTGAGGTAAAGCGCTATATAAATGTACTGTTATTATTATTATTATTATTCAAAAGACAAACACAGGTAATGGTGCAAATTGAAACCGATTACGATTACGTAAGTAAACTCATCGTGAAAAAAAAAATCGCTGTTTCGGGACTCGCTGAAATAGCACTCGCTAGTTCGTCCCTTTCGATGGTATGTCCCACTCGCTATTTTGGGACTCGCTGTTTTGGAACTGGCTATTTTGGGACACTCGCTGTTGTGTTCTCACTGTTTCGGGACTCGCTATTATGACCCTCGCTCATACGTCGCATAACCCTGTTCACCCCCTACATAAGTCTGGAGTAGTCTGGACAGCTGAAATGTGTAGTGTTGGCACAAAATGTGTAGTTTTATTTATTAAGCCATCAAACAATGTTCACTGAGAATGAGTAATTAGAGCATTATTTTCAATTTTGAAAGAGGTCCAAATTGAGTAGAATACTACTCGAAAAGAGTAGAGTAAACAGGTGTGCCATACATACATACATTACGATTAAGATTAACCCTTTCACCGCCAGCCATCTTTGAGCCACAAAATTCCATTAAACGTACTTGGCTACAGAAAGGATTTCGTCTGTAATATTGTGGGATTTCTCTGTGACACATTTTAGAATAGGGTCAATCCTTACTGCCCAAATTTAAGAACACAATATGTATCATTGAATAATAGACCCTGATTTCAAGGGTTTTAATGACATGGGTGTCAAATCATTGTGGTGCAAAAATGTGACATTGGCGGTGAAAGGGTTAAGATTAAAATTATAGCCCCGTCGACAACAAAGGCCATGTCAGGGCTGTCACCACGTTAAATCTTACCACGCATTAAAAAGGGATAAAAACACAAGGTAAAAACAAAATCAAGTTTTTTTGGGTTAAAATACTTTTGTTAAAACCCCCCATTAATAAATCAAAAACTTTTAGCTAGTAAAAACAAGACACGTCTAGCTAGATTAAAAACATCACAGTAGCTTACATCAAATGAAATATATTAATCTCTTTCAAGAAATTAAAGATCATGTCAGGCGGAACGTCACGGAATACATTCATCTACATACATACATACATACACACACATACATACATACATATACATAGATACATATACATACATACATATATAGGCCTACATACATACATACATACATACATACATACATACAAACATACATACATATACTGCTCACCAAAAAATAGGGGATATTGACTTTGCAATAACACCATGGCTTCAATAAAATTAAAAAAACCCATAAACTGCATTTCATGTGAAAATGATAGTTCAGCCTTTCTTGGCTGTAAAATCGAAGACAAAAAACCCCATTCAAAATCAAAATGTAATGTGACTGCCAGAGGCGATAAACATCAGCGGGTGAAATCACAAAACACCTTTACACTGTTGACGGATTGCTGGACCACTGTTTGCTACCAGGCATTCAAGGCAATGCTTTCCGATGCTCTGGAACAGTCTCTGAATTTGTTTCTGGAGGATTAATGTTTTTTTCCCAGCGTCCTGGATCCTCTTGCAACCGTTACAATTGTGTAAGCCGAAATTGAAAAACAAATGTCTTTTTTTCAAACATAACGACGAGTATGTTTTCTTCATTGAGGTTTGTGCTGTTGAACTTATTGAAATATGTATGTAGCGGTAAGTTTTAAACGTTGTACTATAATATAACAGGGAACTTACGTTATTATACAGATTTACATAACTATGCAGATTTTGAAATAGACTTTATAGGAGATGAGTAGCGAATGTAAGATAACACGCCTGAAATAATGCAGGTTGGGATCGGTTTGGCACAATTTCTTTTGCAACAAAAAAAGTGTGTGCGTGTGCGCAAGCGTGAGCGCGAAATAGTGCACATGTTTAGAAGGATTGACAATCACAATTGACAATCAAAGATGGAGGCGCCGTGGCCGGTTGGTTAGAGTCGCCGCTCGTAATCCAACAGGTTTGCGGGTGCGGTGGGTTCGAACCCGGCTGGTCACGGTGTTGTATCCTTGGGAAAGATACTTTACTCCTATTTCCTGGTCCTTCGGATGAGACCTAAAACCGAGGTCCCCGTGTGTGAACGCACGCACAAGATCTTGCGCGCACGTTAAAACCCATTCCACTATTCGGTACGAGTATAGGCCGTGTTGTGCCAATGGAATGGATGCCACGAACTCACAAAGCATGCATCCTGTGCGCCAATAGCAGTCTAAACGATGACTTTGGGCGTGGGCCAGGATAAACATCCCCAATCGGAAGAAGAAGAAGAAGAAGAAGAAGACCTACTGCACTGGTCTATGGACGGGTCGCAAAACGTCTCGCTCTTGCACTCTCCAGGCTGACAGGCTTTGCCAACGTCCCTTTCTGCGTAGCATAAAATAAGCAAGAAAACAAACACACAAACAAACAAGAAAACACAGAGAAAACAACAGCAAAAAATGAATCAAACGAGCATCGAAATAGCGAGGCTACGAGAAGAGGAGGAGAATTGTAGTGATATGATTAATGGAGGGACATTTTCTATCAATTAACTAACTCCCTCCACCTCAGATTAAAAGCCAAAACATGAATCAAATGAAGTAAGACAGGAGAATGTAGTGATATGATTAATGGAGGGACATTTTCTATCAATTAACTAACTCCCTCCACCTCAGATTAAAAGCCAAAACATGAATCAAATGAAGTAAGAGAGGGGAATTTAGTGACATGATTAATGGAAGGAAACTCTCTATTAATGAACTAGCTCCCTCCCACCAAAGGTACTTACGACAACATCGCCTAGCAAAGCATGGATAACAACCAGAAAGCAAGCAAACAGAACATCATCCTCAGAAAAAGGATGTGTCACGTTGTCTACATTATTACCATTACCCATACATCGCTCAGACAGTTTCCTGTCAATTAAAAGCGCAGATGCGTCATGCTGCTGTTATGGGCCTAACTAAGAAATAGTTAGGCCCAGCCAGTCCGACTTCGGCTGGAGGAAATGTTTTTGAAAGTGTTTCGTGGAAAAAGGGCAGGAGAATGGACCGGGTAAGGCAGAAAGAAAGTATATGACAGTAAGCAAAAGGGAAAAGGCAGAGTCAAAGAGAGTGACAGATTAGAGGAAGTTACAAGCACAGAACTTCCAGAAGGTACCCTTTAAAATCTCATGTAGAGGGTGAGATGAGAAAATGCGCTCTCTTAGTTGCCACTCTCTTTGACTCTGCCTTTTCCCTTTGCTTTCTATCATCTACTATCTTTCTGACTTATTGGCCCGTTCTGCATGTCTTTTTTAATCTTCCACATACTTTTTCTCCTTTGAGCTCCTCCGAAATCGGAAGGTGTCGGCTGTACGCAGCGGGGAGACCAGTCAAAACTGAAAACCCGTTATGGCCGTATAGGCTTGGGAACGCCGAAGAAGAAGAAGAAGATCAGAAGAAGAAGAAGAAGAAGAAGAAGATCAGAAGAAGAAGAAGAAGAAGAAGAAGAAGAAGAAGAAGAAGAAGAAGAAGAAGAAGAAGATCAGAAGAAGAAGAAAAAGAAGAAGAAGAAGAAGATCAGAAGAAGAAGAAGAAGAAGAAGAAGAAGATCAGAAGAAGAAAAAGAAGAACAAGATCAGAAGAAGAAGAAGAAGAAGAAGAAGAAGAAGAAGAAGAAGAAGAAGAAGAAGATCAGAAGAAGACGAAGAAGAAGAAGAAGAAGAAGAAGAAGATCAGAAGAAGAAGAAGAAGATCAGAAGAAGAAGAAGAAGAAGAAGAAGAAGAAGAAGAAGAAGATCAGAAGAAGAAAAAGAAGAAGAAGAAGAAGATCAGAAGAAGAAGAAGAAGAAGAAGAAGAAGAAGAAGAGTTGAGTCGCTCGACAGAAGTTTGCACGGCATCAGTTCTCTCCAAAGAGATATAATAGATTGCTGGACCGATCAACAGACAGACAAAAACAGAGCAACAAATGGTCACTGTCACACAAACAGTCAGGCTGGGTTCACATTAGACGCGTAAGTTCCGTACGGAAAACCCTAAATCAGTGGAAGAAAGAAGGATAAAAGCTTACGCATAAAGGGGAAATTCGGACACGTGCGCAAATCTTTCCCCTTCTTTGTTTCACTTATTTATGGATTGCGCACGGGTTTCCGCATGGAATATCCGCTTATGTGTGTACACGGCCTATCACAAACAAACAATAACAAAAACCGTACTGCATTTCCCCGAATCGCAGACCAGGTCTCCCATGCATTCTTTAGTGTTGGTACAGTTTCCCTGTAAGTTGGATTCTGTAATTATAAGAGGAACACAGCATCATAACATAAAACACTTAGAGTGCTGAGTACCACCCATGTTTAGAAGTGAGTCTATAGTATGATAGGTGTGTGCGTGCGTGCGTGCGTGCGTGCGTGCGTGTGTGCGTGTGCGTGTGTGTGTGTGTTCCGGGTCCGATTCTCAGCACGGGTACCTTTTTTTAATTTGATTTTTTTAGTTGTATCCATTAACGATAGTTTCATTTGTACATTAAACACCCACCTCATGCTTACGACCCTCAATCTCAAAGTCATTATTCGAGGGGTAACTGCCTAAACGTGTAATCATAAGAGGAATAAAGATTGAGGGGGGGGGTGTCGAAAGTACAAGATTGCCAATAAAATGATGGGTAATTTCCTGAACGTGTTATCATAAGAGGAATAAAGAAGGATGATAACACGCTTAGGCAATTACCCCTCAGTTTATTGGCAATCTTGTGCTTTAGGCACCCCCCTCAATCTTTGTTTGTTGCTGTCCCGCATGTGCCTGTTCGAGTGAGCCTTGAAGGCTTTGCCTCTTGTTTTTGTATGCGATTGTGTGTGACACAAACCACACCATGGTGGCATAGCGGTAGTGGCTCACGGATAACTCTTTCGCCTCGTAAGCAGAAAATCGGGATCGGGATCGGGATCCGGGATCGTTCATGACCGAAACTGAGCTTTTTCCAATCTTTTCACTAGACCTTAAAACCCCACCAGATCACGTGTAAAAATCACGGGTGTCGCGTGTTTTCCCTCCTGTAGCTGGTAAAAAAAAAATCTTGCTTTGACCAGGTTTGACTCCCATACACATGCCCACAAATTGAAAACATCATTTTACAGAACAGCTTCAATTTTAAGTTGGGGGAATTTGTATGTGGGTCACAGCCACCCAGAAAAAACAACAAACAAAGGGACTTAATCGTGGTGGGCCAGTGGGCCTTTAATAAGGTAATACATTTTTTATTATGGTCTGAACGCGAAGTCTTTCGGATGAGACGGCACCAAAAAAAACCCGGAGGACCCCGTATGCACGTGCACTTCGCGAACGTTAAAGAACTCAGTGACAACGGAAGAGTTGTCATTTGTTCAAAATTTACCCCGTTCTCCCCACCTTCCTCTTCAGTCTCACACACACACACACACACACACACACTCTCTCTCTCTCTCTCTCTCTCTCTCTCTCTCTCTCTCTCTCTCTCTCTCTCTCTCTCTCTCTCTCTCTCTCACACACACACACACACACACACACACACACACACACACACACACATACACACACACACACACGTAATGCTCCCCCCATTAAAAAAAAAAGTGGCGCAGCACTAGCTCCGACGCGCTCTCCAGGTGGGGGGAGAGCAGCCCGAATTTCGTAGACATTTCATAGAAAAGTAACGCAAATACCAATACCAATACCAATACTAGCACCAACACCAACAGATACGTACTGCATATCCCGGAATCGCAGACTAGCCCCGGCATGCAGAGATCAGCGGATTTGCATTCTTTCAGAAGCGTGGCTTCTGCACACAAAGAAGAAGAGAACGAGAAACTACGAGAGAAACGAACAACAAAAGTGATGACACACGTTTGTGACCCAACACTACGAAAGGGACATTAAGTGTCAAATTGACCATTCTGAGAAAATTATCCATTTGAAAACTTCAGACAAATCTCTTTCTAATGATACAAGAACCGTAAGAAAAATATTTTGAGCTGCATTTCAAGCTTTGTTAACAAACAGGTTTGAAGAAGAATGGATGGGCGTGTCTATATTACACTGCCATGAATGGATACAATAACACAAGCTATCCTTATTGCAAAAGGCCCTATCTAAAGCAATTCACAGTTGAACTTGTGGTGATGCCTGCAAGGAAGACGTCTTGATATGCTTAACCTGGTGTAGTATGAAGAATAAATTGGAATTACTGGCATGCCTGACATCAGTTGTTTATGTTCATAACATGGTGCCTATTCCATGCCACTCCCTTTCAAAGTGCATAAGGAAGAGCCTCCCTAACAGAATTACTCACCAAGTAAATATTTTCTCTCGCCTACATGATCCTGCCCTTTCTTTCCTTCTGGAATACATATTCGCTACAGTCGTGCATCCAGCCTCAGTAAGATTAGATTGAAAGGTGTTTGACAGTGTGAAACGGAAGGAGATGGGTATAATGCTACTTGTTTTCCATTAGTTATGCATGTAAAGCGAAACTTAAGCAGATCGAATGAAACAGGTTCATACAACGTGTATGTTTGAAAGACAGTCTCTGGTCCTTCACTATCTGCCCCCAACTCCAACCCCTCTCACTGCATGTCCATTAGCCTATTAAACAGGTTTGGCAGTAATGGTGGGACGATATTGGTGGATTTTTGTTCTTTACATTAGACTATTGGTTCTCTGTAATTCTCTGTCTCTCACCATCTGTGTCTGTCTCTGTCTCTCACTCTCTCACACAGATTGTAAAAATAGGCTTCACCTAATAGTCTTCACCCTTGAAAATAGTTTCGTGTTCAGTGTTCTCTCTTCTCTCTCTGTTTCTCTCTCTCTCTCTCTCTCTCTCCTCTCTCTCTCTCTGTTTTTCTCTCTCTCTCCCTCCCTCTCTCTCTCTCGCTCTTTGTGTGTCTGTCTGCCTCTCTCTGTCTCTCTCTGTCTCTCTCTCTCTCTCTCTCTATCTATCTATCTCTCCCTCTCTCTCTCTCTCTCTCTCTCTCTCTCTCTCTCTCTCTCTCTCTCTCTCTCTCTCTCTCTCTCTCTCTCTGTTTTGCTTGTGTACAAGTGTAGATTTATAATTGCACATTGTTACTTTGGTAGATAAAAGGTTTGGGAATTGGTAAAGTTTGCATGAAAAATAGGCTGGAAATCACTCAAACGTTCTCCCTGACGGTAAACGAGTTCTAAAGGAAACACAGATGACTGAACTGCATCAAGCTGACTGCATGTTGAGTCAACGTTGCATCAATATTCAAATTTCATTCGGACCTTTCTAAAGTCGAATTGTCTTTCTTCTTTCTTTCCTAATTTTTTATTTTTTTTTACAAATAACAAGACTGCATAAGCATAAGTAAAATAAGTTAAAAAAAACAAAATGCTGGCTTATTGGGCATTGAATATGCACCTATTAATCAAAATAAAGAGCATTATAAAAAAGAACTTAAGAAATGCTAGTTGTCATGTCGATCAGTTGACTAAGGCTATGGCAGTTGTAACACAGCTTTATTCATTCAAGATGCACAGACTAGATGCAGGCCCTCATTGCCATTTTAAAGCACGCTACTTCATGTTATAGGGGTCTATGGCCAACGGTTTGGGCGCAATCGCCTGGACACACACACACACACACACACACACACACACACACACACACACACACACACACACACACACACACACCTTAGCCGATTACAGTAGTCATTGAAAAGTCAAGGTCAAGGTTATTAGTATGCTCAATACTGTGCACGACACAATGCTTTCAGGCAGTTTGCCTACCTGCCAAATTTGACGCCAGTAACTGAACAAATGTGAAAGATATGGTCCAAACACAATTTGACACCTCCAAGGTCTATGTCATTGATCTTGACCATCATAGGTACCCAATATTCAAAATCACCATTAACCAATTCCTGCGAAGTCGGAGGGTGGCTGTCCACGTAGTGGGGTAATCACAAACGGTTGCACACGTAATGTTCTCATCCTTAGCTGGTGCATTTGTACCATATTGTTCAAGTGCTTCGACTTTAAGCCAGAGCAAGACAACAACAACATTAGCCAATGCTTGCCCATCCCAAGTTCGAAAGTTATAAGTCCAATGATGTGAATGATATGGCCTCAAGAAGAAATATCGGTTTTTAAGGTCAAATTTCAAGGTTAAGGTCAGCACGTTTATATTTGTTTCTATGGGACCATTCCGGCACTGTGGTACACTACCATACAAAATGTGAAGCCATTCTGTCCACTAGTTCATGAGATACAGTTTAGACATGAAATATATAGCACAAAGAAGGACATTTTGGTTTTGTGAGTCTTCTTTGGCGGAGGTTCCACATTCAGGATCTGAATAGATTGTGCCATGCTGATCAAGAATATAATTATATGCCAACAGGGGTCTATGGCCAACGGTTTGGGCACACTCGCCTGGACAGACAGACAGACAGGACGAAACATGGACGATTACACACACACACACACACACACACACACACACACACACACACACACACACACACACGCACACACATACATACACACACACCGCGTATTTTATTATATGAATAGATTTTATTTTCCGCTTGCTTTCGATTATTATTAGTTAATTTCAAATCACGTGTCCCCTTGCCATGAAGATTGTATTGTCAATGGCAATTAAAACATTTTTCAAGTTTCAAGTTTCTGTGTCTGCTGCTGCTGTTTTCCTAGGCTATTTTGACTATGCATATATCTGTTTATTTGTCCCTTCTCAGCAACGCTGTAGTTCCTTCGGTGGGTTGTCATTTGACGACATGGGTCCGTGTGTGCACTTCCTACAATGCAACACAAGCTAGGATGACATGGAATTCAGTCGAATATACAATGCAGAATACAGTCGAATCTACAATGCAGCATACAGTGGAATATATCATGCAGAATACAGTCGAATCTACAATGCAGCATACAGTGGAATATATCATGCAGAATACGGTCGAATCTACAATGCAGCATACAGTGGAATATATCATGCAGGCTACAGTCGAATCTACAATTACATTAAAATGCACAAACAAAATTGACACGGCTCTCTATAGAATTTCTCTGGAATTAACGTCTGTCTTAAACTGTGAATAACTGGGCATACCATGTACCAACACAAAATGAACTTCATCTTCCTTATCTGTTCCACACATTGGACAAAATATGTCATTTTCTGTGTGGGTCCTGTATCTTAAATAATTGAATTTTAATATCAGAAATGCAGAGTCTAAACTTACAAGTAATCTGTTTTAATGCACGACTTAAGTTGACAGTTAGATATGGTTTAACAGAATGAGACACATAGTTGAATAGGGACTCTGTCACTATTTTGTACACGATGATGCCAGTTCTGCTAGTTACAATCTAAGTTACAGTTAGATATGGTTTAACAGAATGAGACACATAGTTGAATAGGGACTCTGTCACTATTTTGTACACGATGATGCCAGTTCTGCTAGTTACAATCTAAGTTACAGTTAGATATGGTTTAACAGAATGAGACACATAGTTGAATAGGGACTCTGTCACTATTTTGTACACGATGATGCCAGTTCTGCTAGTTACAATCTAAGTTACAGTTAGATATGGTTTAACAGAATGAGACACATAGTTGAATAGGGACTCTGTCACTATTTTGTACACGATGATGCCAGTTCTGCTAGTTACAATCTAAGTTACAGTTAGATATGGTTTAACAGAATGAGACACATAGTTGAATAGGGACTCTGTCCCCCCTTTCCTTCCTCATCAATCACACACACAAAATCGCATGGAAAAGAACAATGGGTGGCGCGCTTATGGCTGCGACGCGCTCTCCAGGTGGGAGCAACCCGAATTTCACAGATATGCCTCTTGACTATAAAGTACCTAATGCCTAATACCTAGTTATGCAATTTAACATTATATTGCGGTGCGCATGCAATACAGACGTAATAAATCTCTTTCAGTGCACTTTACTAAGACAGAAAGTACAGACCGGGATAATTAGGCCCTACATTGCTTGGAGTTGACTTAACTTAATATTTCTTGCGCCATTTTACTGCTGTTGCTCAAAATGTCAGTAATCCAAAGTGGGTTTTTTTCTTTTTCCCCCTTTTTTTTCGCTCAAACATTTTTGGCTGCTCATGATGTTTGAACTGAAAAAACGCTGGGAAACAACCCCCCCCCCCCCCCCAAAACCCCCCCCCCCCCCCCCCCCCCACAGGAAAAAACCCCAAAAAAAAAAAAAAAAAAAAACCCCCCCCCCCCCCCCCCCCCCCCCCCCCCCCCCCCCCCTCGCCATTCAAAAGTTAAATGACCAAAATAATTATTAAGTTTTCTGCTTAAGAGATAAAAACAAAAAGACTGTCTTACTGGATATGGCAGTACGCTTTCCTGGAAGCATACTTTTTGTACCACAACTATTGGACCCACATACCACTAGTCCCACAAATGTGGTACTAGTGGTATGTGGGTCCAACAGTTGTGGTAAATGTGGGACTAGTGGTATGTGGGTCCAATAGTTGTGGTACCAATTGCATTTCCCCCACTCATTTTCATATCAAAATTGTGGGACTAGCGGTATTGCACCTTTAGTCCAATAGTTGTGGGAACAATGACTGAAAACCTAGCCTGGCGCGTCGATATTCCCACATACTTTTGTTCCCACAACCTTTACTCCCACATACCATTAAACCCACAAAATTAGTGTGGGACTAGCAGTACGTGGGTCCAAAAGCATTGCATTCTCATGGGTCCTTGAACACAAACGGCAAGCCATACGTACGTACCTCCAATGCTTTGCATCTAAATAGCAAATAGTATTGAATGGTGCCAAATAGTGCTGGGTTGTACCAAATAATATTATACGGTGCCAGGGGTACCAAATTGTACCGAATTGTACCGAGTAATACAGTGAGTATCCAATGGTATCGAAGCGCAACAAATAATGCCAAATGATACCAAACAGTGCCAAGTGTCAATATGTCCACGTATGGACCAGTGGTCAGTGACAATGACCAGTGGTCACTTAATTTAACAAAAAATAATCATCAAGTTTTGATTCTTAACAGCTTATTTCTTGTCACCAGATAATCTATGCACTTGTATAATGCAGATGACCAGTGGTCACTGCCACTGACCAGTGGTCACTTTGACGTAAATTCCACATTTTCACTATTTTAACAGCTTATTAGTATGCCATGAGTACTACTGGACCTTGTACAATGTAGACGACCACTGGTCAGTGAGAATGACCAGTGGTCATTTTGACTTACAAATCCAATTTTGATTCTTAACAGGTTATTTACTGTCACCAAATAATGTAATGCAGATGACCAGTGGTCACTGCCACTGACCATTGGTTACCTTGACGTAAATTCCTCATTTTCACTATTTACCACTATTCTGATGCTGAATTTTAAATATTATACCGATTGACCAAAATTTGGCCAAAATATGGCCGAAAATGGCAAACATTTAAATCTTGAATAACTTGAGAATGGCTTCACGGATTGTGTTCATAATATTCTCAGTATTTTATGAAAAGTAGCATAGCAACACTGTCTGTGTAAAATAAAACCGGAAGTATGGTCCAAAAATGCGGAAATTGGCCACGTTTTCAGTTTAATTACGCGAAAACCCTTTGACAGTGTGGATTGTTATTTTCTATGTTTAACAACAACTTCGTTTAAAGAGAGACTTGTTCCACCAGTGCATGTTGCCTGGTCCATCAGTGCATGTTGCCTGGTCCATCAGTGCATGTTGCCTGGTCCATCAGTGCATGTTGTCTGGTCCATCAGCGATATGTTGCCTGGTCCATCAGTGCATGTTGCCTGGTCCATCAGCGACATGTTGCCTGGTCCATCAGTGCATGTTGCCTGGTCCATCAGTGACATGTTGCCTGGTCCATCAGTGCATGTTGCCTGGTCCATCAGTGCATGTTGCCTGGTCCATCAGCGATATGTTGCCTGGTCCATCAGTGCATGTTGCCTGGTCCATCAGTGCATGTTGCCTGGTCCATCAGTGATATGTTGCCTGGTCCATCAGTGCATGTTGCCTGGTCCATCAGCGATATGTTGCCTGGTCCACCAGTGCATGTTGCCTGGTCCATCAGCGATATGTTGCCTGGTCCATCAGTGCATGTTGCCTGGTCCATCAGTGATGTTGCCTGGTCCATCAGCGATATGTTGCCTGGTCCATCAGTGCATGTTGCCTGGTCCATCAGCGACATGTTGCCTGGTCCATCAGTGCATGTTGCCTGGTCCATCAGTGATATGTTGCCTGGTCCATCAGTGCATGTTGCCTGGTCCATCAGCGATATGTTGCCTGGTCCATCAGTGATATGTTGCCTGGTCCATCAGTGCATGTTGCCTGGTCCATCAGCCTGGTCCATCATGTTGCCTGGTCCATCAGTGCATGTTGCCTGGTCCATCAGTGATATGTTGCCTGGTCCATCAGCGATATGTTGCCTGGTCCATCAGTGATCATGTTGCCTGGTCCATCAGTGCATGTTGCCTGGTCCATCAGTGATATGTTGCCTGGTCCATCAGTGCATGTTGCCTGGTCCATCAGTGATCATGTTGCCTGGTCCATCAGTGCATGTTGCCTGGTCCATCAGTGATGTTGCATGTTGCCTGGTCCATCAGCGATATGTTGCCTGGTCCATCAGTGATATGTTGCCTGGTCCATCAGTGCATGTTGCCTGGTCCATCAGTGATATGTTGCCTGGTCCATCAGTGCATGTTGCCTGGTCCATCAGCGATATGTTGCCTGGTCCATCAGTGCATGTTGCCCTGAATACCGTAACGCTAGAACTTAAAAACCCCAATCCACGTTCATCTTCTGGTGAAAGCCATATTGCTTAAATTTTTAACGTTCTGATCCTGGACAATGTCTTTTTATTATGTATGCCAGATACCTCGTCTGGGCCTGTATTCACGTTGAGATAGCATGATGCTAACTTAGAAGCTCTTCCAAAAGTCCTATTAAATCCTATAGGACATTGGAAGAGCTTCTAAGTTAGCATCATGCTAAGTCTCATGCTATCTCAACGTGAATACAGGCCCTGGTCTTTAAAACTCTTTTACCATCGAACCTGTCGCTAGTACCATCGCTGCTACATGATGTATGTCTTCAACACTGTAGTGGTGAAATCTTTTGTTCGTGCTGAATTGGGCTTACGGGGTCAACACGCTATATTTGTGACTGTTTAGATAGACGCAAGAAAGTTTAGACGCTGTTGGCTTTCTTCTCTCTTTTTGCCTAACTTCTTTCGTCGGGGACATTTGGACTCGCTTTTATTGGCATAAAACCTCTAAAAAAAATGTTCGTAGTTTTCTTTCTGTGAAAGTCTCTTCTTGTTCTTATCTGTAACATCGCTTTTCCTGAGGTCTCCATGGTCATTCTCCACAGTTTGGCGATGTCTTCTTCTTTTAATGGAGACAATAAGCCGAACCATATTGTGATTCTCGCAAATGGTTTTGTTTTTAATTTTGTGAAAAGAAAAGGCCAGCTGACATGGTCGTTGTCAAAATTATACAACACCATTAGTTACTCAAAGTTTTGAAGAAAGAGAGAGAGAGAGAGAGAGAGAGAGAGAGAGAGAGAGAGAGAGAGAGAGAGAGAGAGAGAGAGAGAGAGAGAGAGAGAGAGAGAGAGAGATCCAAGAGAGAGAGAGAGAGAAAGAGAGAGAGAGAGAGAGAGAGAGAGAGAGAGAGAGAGAGAGAGAGAGAGAGATTCAATCCAATCCAATCCAATCCAAATGATTTTTATTGCCATTAGCATACATAAGCCTTTATGGCAAGGGGATACTGTCAAATAACATAGATCATTTTAATAGGCAAATAAAGGAAATCAGTCTATTCTTGATGAAAGAAACAATAATGCAAAAACGACAACCATTTAGAAATAAAATAAAAATAAAATAAAAATAAAATTATTCAGTGAACAATCTTTCTCGTAACGCTTCCACCTCTCTTTTCACCTGCTCTTTCCTTTCACCCTCCCTCCTCCCTCTCCTCTCACATGCATGCAAAATCATTCGTCCACATTCGTAATTAACTAAACATAATGTAATTATTTATACATGATATTATTAAGTACATAGAAAATACTTGACGTGCTTACAATATATAAAAGTGGTTATAATTGTACATTGTGAGTATTGAATTATCAACGAATCTGTTCCAGAAACTGCTTGCCTCTACAATAAACTTTGCAAAGGATATAATCCATTCCTCTTTTGGGGTTAGTAATAACAGTGTCAGGTCTCGTCCTTGTACGACTGTTTCTTTGAATACCATACATTTTCTACGAATTTATTCATAAGTTGGGCAGACAAAAACAAAATGAATTACATTTTTACCCCTGTTTGCCATAGAACACATACAACAAGTATTTTGATTATAATGTTCAAACCATCGCTTATTGGCGTTAAGACCTAAGGTCCTTGTTCGGAGTCTAGCTAGGCTAGTTCTATGCCACTTATTTGTAAGACTTTTTAAATATTGTTCAGTTTCAAACTCATTTTTAAAGGACAAAAACCAGTTGTATTTAGGACTTTCTTATAGACTTGCATTCCAGTTTTGTTTGTGACAACATATCAATCTGTCTTTAAAATCAGAAATGAACTGCCCTATATTTCCCACCCCTTGAGAAAGCCAAACTAACCCACACCCATTCTCTGTCAGAACCTTTTTAATACAGGAGACCCAGTTTACTTTTCCCTTATCATGTTGTATTACTAACATTTCATACGCCTGCCTGGATAATCTGCTCATGGGTAAATTAACTAGTTTCAACCAGTACCTTACCGCTTTTGTGTATGATCTTAAATACAAAGGGTAGCGTCCTGTTTCACCGTACACAATTTTATTAGAAGCATGTATGGGCACATTCATAATACGTTTTATGGCATACGTGTGGATCTTTTCCATCAAAGGGTTATTCAATAGTCCCCAGATTTCTGCACCGTATGTCATCATAGGTTCAATTTGTGCATCGAATAGCTTCCAAAAAAGGCTTATATCAATAGAATTTAATCTTCTCATTGTTCGTAATATCTCTATGATCCCTTCTTCCCTTTTCTAAACAACTCTGACCAGCATATATTTAGACTTAATTTTGTTGTAAACCATATTCCTAAATATTTATAGCAGTTAGTTACCTTTACCTCAGATTCACCATAAAACCATTTTTCATGACGTGCTAAGTGACCCCCTTTTCTAAACACCATCACATTTGTTTTGCTTAAGTTTATAGTTAGCTGCAATTTGTCAGCTTCCTGTTTAAAAGCATCTAATTGATTCTGCAGGCCAACAGGTGTATCAGATAACAAAATAATGTCGTCCGCAAACAGCAACAAAAACAATTCAGTAAGACCTGGCACCATCTGAATTCCGTGTTTACCCTTTTTTATTATTTCTAGAGCAAGCTCGTTAATAAAAAAAGGCAAATAGCTGGGGGCTTAGCAGACACCCTTGTTTTACACCAAGTGGACAATTAAAACCATCAGAGTATGTATATTTGTCACGAACACATGCCAAGACTGATTTATACATACCTTCAAGAGCCCTGTACAGTTTCCCATTCACACCATTATTTCTTAGTACCTACCACAAAATATTCCTGTTTACTAAATAGAACGCTTTACGAAAATCTATGAAAGCCACAAAAAGTTTTGAATTTTTTGCTAGGTATTTTTGCACTAAAGCATACAGTGTAAATATATGGTCTATAGTGCTGTAACCAGATCTAAAACCCACCTGCTCTTCAACCAATTTTTCTTCTCTCTTAGACCATACAGTTAGTCTTTTATTTAATATATGAGTATAGATTTTACTGATCACATTTGTCAAAGCAACTCCTTGATAATTGTCTGGATTGTTATGGTAGCCTTTTTTATGGAGCGGAATAATTATGGATTTTGACCATGCCTCTGGAAAAATTCCTTTTTCAAACAATGCATTAAAACTAAAAACTAAGTAGTCCACAACAATCTCATTTGCACATTTAAACATTTCAGCTATTATTTTGTCCGGTCCAGCACTTTTCCCACATTTCATATGTGAAATGCCATTCATTACTTCCTCTCTTGTAATGTTATCATTGAACAAATGTTCTCCTGTCTCTTGAGTGGTAGTATCAAAAACATTAAAGAAATGGTCGTGCCATTGTTGGGGAGCAATGCCAGTATAGATTGTAGTCTTTCTGTTAGTACTCCTAATTGTAGACCAGAATGACTTTGGATTATTGGCTGAGGCCTTCAATTTATCAAGCCTATGTTAATCAAATTCTTCTTTTTTGACTGTTTCAATAGGTTATATTATTTTCTTTCTTCAACATATTCAGTTCTATTTTGCCTTTTTAATTCTGCTGTTTTCACATGCTGAGTCTTTTTTTAAACATCCCATTTTCTTTTTTTCATTACATGCTTTATCAAACCAATCACACACTTCTTTATCCTTTTTCCACACTTTTCTCACCATACAGGCAGCCGCACAATATAAGCTACTCGTAAACATACTAATACATGTACTGACATCAATGTTAATGAACTGTTTAGCTTTATCCAAACTATAAATTCAAGAGAATGTTGTTCTTCTTTGAATGACTGCGTTTGTTCTTCAGACCATACAATCCGTCCCTCTTCATTATCAATTATTGGTTCATTTTTATCAACATCACTGTTACTAGTTTTTAACCATTCCATTTCCATAGGCAAGAGTACAGTTTGATGCCAGTTCTAACGCTACAGTTTTCAAACAAATCCTTTGAAGACATAAAATAGTCCACCACACTGCTGCTGTTAGGCGAATCAAAGGTAAAGTCCCCATTAGATTCATCCACACAGGACCCATTCAAAATAGTTAAGTCCAATAAAAAAAACAAATCCAACAATGTTTTATCAAAACCATTAAGAAAACAATCATTTGAGTGGCGCACAAACCCATCCCGGTTTCCCCTCTGATCAGCAGTGTCATGTTTATGACTTCCAATATTCACACCAGCACCATGATATGCATAACCCAAATTTTCTGAATCATACTCAGACTCAGAGTCAACACTATCAACATCCTCACTGACATCAAAGTCATAATAAACATCATTCTCATCATCCCCACTATC
This sequence comes from Phymorhynchus buccinoides, assembly GCA_017654935.2. NCBI lineage: Eukaryota > Metazoa > Mollusca > Gastropoda > Neogastropoda > Raphitomidae > Phymorhynchus > Phymorhynchus buccinoides. The sequence goes on from CM065710.1 coordinate 26,790,719, forward strand.
ATCATTATCATCATCAACTGTGAAAGGAATCATTGTCTCAAATTTAGGTTGCTGACTCCCTGTTCGTGAATTTAAGTCACCGCATACCAGCATAATTTGTTATCCACATCATGATTATCTATAACCTCTAGCAAACTGTCTTCTAAAATACTAAAGCTGTCATTGCATGGTAAATCTCTATAAGTACCACAGGTACCACATAACACCCAACTAGTAGAACATCCTTAGTTGTATTGAACAGCTCTTTGTTAATCTTTAACAGAATCAAGTTATCTACATCTGTTCTAATTTGTGTTGCAAACCGTTTACATTTCTTTTTTACCATTACTAAAACCCCGCATGAGTGTCTACCTCTATGCGAAGTTTTCTTTGCTGGAGCATAGCATTTCTCAACGTCAAGAAAAACACAGTCAAAATTAAAGTTTTTGCCAACAAATGGTTCTGTCGGGCAGACAAAATCAAAACAGTTTACATAATTTACAAATGAAATATCATTTAGCTTGGTCCACAGATTCTCTATGTTATAATTGAGGAATTTTAATTCACTTACCGGATGGTTTTGCCCATGTCATTTATGGTTACCTTTTGTTGGACCCTTCTCTCTGCCATTTCTCTCCAGAAAGGCTCGCATGCCTGCTTGCTTACTTGACGTACTCTGTCATGTCGTCGGTCATGTTACACGAGAAGCACTTTCTTTCTTGTTACTCTCAGAGCTACGTGACCTACCTTGATCATTTGTTTTGCACCCCCAGAAAATCGACGCTCATTTGCTGAAACCACTTTAGCAGTACTGTTAGATGTGCTAGCACCACCACAATCTTCACTTCCGTTTTCCATTTTCTCTCCCTTTCTATTCACATCACTTTCAGTACAACACATTCCCCCCTTTGAGCCTTGAACATTAGGAGTAGAAACATAACTATCTTTGCATCCATTTCCCTCACCCTCACTTTGTTCTTCCTCACTATAATGTAGATTTATACTCGTAAACACATCAGTTTCGTCCGGAGTGAAAACATGTCCGCTATTACTACCATCACCCTTCTCCACAACTCTTTCCTCACTACCATCCGGTACGTTAGTTGCAGATACACTATGATTGTCTATGTAGGGGGTACAACTATTGTTACTTTCACTCTCATTGTCTTCTTCATCATTATTATTTATGTTTGTTACTGGTACTTTGCTACGAGTAAGAATACTGCTATCAGGTCTACTGCTAAGCTTTCAATAGCTTCCCCCACTCCCTTCATTACCACTGTCACTGCTTTGTGTTTCGTTCGTCTCACCCGCCACCCAAAATGAGTTAACCCCAGCCCTTTGCTCTGTGGCGTCACGCTGTTTGCCGTAAAGGTCATTTAAACTGTGTAGTGACCCAGTTTCTTGTTGGCTGTTAGTGGAATTCCCTGTGTTATGACGTAGGGTTTTCCCCATCTGTGACCCCTCACAGACTTATTTCATGTCGTCTGCTTTGGCCTTGGTGTCAGCTTTTTGCGTTGTCATGTTGTGTTGATCCTCCCCTCCTGCCGGTTGGCCTGAAGTTGCTTTGTCGTGATGTAGGCATGAGCCCACCTGTGTGTCAGCACAGGCATGTTGATCCTTCCCTCCTGTCGGTTGTCCTGAAGTTGCTTTGTCGTGATGTAGGCATGAGCCCACCTGTGTGTCAGCACAGGCATGTTGATCCTTCCCTCCTGCTGGTTGGCCTGAAGTTGCTTTGTCGTGATGTAGGCATGAGCCCACCTGTGTGTCAGCACAGGCATGTTGATCCTTCCCTCCTGCTGGTTGGCCTGAAGTTGCTTTGTCGTGATGTAGGCATACGCCCACCTGTGTGTCAGCACAGGCATGTTGATCCTTCCCTCCTGCTGGTTGGCCTGAAGCTGCTTTGTCGTGATGTAGGCATACGCCCACCTGTGTGTCAGCACAGGCATGTTGATCCTTCCCTCCTGCTGGTTGGCCTGAAGCTGCTTTGTCGTGATGTAGGCATACGCCCACCTGTGTGTCAGCACAGGCATGTTGATCCTTCCCTCCTGCTGGTTGGCCTGAAGCTGCTTTGTCGTGATGTAGGCATACGCCCACCTGTGTGTCAGCACAGGCATGCTGATCCTTCCCTCCTGCTGGTTGGCCTGAAGTTGCTTTGTCATGGTGTAGGCATAGGTATGTTGTCCGTTTCCTCCCTGACGTGCACTAGAAGTTTGTGGCAAGTTTGAGACACTTATTCTTCTGTTTGCGCCACCTGAAGCGGTTGGAGGCGATGAAGCGGTGCCCCTTCCCCCACTGTTCGCTACACCCTCCTGGGATACACGTTTACTGAAGGCCATAGCACTCTGTGTTGAGTTACTTGGAATCACATGTGACGCATCACATTCCACACATTCTTTGTTCCCTGTCTTGTTGATTCCTGTTTTAAGCACCTCAGCAAACGTGCGTGGGTCCGGTAACCAAGGTACAATCACCATCCTTCTTTGCTGGAAGAACGCTCGTTTGCCCTCACTCTTTGCCTGGGCAACAATCTGTCTCTGAGCTCTTGTCAAATTGTTTGCGACTTTGATGCCCGCCTTTTCTAGTTTGCCCCTCCTGTCCCTGTTTCCAATGATTGCCATTTTGTCTTTCCACTTGCTGAATTTCACAATCATGGGTCGTGACTCATTAGGTCTGCCTTGACCAGTTCTGTGAGCCCTAGCAATGTCATTTTCTGTCCAGGTTTGTATGCTGTCAATGCTATTCAAAACCTCCACCATAGTCTAAGCACAAACATCATAGTTTTCATGTTTTTGACTTTGAGGAATGCCATACATACGCAGATTGTCCCTGCGTGAAAAATCTTCTGGTCTATCAGCGTCTTCTCGTAACTGTTCAAGTTCAGCTCTGTTTGTCAATTTGTTAGTATGTACTTCGGCCTCATTTTGGTCCTGTGTCACTCTTTCCATGTCTAATGTCAAAACACTCATATTGTCCCCCAGTGATCTATGCTCCGTTTCCAGACAATCAGAACGATCGTTTATTTCGTTGCGTGTTTGTTTCACCAGCACAATCTCATTTTTCATGCTACTGATATCTGCCCGGATGACTTGAGTTTGTTGGTTTAGTTTTTGATTCAGCTGTTGCTCCATCACCCGAGTATGTTGTTCCATTACCTGAGTCAGCTTAGCTACAGTGTTGTCTGTCTGAAGGACTGAATTTGCTGCAGTGTTAGAGTTCATCTGCTCACCTTTGTCTTCAGCGGCTTTGTCAGCGTCTTCACTATTTGGACCCGGATTAAGGTTGACGTCCCAGCTTAAAAGGATTATATGGAAAGAGAACATCAAGTGAACAGCATAAATGTGGAAAAGAGCACAGGCACAGCTGACATGTCGTGGCCTATTTTGTCTGTGACTTCAGTAGCACACCACTGGTCTCCTACACACATTGTACCCTTGTTGTAGATTCCATCCATCGCCTGAACAATGTTTGTCAGTTTCACAGCTTTCATAGCATTACACCATAAGGTGTATGTCAAGGCAAACTTGCTTTATGTCGGCAGCCAAACAGGCCAATTGTAGCCCGCCACTGTACCAAGTCTACCATTTTGATGATTCTTTGCGTACCCTGACACTAACACTTCACATTATTCACAATGGTTTGGTAATTGTCTTCTTTCAGACTTCGGAACTCCCTCAAACGTGTAAAATCAGCCACTCAGTTCAAAAATTGAACCGCCATGTTCCAGATCACGAGAGAGAGAGAGAGAGAGAGAGAGAGAGAGAGAGAGAGAGAGAGAGAGAGAGAGAGAGAGAGAGAGAGAGAGAGAGAGAGGGAGGGAGGGGGGATGCAACTGTGAATACCAATTCGAATGGCTTATTCAAGAGGCTTTGGCCACATTTGAAGGGGAGGAGGACATGAACAATCAAACAAGAAATCCATCTTAATTATAAGTCTATCTCTGAACTTAAAAACATGATACAGAAAAACGGCACATTGCTAAATAACATTTTCAATTCTAAGGACAAACAAAATTATATGGATAAAACAAGAGAAGTAGTGAAAGGAGGCGAAAGAGAGAGGGGTGGGGTGGGGTACAAAAAGTGTCTATTTCTGTATTTATACAAATGCAAATTGAATGCATTCGTGTGGTAGGCACTATACAGTTGTGTAGATAATTATTGTTTTGAAGCAAACAATAATTTGATTTAAAAGATTTCTTTAGATTTATAATGGACAATAAACTCTGTGCTGGTTTGTCATTTGAAGGAAAGAAGAGTATGGAGTTCAACAAACACGACTCCTTTATAGAGTTATGGACAGAGCTTATTTCAGTGATGACTTCACAAACCTCCGGTTTTGTCACAACGCAAAAGATCAACGGAACACTCTGTAAAACATGTATGTATAAAGGAAACACATCTGTAGCAGTTCCATTCGCCTATGGGATCATGTTCAGTGTGAAGATGCTGAAGTATTTTGCACGTTTTCCTGACATAACTGTCACAATACACAGTGTCAACACCACAATAAGTCATTTTTGGAACAGGATATGGCTTCATCCTTTTCAAAAAACATATGCCCATAAAGCATTCAAGATGACAGTTGACTGCAAAATAACTGTTAAAGTTATTGGCTCTTTCCAGGTCTTCTTTTCTTTCCACCCTTTAAGGAAACTGCCCCTGCAACTGCCCAACGGATTGTTTAACTGCTCTGTGGGATACTTTAGCAGTTTTCAGCATCACTTGGGTTGCAACCTGTGGACAGAGTGTGAAGATGGTCGGGATGAAACAGAACACTGCCCTTTCAGCAATTTAGATTGTCAAGGCATGTTGCCTTTCTGTAACCATTGCTACAAACTCATCGACCATGATATGTTTCGTAGGTTTGGCAGTAAAGAAGAGCATCTACATTCAACAGCCCACGAGTTTTGTCACTCTTTTGGAGGCAGACTTACTGTGCCAAAGTGTGAGTATGATTGGCAAGGGGTTGTTCAAAATTGGACCAGGCCGTATGTACATATTTTAGGAGGAACATGGACTGGGTTGCATTACGGCAATGCTCTGTTACCCTCTATGTACAAAAAGAATGTCGTATCTGAAGACAGGACAGTCCTGTATCATTCTCTTCTTTTACGGGAAGATTATATATCTGGGCAAGATATGTGTCTGGCTAGTTCTGGTATGTATTTTTAAATGTTTCAGTGTAGCCATGCTGTCTATAACTATTTGCACATCATTTGTGAATTTGAAGTCAACAAAACGGAAGAGGGTCCACAAACCTCCCCGACTGCTATGCTGTTTGGCAGTGTTGAGTTATTATCACTCACACTTCAACATTCCTTGACAATGTGTCCAGCTGGTTATTTAACTCTAGAGGTTCTGCTGTGTGGTTCACTAAATGTATGTGATCAGTCTTACAAACCGTGTCTGTTTTTCAATCACTCAGTGTTCAAACAAAGTGGAACTGCTGTCAGATATCAAAGCGGTGCTTTAGCACCAATATTTACATGTGATGATGGCGTCACGTTTTTCTCGTATACCTTTGTGTGCGACTTTACGCACGACTGTAATGATTTCAGCGATGAATCGTTTTGCAGACACCTTTCTTGTGTACAAACATTTACTTGTTATAACGGTCAATGCGTGTCTTATGACAATGTTTGTGATCACGCATTTCATTGTCTGGACAAATCTGATGAAGAGAAGTGCCAACAGGACAGGTTTGAGACTATGATAAGCCAACCGTACTTCCAGTCACCAGCTCTGGTTAACTTTGACAGTGGCCGGATGATGTTTGTGTCCGCACCAATGCAGGCCAATGAATCGTGTCCCAGCACCCACTACCGATGTCCAGACAAGTTCAATGACTGCCTGCCTGTCTACACACGGTGCAATGGAATGTATGACTGTCTGGACCACCACGACGAACACATCTGTGACCACGTGACCTGTCATGGTCTCTTCCAGTGCAGAGCTTCCACTGTGTGTCTGAGTGCTGACTATTTGTGTGACGGTTGGCCTCACTGCCCACACCATGACGATGAGCTGTTTTGTTACCTCTCCTGTCCTCTGCCCTGTCTGTGTCAAGGACTTGCTTTCCTCTGCTTCAGCCCTTTCTCTGTGTTACTCTTTGCGGGGATTCGTTCACTGGATGCTGCAGGGTCGGGGATAACTTTGAAAGATGTACAAAGCCTTCACTTTCTTGTCTGTTTGAATCTAGCTCAGTGTTCTTTGTCTTCTGTATCTGATGTACAGCTTTTCAATTTGAAACTTTTAGACCTATCTGGTAACAAACTGCGCCATGTGAACATGACCTCGTTTGTACATTTAGAACATTTACAAACACTAATCTTATTTGGAAATCCTCTAACCTCTCTCCATGCTAACTCTTACTCTGCTGCACAGCAGAGCAAATTAACATGGTTAGATCTGTCACATTCCTCTCTTTCTATATTTGACTCTAAGGTTCTCTTTAATTTTGTTAACCTACAGAAATTGAATTTAACCTTTAACAATATAGATGAGATCAGTCCTGATGGGTTCAGATTCACGCCACGTCTAAAGGAGTTATATCTAGAAGGAAGTCCTGTCAGTATATTCCCAGCAAACGTGTTCCAAAATCTGCACTATTTACACATCATTTCAGCACAGAACTACAGATTGTGTTGTGAGAAAGTCCTCCCCAGTGATTTTGATGAGGCCTTCTGTTTTTCCCATCGAGATGAGGTTTCATCTTGTGAAGATCTGCTGCAGTCAGAAACGTACCGTGTGTTTCTCTGGCTGACGTGCAGCCTGTCCATCGTGGGTAATGTCTTCTGTCTGGCTGTGCGCTTGATCATGAGGAACGTGATTTCCTCCCCTGCCTTCAACGTGCTGGTGTCTAATCTCACCGCGTCTGATTTTCTGATGGGTGTTTACCTCGTGATCATTGGCATAGCTGATGAACAATTTAGAGGAGCATATCTTCACCATGATCACTCATGGAAAAGCAGCGTGAGTTGCAAGGTGGCTGGGCTTTTATCTTTGTTGTCCAGCGAGGTGTCAGCATTGATCATCTCGTTCATCACCTTGGATCGTTTTGTAGTCCTCTGGTTTCCTTTCAGCACCCTGCGTTTGTCAAGGTCATCAGCAACAGCGGTTTGCGTGTTGGTTTGGACAATGGGTCTGTTTCTTGCGTCTCTTCCTCTATTGCCCGTAACTAGGCACTGGGGCTTTTATAGCCAGACAGGCATATGCATTCCCCTGTCAGTCTCTGCACGAAGCTTCAAAGGTAGATTGTATGCTTTCCTTGTTTTCAACGTTTTCAATTTTGTTCTCTTCCTGATGATTTCTGTTGGTCAGGCAGTCATTTACATAGCAGTACAGAGGAATTCTTTTAAGCAGATCACAGCTAAGGCCTCTAATGATACGACCATAGCTTGTCGCTTGATTTCTGTGGCTCTTTCAGATTTTCTGTGCTGGTTTCCTATTGGACTCTGTGGGCTGGTAGCTGTGGCGGGCATTCCTATACCCGGCGAAGTCAATGTGGCTTTGGCTGTATTTGTGCTGCCCTTGAACTCTGCCTTGAATCCCTTTTTGTATACAGTCAACACATTTACAGAAATACGAAGGAAATCAAATGAAGCTAAACTTATTAAATGGATGGAGTCCCATGCTAATTCAATACTTTAATGAAAATATGAAAAAAAGCCGGGAAAAAAACCCAGAAAACCAAACTGGCACAGGGCAGACAATTAAAACGAAACATGAGAAAAGAGAGTTCCAGCTCCAATGCGATAACTCCGGTATGAACGTGGTCTTCTGGTAGTCATTTGCCTGAGAAGCATGGAGAACTGTGTGACATGGCTCTCTGTTCTTACATGATTTGCGTCCCATTTTAGGGGGAACATAAACCCGGAGAACTGAATATCAAGCAAACAAAAGAGCGAAGAGAGCAGATAGACTCGTCATAAGTCACATAATTTTATAAGCTCATAGGGCATGTTGGCACGTGAAAATTAAAAAAAACCCTGAGAAAATACTTCTACATTGACGCGAAACCCATGCAGGTCGACGTGCACTCTTTTACTTGACAGATAAGGACATGGTTTGGGTTTCACTTTGCCACATACATACACACACACTTGCGCGCACACGCACACGCACACACACACACACACACACTCTGACATATCAAATAGTTGTAATAAAAGAACCAATAACAAACAATGTGAACGTTGATGGTAACAATGTCAACAATAACAGTACTATTACTACTACTACTACTACTACTAATAATAATAAAAATAATAATAATAAAAATAATAATAATAATGGGTTCGAATCCCATCAGAGGTGAAGTTTTTTTCGGTCCTGGACCGACTCCTACCCAGAGTGAGTGGCTATGGGCTCAATGGGAAGACTGAAACCACACAGTCGAGTTTCATCCGCTTAACGGATGCGATTCTGAGAGTGTTGCTCTAATTTCAAGACCAACACTGCAGGTGTCTGTAGTTCTCGGGCCTGGTTAACGCCGGGATATCATTATGAAAGGAAGCGTAGAATACAGCCCTGCCATGCAGTCTCAGACCGATACGGAACTCCATAGCATCAGCATCATCGTTATCATCGGCCTCATTTTCCATCAATCATAAAATTAAAAAATGTCTCAAATTCTGTGGCTTTGCATGCCCTGCTCTCATGGTGATCGACCTCAGTTTCGGTTTCCAATCCAGTCTATGTCTTGGTGCGTTCGGGTCAAAGTCATGGGGATCAGTGTGTTCTGGGGAGCTGTCGGTGGACGGTCGTGGTGGCGCCCTCGGAGGAGGACCTCACTCACGCTGGCTCCGCGACTAAGATAATAGTGTCGTCAGTAGGGGGCTTAGTAGGTGGTGTCCTGAACAGGCTCCACTGAACTCCACCGAAGTGACTTAGCAGAAGTGCAGTGTCTCCTCGGTTGGTTGCCTCCTGACGGCCTAACATAGATTCTCTCCCCTTGGACTGCTGGTCTCGGTTTCTGCGACTTGAACAAACCCGGGTGTAGCTGCGAATTGGGATTCGGAACGAGCGGCGTGGGAGCAACGCCACTGTACAGCCCAGAAGATGGGACAGCAACAACAACAAAAATAATAATAATAATAATAACGTACCATTTATCCAGCACACTTAGGCTTATAGGCCTACGCGATAGCATTTTACGGACTACTTGGCAGAAAGGCAAGAGAGACAAAGTACCCACACATCACTGAGGTCGTTTCGACTTCTATATTGGTGACCAGTGAAGGTAGTGTTAGTAGTGCATCATATAGTATTCATATCCGTGACAGGTCCTTTTCTCACCACTCTGGAGTGCGTTGTGGCCATTCCATGCGTTACGGGGCAGATCCACATGTCCAACCGCAGTCGTACGACCATTCAACTGTAGCATTGTGTGAGGCATGAGTCCGATGAAGCACTAGGGGAAGACGGGGTAAAAAGCGCATGGGCGGGTAAGAAGCCCACCCCAATTATCTCATGAAATAAAGAAAATTTCAGTCAAATTTGCCCATGAGACGAATGCTAGACATTAACGCTCGTCTCATGGGCAAAATGAAACTGAAATTTGCTTCATTTCATGAGATAATTGGGGTGGGCTTCTTACCCGCCCATGCGCTTTTTACCCCGTCTTCCCCTACTGGTCTAAATGAAAATCTCATGAGACCCAACTCGTTTCGCTCACGATTATTATGTGTAGATCCCCTTGCACGAATAATTATCTGTATTATTTTCTATATCAGATAAGTATGTCATCAGATTCGTGAGTTAAGTCCTTTCGCGACCATTTTGTCCTCTGACGAATACCATGGTCTCCCATAACCATATACAGTTCTTGATCATCATGTCATAAGCTATTCAGATCCTGAGTTTTGAGCCGCCAGTACAAACCCCCGCCAAGGAAGACTCACAACACCGAAATGTCCTTCCTTCATGTCCGAGCTGTATCTCATGAACCGGTGGATAGAGTGGCTTCAACTTGTGTGCGGTAATGTAACATGGCGAGTAATGAAATACATACTTGCAATAAATACCCCCCAAAAGCAGAAACGGGGTCATGTTAGACTAATGTGCACATAAGGACAAAAAGCCCGCGAGAGGACCTAACATTCGTTGCATTGGGGTCTGACTATAAGTAAAGGAAACGAATCAAGCTTCACGGATGTCGTCACAGTTGAATAGTCATACGCACAACTGCAGTTGGGTGTGTGGATCGGCCCTTACACCAGTCAGGATTGTCTCTGCTATCCACAATGCCTCGGGCAATCATATAATAAAAAGGCAAGTGTGTGTCTGTCTGTCTGTCTGTCTGTCTGAAACACAAAACGGGCCTTATAACTCCGCCGTTTTTTCGACCGAATCGCTTCACATTTGCTGTCAGGCTTGCTGTGGCCGGGGCAAAGCCTGGCAGCAAATTTGAAGAGAATCGGGAGAGCGCGTCACTCTCAGAGCAGCGCCAACGGGAAACGGGGCCTTATAACTCCGCCGTTTCTTAACCCAATCGCTTCAAATTTGCTGTCAGGTTTGCTGTGGCCAGGGCAAAGCCTGGCATGCACATTTGAAGAGAATCGGGAGAGCGGTATGGTTGGGGTGTGTGTGTGTGTGTGGGGGGGGGGGGTAGTAGAACGGGATGAGAGAAGGGGTGCAGTGGGTAGTAGAACACGATCAGAGAAGAATGTATCAACAACCCGCTATTCAACAAGTCAGAGCGTACAGGACCAGGGATAGCGGGCGCGCGAGCTGTCAGCAGTTATTTTACACAGACAGAGAGAGAGAGAGAGAGAGAGAGAGAGAGAGAGAGAGAGAGAGAGAGAGAGAGAGAGAGAAACAATGAACACTGAAATGTTTTAATGTACATTGGCCATGGGCCACAATACATCACGAGGAAGGGGGAAATCAATACTATCAAGCATAAGAGTTAAAGCTAATCAAAATATCCAAACTCATTTACACTTCATTCTCATCAACATTATCAGTTTAAAATATCAAATAACTTGTGTTTACAAACATAATCAAAACTAGCCTAAGGATCCAGTCTTATTCATATATCGTTCACACCGACATTAATAGCTTAAAGTTTAAGAAATAACCTGTACTAACAAGCGTCAGCAAAGCAAACCAAAAGATCCAAATCCCATTCACACACAATTCACACAATGTTTTCAGTTAAATTATCAAATATCCTGTGTTTACGAAATGATCAAAACCAACAGTAGGATCCAAAACTCATTTATACAAAATTCACATCAACATTAATAATCTAAATATTATGAAACAGCATGTGATGCAAGAACCAGCAAAGCCAACCAAAAGATCCAAATCTCATTTACACATCGTTCGTATCAACATTATCAGTTTAAATATCAAATAGCCTGTGCTAACAAACATAATCAGAGAGAGAGACAGAGAGAGAGAGAGAGAGAGAGAGAGAGAGAGAGAGAGAGAGAGAGAGAGAGAGAGAGAGAGAGAGCTCATTGACGTTCGGTATGAGATTATATGGGGCTCAAAAATGATAAAATACCAGTTAGCTACTTAACTGGCTTTAATATACCAGTTAAGTGGTTAATTGTCTTTTCTTATTCCAGTTAAGTAGTTAACTATCTTTTCTTATTCCAGTTAAGTAGTTAACTGATATAATCATCTTCCGCTTCCGGCAAAAGAAAAGTCCTTAACTGGTTTTTTGTAACACAAAATCCTATTGGATGTACTGCAGATCAGCAATCTTTTCCCATTTACACTGTGAAAGAGTTACATACCTTCAATATAATTTTTGTTATTAGCAATTTCTATCACGGATCGGACCTGTAGTACCTCCAGGATCTGCTCAGATCTTTGAATGATGGTTGGTTGATGGTTCATCCCATATGTGCTGTTTTGCAGTCGAGTGTACGTAAAACCTACATTTCATGGACAGGAGAGAAGAAGATGGAAGGAGGGAGAGAGACAAAAGTAATAATATAATATTTCACGGACCCCGTGAAACCTGTACTCAGCGTTACCAGTACTTGGCGTTACCGCTACTATGCGTTACCGGTACTCGGGGTTGCGCTAGTGGACATAATTCTTGTCAAGACAACTGACAAAATAATCTTGCCAGAGCTTTTCGGCGTTGGAAAGGGTCCTATGGTCAAAACACACGTTGCCATTTTGTCGCTCTTTCCCCATAGTAACACAGTGATCCGCTAAGTAATTCATTCTTCTTCTTCTGCGTTCTCAGGCCATATGGTCATAATGGTAAAGGTACGTATGTTGTCTGGTTATCAGTTTTTACTGGTCTCCCCGCTGCGTATCCAGCCGACACATTCCGATTTCGGAGGAGCTCAAAGGAGAACATTATTTGGAAGATTTTTTTTTTTTTTAAGGCAGGAGAATGGGGCCAATAAGTCAGAAAGACAGTAGATGATAGAAAGCAAAGGGAAAAGGCAGAGTCAAAGAGAGTGGCATATTAGAGGAAGTTACAAGCACAGAACTTCCAGAAGGTGGGGGAACTATTTTTACGAAGACACCCCCCGGTATCCCCACGGGGAGAGACTCTTGGAGGGGGCGGGGTCATCCAGCTCCCCGTATGAAGGCACGAGGCATACACCAACTGCCCCTAACCACTAGTACAGTGGATTCCGCTTAATCGGCCACTTTTGGGACCAGGAAAAATATGGCCGATAAAGCGAATTGGCTGATAAAACGAACATCGAGATACTGTATGAAGCAATTATGCAAGTCAAAAGCAATGACGTCAAAATTAAATGTTGCAGTTCAAATTCAAATTCTTTCCCTTTTTGTGGTGTGTGTGTGTGTGTGTGTGTGTGTGTGTGTGTGTTTTATTAATCCTACAGCTTGACAGAAGCACGAGTAAAAGACAATTATTTTGTTTTCTTGAGTGATTTTAACGCATGCAGGGTAATAATCTTACTTGTATATCACTGTGTTGTCATGGGGAAAGATAGAAAAATAGCAACGTTACGGGGCTGAAGTATTTTTTGATAACCTAAATTCTGTATAAAAAAACAAAAACCCAACAATAATTTTTTTTTAAAGGCAAAGAAAGAAACCAGTCAGTAAAATCAATAATGTGTATAAACTAACCAAAGAACCAATCAATCGCCTAACCAACTAAATTAAACCAAATCTTTATGTTCACGTCTTTTTTTTTCCCTTTAAATTTAGTTTTATTGCCACTCTCTTGTTTTTCCTCATTAAGATTGTGAGCCATTATCGGGTTATGTTATTTGAGCAATTATTGTCGCATGGGCATGAATTGGGCTGTCTTCTTTCAGCAAGGCTGGTAGAACACATTGTCAACAGACCTATAAGAGATAAGATTGTCCGTGTCAGTTTTATAACTTTTGTGCCTTTGACCCAGCACATCCCAGGGCCGGATCTAGGGGGGGGGGGGGGTGCTTTGGGTGCTGCAGCACCCCCCCACCCCCCATCGGCTGTCAAAAAAAGAAGAAGAAGGAGATGCTCTTGCAATAAGGTGATAATGTTTGATTGTCTTTTGTGTGTTGTGACTGCAAGCTAAGCAAGGTGCAAAACTGATAAAACGCTCTTAAGAAGTTCTGTTCTGAGCTCACAGGAGATGCCACAAAACAGTTTTAAAATGTTGAAAACTCGTTTTCGGCAGGGGGGCTTTCGGCCTCCCCTCCAGGACCCCCCACCAGGGCTTTGCCCCTGGACCCCAGCGGGGCCTAGGCGGCCCCTGGACCCCGGCCTAAAAAAAAACACTTTCAGGCACCCCCCCCCTTCAAAAGTCTGTGATCCGGCCCCGCATCCGATGCATTGCCCACACATTCTGCCACAACACTGGCTCCACAGCTTTGTTGGAAAAAAGATAAGGGAAAAAACCCACTTTAAGATAAGTTGTTGTATTCTTTGACAATTTACCGTGTTTAAACCCTTTCGCCGCCAGCCATTTTTCAGCCCAAAAATACCATTAAACTTAACTGGGTAGAGAAAAAAAAAAAATCTGCAAAATTGGGAATTCCTCTCTGATATTTATAGCATTATACCGATCCTTACCTCACAATATTAAGAAAATATGGTCTTTGGATAACAGACCCTGATTTGATGCCATTTAATGACGTAGGTGTTAAACCATTGTGGTGCATAAATGCGACATTGGCGGTGAAAGGGTTAAAAGTCTTTTTCCTGCCCTTCAGTCTTGTTTTGTATCAATATTGTATTAAATACCTTCCTTCGTTCCCTCTCTCTCCCCTACTCTTTCTCTTTCTCCCTACCACACTCTCTCCCTTTTCCTTTTTTCCTTTTCTCTCCTTCTCTCCCTCCCCCCCCCCTCTCTCTCTCTCTCTCTCTCACTTTCCCTTCCTCTTCCCCCTTCTCTTCTCTTCTCTCTCTTTCTTCTCCTTCCCTCTCCCCCCTCTTCCCCCCCCCCCTCTCTCTCTCTCTCTCTCTCTCTCTCTCGCCCCACCACCTTTAACTACCTAGTGAGTTCCTACTCTTGCGTTTTCTTGCCCACGCCAGTTAGGGTTGTTTTTTTGTGTGTTTTTCCCCCCCCCCCCCCCCCCCCCCCCCCCCCCCCCCCACCTTATTTTTAAAAGACTTAAAATTTATCAACCAAAAAAAGGAATGGTTCCAGCAACAACAAATAGTATAAGTGCATGGCTTTGTACATCGATTTCTCGGCAAATATGTAGATTTACACCCTCCTGCTCTATTTCTTGGTTCTTTCCGTGGTTAGGGATAGGGTTAGGGTTAGGGTTAGGGACAGGGTTAGGGTTAGATGGTCTTTTCGTTTGCTACAAGCATCTGTTTTTTTTTTGGTCAAAATCATCTCAAAAAAATTAGCATTAAATCGCTGCGTTTTAAAAACTACCTAGTGAGTTTCTGCTCTCGTGTTTTCTTGCCCACGCTAGTTTTAGTATTGTGCGTGCATTTCCTTTTACTTTTGCGTGTTCACCTGGGACGGTATTCACGTTGAGATAGCATGAGACTTAGCATGATGCTAACTTAGAAGCTCTTCCAAAAGTCCTATTAAATCCTATAGGACATTGGAAGAGCTTCTAAGTTAGTATCATGCTAAGTCTCATGCTATCTCGACATGAATACCGTCCCTGGGCATACTTGTGTGATTTTGCTCTACCCTTTATTGTCAGTTTGTGAATAATCACCCCGAAAGAAAGGAACAGCCGAAAGCTTGGGGGATAAACCTGAAGATTTGTGTTTGCCTTTCTTTCTTTCTTGAGTGTATTAAATACCAGTCTAGTCTTAGTGAAGTAAAGGCAACCAGGTATATGTCGTATCCAATAGGCTAAATTGCGCATTAAGCTTAATGAGCAAGACAATTTGCGCAATAAGCTTAATGCGCAAAACAACCTGCTCAATAAGCTTACTGCCGTGTCTGGGTAATCCCATTTTGTCAGGAAACAGGTTTGTGCGTGTGCGCGCGCGTGCGGAAATTAAAAAGACGTAATCAGTAAAAACAACACAAGGGCATCGCTGAGCGGCAGATATGTCCTTTGCCGGTTACGCCCTGTACATGCCCCGCTCTGTACCTCCCTTCCCCCTCACATCTTAGGTCCCCGTCCTCCTTGTGACCTTTGGGTGAAGCACCTACACACCCTTGACGGGTGGGGTGCACACCCTTAACACTGAGACATGTCTGCCACGTGGCGACATTTAAGCCCCACGTGGCATAATTTGTACTGCAATGTCTTCTACTCTTCTTTTTGCACCCCCACACAACATTTAGAGTGATTCTATACAGTATTTCACGAGATATAGGAGGGTGAAGAAAAACGGAAACATGTCTGCCGCTCGGCGACATTGTATATTCGAGGGATAATTTATGTACGAATGTGTTATACTCTAAGTGTCACATCCTGACACAAAATTGGAAGGGATTCTGTCTTCTAGTTCACGAGATACAGCTTGGACAAGAAATATATAGCGCAAAGAAGGAAATTTCGGTTTTCAAGGTCACACTTCAAGGTCAAGGTCAGCATGGCGATAATTTATGCTCGGATGTTTTCTACTCTAGGTACCACACACAATCTGAAGCGCTTCTGTCAATTACAAATGTGGCAAATATGGCTGAAAACCCAATTTTTATACCCCTACCACATTCAAGGCCTACCGATCTCCCTGACCGTGACCTTGACCTTGGCCATAAGCCAAAGTACCTACATGCCAAGTTTGAAGTCTCTAAAACCAACGTTATAGTCCCTTAAAGATTTTCGGTTTTAAGGTCATATGCCAAGGTCAAGGTCACGACGGCAATAATTTATGCGCGGATGCCTTCCTCTCATGGTGACACGCCACCACACAAAATTGGAAACGATTCGGTCAAGCGGTTCGGGAGATATCCTTGGGACAGAAAAACCCAATTTTTAGACCCCTACCACTTTGAAGGCCTACCGATCTCCCTGACCTTGACCTTGATCGGTATGCCATCACAAGAACGGCCATAAGCCAAAGTACCTCCATGCCAAGTTTCAAGACTCTAGGACATACGGTGTGGAAGTTATGGCCCCTTAACGATGTTCGGTTTTCAAGGTCGTACACCAAGGTCAAGGTCAGAACGGCGAAATGTTTTGCGCGGATGAATTTGAGAGAGAAAAACAAACAAACAAACAAAAACAAACAAAAACAAACAAACAAAAGAAACAAACCCGAACGAAAACATACTCCTTTGCGATAAAGGACAACAACAAAATAACAAAGAAACAAACTCGAACGAAAACATACTCCTTTGCGATCTACGATCGGCAAAGGAAAATAATCATACTAATAATAATAACTTACTACATTCGCCGTCGACACATAACCCGTCTCCGCAGATAATGAAGTAACTGAATGCTTTGCATTGCGACCCAGGCTTGATCACTATAACACACACGCACGCGCGCGCGCGCATGAACACACACACAGACACACACACACACACACGCACGCACCCACACACACACAATTCACAATTATTTTATTGTCT
>CM065710.1:26810135-26820728 GCA_017654935.2 Phymorhynchus buccinoides
CGAAACCCCCCCCAAGACATAAACAACCCCACACTCACAGTATATGGGACGACCATAGGCGCGGAGTTTGCAGAGGCCTAGCTTGTTCTTGTGTTTGGCCATGATCCAAGGACATTATTAATAGCTCACACATACAAAACATATGGGAAAATGTGATAAAACACCACCCCACCCCCAAAACACCCACAACAACCCCAGACTCACAGTATATGGGACGACCATAGGCGCGGAGTTTGCAGAGGCCTAGCTTGTTCTTGGCCATGATCCAGAGGTATGTCCCGTACAGGATACGCTCACAGTACATTTTGGCATAGTGCTTGCTGGGCGCGTTCTTTCCGGTGAAGCACCGCTGAGTTTTGGTGGGGTTCTCTGGCACCTCCGTGCTGTAGGTCACCGCCGCGCTAAAACTTTCCAAATAATTGAACCCTGAAAAAAGAAAAAAATGATTGAAGAAGAATTATTTAACGTTTTCACTCAAACTTTTTAAAGTCTACTACTCACGCATAGCTTTCACCCACCCGGCTTCGTCAGCGCTTGCACAACTGAATGTCCTAAAATCTCTTTGGCCGAGAGAGTGGGGATGTGTATGTACCCTGGGCAAGGCATCTCTACTATAAACAAAGTCCAGCCCGCTGGAATAGCATCCCCCCCCCCCCCTCCCCTCTGTTATCTGGTAGCCATGGTGAGAAACGACTGACTAGCATAGAGATTGTGGATTGGGTATTTGGGTACATTATAGTCACAGAGGCGTCTCTGTGAAATTCGGGTTGCTCCCACCCGGAGAGCAGCGTCGCAGCAGGAGGCGGCGCCACCCATTGACGATTTGAGGGCAAACCTCCTGATTTGAGTTTATTAGGGTCCAGACAACTGAGAGAAACAAATAATGGTCTGCAAAAATCCGCGGATGGGCGCATGATTTCGAACTCCTGGCAAAAATGTATACGGATTAGGGGAAATTACGGACACTTCTTTCTTTTACTTATTTACGGAGATGCGCCTGGGATTTCCGCGTCAGATGTGTCCCCGCCCTTACTGGAAGCTTCTTCTTCTTCTTCTGCGTTCCCAGGCCATATAGCCTTAATGGGTATAAGGTACGTATGTGTCCGGTTTTCAGTTTTCACTAGTCTCCCCCCGCTGCGTACAGCTGACACATTCCGATTTCGGAGGAGCTCAAAGGAGAAAAACATATTTAATAATAATTTAATTCATTTTAGAAAAGTGACGCCTGTCCCTCGCGAGGCTCCAGGCGCCATTACAAAAATAAAAACCAACAGGTTTAAGAATGAAGAAAAAGGAGACATACAAGATTAAAACATAAACAAGCGCGGATTCGCAATCGTTTGTGGCGTGCGACAATTGAGAACGAAACATCATTTTAAAGAGCAGCCTCAATTTGAAGTGCAGCCTCGATTTGAAGTGCGACAATTTTGTAGCCTCGATTTGAAGTGCGACAATTTTGAACCGACCGACAGACAGACCGACAGACTGACCGACAGGCCGACAGGCCGACAGGCAGACCGACAAAGTGAGTTATAGGTTTGTGGCTTGTGCCACAAACAAAAAAGGAACTTTGACATCGTAAGAACAAGATATTATTAAACAAGCGCGGATTCGCAATCGTTTGTGGCGTGCGACAATTGAAAACGAAACATCATTTTAAAGAGCAGCCTCGATTTGAAGTGCGGTCTATTTTTACCACTGCAATCATTAATATACACTGAGTCGCTTCCCCTGGCTTTTCAATCATTTTAATCTGTAAACCAGAATGTTATCTCTGCACCATTTCGTAACTTTTTATATCTTTTGGAAAACATTTAAAACTATTTATCCTACTTATACTCATCGAAAGAAGCACCGCATACTCGTCGTGTCTGTGTCTGTGTCTGTATTACGTATGTTTATTATTTTCTACGCTTTAAAATGACGATTATGTGCTACTGTTCAGTATATAATTCTTTCCATACGTAAGGACTGTAGATATGTAGATATGACAACTGAAATGTTACTTTATGTCCAAGTATTTTTTTCTCCTTTAAAATATGTGCGACAATTTTGCGAAATGTGCGACAATTTTGGACAGACAGACAGACAGACTGACCGACCGACCAAGTGAGTTATAGGTTTTAAACAAAAACATTAAAATTAAATACATGCGGAGAACATCTACCCCCAGATGAAAGTTGTTGTTTTTTAAAGGAAGGAAAATGGGCCAATAAGTCAGAAAGAGGGGGGGGGGGGATTGGACGCAAAATAGGATGACAGACCTGTTTACCACCTACACTGAAATGAGTAGTCTGGGTGCCAAATGTGTAAGTTTTATTCATTAAACCATCAAATAAGGTTCACTGAAAATGAGTAGGGGAAGACGGGGTAAAAACACTCATGGGCGGGTAAGAAGCCCATGCCAAGTATCTCATGAAATAACGCAAATTTCAGTCCAATTTGCCCATGAGACGAATGCTAAACATTAACACTCGTCTCATGGGCAAAATGTGACTGAACTTTGCTTTATTTCATGAGATAATTGGCATGGGCTTCCTACCCGCCCATGGGCTTTTTGACCCCGTCTTCCCCTAGTAATCAAGAGTTAAAGAACATTATTTTCAGTTCTGAAGAGTAGTAGAGGTCCAAATTGAGTAGAATACATTACTCGAAAAGAGTAGCGTCAACAGGTCTGGGATGATGAAGCAGCCTCTCCACACACACAAAAACACACCCCACGTACCCTTTTGGCCGCTGAGGGGTTTGATCCTCACGTAGAACACGGAGTAGAGGGTCTGAAGGAAGACCCTCCACCAGAGGGTCTTGGTTCGGTCTCTGCTCTCCATGATGGTACAGGTCTTGAGGAAGGCGGACTGGGCGAACCAGTCGTTGACGGTGCTACCGCCTTGGTCGGACAGCTTCCCGCCGTAGTCGTTCTCGCTCTTAGCCGCCGGCTTGTTCATGGCTATCTTGTGAACCACTGGAACAATTGTGTGTCATCGTCATCATCATCATCAGCAGCAGCAGCAGCATCGTCACCAAAACACTTTTAATGGTAATTATTGTATTTCAAAAAGGTCGAAAGAAGTCGATTATTATATTAGTTTTAGATAGTATATTAGATTAGTGTATTAGCTTTTTCATTAAAAAATAAAAAGTAAAGAGAAGAAAAGGTCAAATATTCCCAGGTTTGGTTAAGGCATTGGAGGCAGAGACAGAGTGGATGATTCGTAATGTAACAGACATTGACGGTCTGGTGGAGAGGAGAGAAATAGTAACACTATTAGCAGGTGATCGTTGGAGGAAGAGACAGAGTGGATGATTCGTAATGTAACAGACATTGACGGTCTGGTGGAGAAGAGAGAAATAGTAACACTATTAGCAGGTGATCGTTGGAGGCAGAGACAGAGTGGATGATTCGTAATGTAATAGACATTGACGGTCTGGTGGAGAAGAGAGAAATAGTAACACTATTAGCAGGTGATCGTTGGAGGCAGAGACAGAGTGGATGATTCGTAATGTAATAGACATTGACGGTCTGGTGGAGAAGAGAGAAATAGTAACACTATTAGCAGGTGATCGTTGGAGGCAGAGACAGAGTGGATGATTCGTAATGTAATAGACATTGACGGTCTGGTGGAGAGGAGAGAAATAGTAACACTATTAGCAGGTGATCGTTGGAGGAAGAGACAGAGTGGATGATTCGTAATGTAACAGACATTGACGGTCTGGTGGAGAAGAGAGAAATAGTAACACTATTAGCAGGTGATCGTTGGAGGAAGACACAGAGTGGATGATTCGTAATGTAATAGACATTGACGGTCTGGTGGAGAAGAGAGAAATAGTAACACTATTAGCAGGTGATCGTTGGAGGAAGACACAGAGTGGATGATTCGTAATGTAATAGACATTGACGGTCTGGTGGAGAGGAGAGAAATAGTAACACTATTAGCAGGTGATCGTTGGAGGAAGAGACAGAGTGGATGATTCGTAATGTAACAGACATTGACGGTCTGGTGGAGAGGAGAGAAATAGTAACACTATTAGCAGGTGATCGTTGGAGGCAGAGACAGAGTGGATGATTCGTAATGTAATAGACATTGACGGTCTGGTGGAGAAGAGAGAAATAGTAACACTATTAGCAGGTGATCGTTGGAGGAAGACACAGAGTGGATGATTCGTAATGTAATAGACATTGACGGTCTGGTGGAGAAGAGAGAAATAGTAACACTATTAGCAGGTGATCGTTGGAGGAAGACACAGAGTGGATGATTCGTAATGTAATAGACATTGACGGTCTGGTGGAGAAGAGAGAAATAGTAACACTATTAGCAGGTGATCGTTGGAGGAAGAGACAGAGTGGATGATTCGTAATGTAATAGACATTGACGGTCTGGTGGAGAGGAGAGAAATAGTAACACTATTAGCAGGTGATCGTTGGAGGAAGACACAGAGTGGATGATTCGTAATGTAATAGACATTGACGGTCTGGTGGAGAGGAGAGAAATAGTAACACTATTAGCAGGTGATCGTTGGAGGAAGAGACAGAGTGGATGATTCGTAATGTAATAGACATTGACGGTCTGGTGGAGAGGAGAGAAATAGTAACACTATTAGCAGGTGATCGTTGGAGGAAGAGACAGAGTGGATGATTCGTAATGTAATAGACATTGACGGTCTGGTGGAGAGGAGAGAAATAGTAACACTATTAGCAGGTGATCGTTGGAGGAAGACACAGAGTGAATGATTGGTCATGTAATAGACATTGACGGTCTGGTGGAGAAGAGAGAAATAGTAACACTATTAGCAGGTGATCGTTGGAGGAAGACACAGAGTGAATGATTGGTCATGTAATAGACATTGACGGTCTGGTGGAGAAGAGAGAAATAGTAACACTATTAGCAGGTGATCGTTGGAGGAAGACACAGAGTGAATGATTGGTCATGTAATAGACATTGACGGTCTGGTGGAGAAGAGAGAAATAGTAACACTATTAGCAGGTGATCGTTGGAGGAAGACACAGAGTGAATGATTGGTCATGTAATAGACATTGACGGTCTGGTGGAGAAGAGAGAAATAGTAACACTATTAGCAGGTGATCGTTGGAGGAAGACACAGAGTGAATGATTGGTCATGTAATAGACATTGACGGTCTGGTGGAGAAGAGAGAAATAGTAACACTATTAGCAGGTGATCGTTGGAGGAAGAGACAGAGTGGATGATTCGTAATGTAATAGACATTGACGGTCTGGTGGAGAGGAGAGAAATAGTAACACTATTAGCAGGTGATCGTTGGAGGAAGACACAGAGTGAATGATTGGTGATGTGACATCGCCGGTCTAGTGGAGGTGAAGAAACTGTTAAATCTCACCAGGTGTGTGGTTCAGGTGATCTTTACAATTTCCGTGTGCACCCTAATACCATTAAATTTCACGATTTGTTTACAAGTGGGAATAAGAAAACGCAACAGAATTTAGCAAAATTTGTTAAAGTTATTATGCAGAATCATTAATCATACCCAGTTAATCAACCCCTATTCATGTTATGCTGGACAGTTGTGGTAGGATTAGGCCTACTTATGCTTGTAGTGCTAGGCCAGGCGAAAATAGAATTTGACAAGTTCCCTGTTAGATTGTATTCGTGTATGAGTGCTTGTGCGCATGCAAATGTGTGTGTGGGGGGGGTGGGGGGTGTACGTGTGTGTGTGCACCTCTCTGTGTGTGTGTGTGTGTGTGTGTGTCTGTGCGCGCTTGCTAAAACTGGCTGAAGGCATTTTCTGCAGTATGATTATTTTATTTTGTTTTTTCTTATAGCACAGGTACTTTTTGTGAGAACGTCGTTCTTGAAGATTATGATATGTATGAATATGGCTGTTGCTAATGAGATTGAATATAAGTTTAGGAGCAATACAATCAAGTCTGTATCCTTGTTAATTCTTCTGGTACCTAATGGTTGATCGATTTTGACGTGATTTTTGTCGCTCTATGTACCGTGTTTAGCTGCTGTATGTGCATTTTTGTTTCCTTTTCTCTAATTAAATATGTTGTTTATAGCATTTGTGTTACCTATATTTATTTCCATGTGCCCCCAGGGGGTTGTTTTTGGAATAAACCAAACTTGAAACTTGAAACAATACAGGAAGAAACAGAGTGGATGATTCGTAATGTAATAGACATTGACGGTCTGGTGGAGAAGAGAGAAATAGTAACACTATTAGCAGGTGATCGTTGGAGGAAGAGACAGAGTGGATGATTCGTAATGTAATAGACATTGACGGTCTAGTGGAGAGGAGAGAAATAGTAACACTATTAGCAGGTGATCGTTGGAGGAAGACACAGAGTGAATGATTGGTGATGTGACATCGCCGGTCTAGTGGAGGTGAAGAAACTGTTCAATCTCACCAGGTGTGTGGTTCAGGTGATCTTTACAATACAGGAAGAAACAGAGTGGAGCGAGCTATCAGCTCACAGACCTTTCGTTAGACTGAGTTAGTGGGGTAAGAGAGAGGATATAAAAGCAATACAAGCGGAAAACAAACACTGAATAGAACAAAACAAAGAGAGAAGAGAACAACGAGAAAAAGGGGGTTACTGGAAGCAAGAGAGGGTGAGTACAAATCATCAATAAGGAGGGGAGTGAAAGCAACAAAAGGAAAGGGGGGTAAAAACAACAACACCTGTCACGATAAATAAGTAGTCGTATGAAATATTTACCTCTGCGCATGCGCAGTTGAACAGTTACTTATCTCACGTGATTACTACTAACCCTAACCCTATCCCTATCCCTAACCCTATCCCTATCCCTATCCCTAACCCTATCCCTAACCACGGAAAGAACCAAGAAATAGAGCAGGAGGGTGTAAATCTACATATTTGTAGAGAAATCGATGTACAGAGCCATGCACTTAGTTTCGTAATGATTCGCAATGGCGGACAAACAAACGATTCTGATTGGCTACGCGGCTAGACGTAAAAATCTCATAGAGGTAAAAATACACCGCCACACACCAAAAGTGTTTCAGGGCCAGCCACACGTCCACAAAAATCGAACGACTATACATATACGATTCGATCACGTGGTCTCGATGCGCCAATCACATTTGTTCTTGGAGACCGCGCGATCGAATCGTATCGTACAGTCGTGCGATGTTAGTGGATGTGTGGCTGGCCCTTTAGAAGACTGTGAGAAGGTTCTGAGAGGATTGGGGATTGCACGGACCAAGCAAGATTAACTCCCTTGTTTTTTTGTCTGGGTCGGTGTGACCCACATACAAGTTCCCCCATACACGATCGAGGCTGCTCTTTAAAGTGATGTCTCATTTTCATGCATGGGGGAATTTGTATGGGAGTCAAACCTGGTCAAAATAACGTTTCTTACGTGCCAGCGAGAGAGGGAAACACGTGAAACCCGTGATTTTCACTCATGAATCTGGTGGGTCTTGAAAGCTAACAAACAGTAAGGCCGCGTACACACATAAGCGGATATTCCATGCGGAAACCCGTGCGCAATCCATAAATAAGTGAAGCAAAGAAGGGAAAAGATTTACGCACGTGTCCGAATTTCTCCTATACGCATACACTTTTATCCTTCTTTCTTCCACTTATTGAGGGTTTTCCGTACGGAACTTACGTGCGTCTAATGTGAATTCGGCCTTACCATGAATGGCGTGCGATCATTACCATGAAAGAATTGAAATTAGTGTCGTCGCGAAATGCACACGAGTGTTCCAAAAAATTATCTAAATCCCCGGGTCTAGAGCCACTTACCCCCGGACACTTTCCTCCCCCCCCCCCCCCCCTCTCCCGCCTGGACACTTGCCCCCCTGCTGGTTCATTTGCTCTCCCCCCCCCTCCGGACACCTATTCCAAGTAATTTTGCCCCCCCCCCCCCCCCCGGACACTTATCCCAGGTACTTTTGCCCCCCGGACACTTGATCCCCATTCTTGCCAGACATTCCAACACCCTTGCCCCCTGGTCCATTTGACCCTCCCCTCCCCTCCCCCGGACACTTATCCCAAGTACTTTTGCCCTCCCCGGACACTTGGTTCCCATTCCTGCCAAAACATTCCAACACCCTTGCCCCCTGGTCCCCCCCCCCCCCCGACACTTATCCCAAGTAGTTTTTGCCCCCCGGACACTTGATTTCCATTCCTGCCAGACATTCCAACACCCTTGCCCCCTGGTCCATTTGCCCCTCCCCCCCCCCGGACACTTATCCCAAGTAGTTTTTGCCCCCCGGACACTTGATTTCCATTCCTGCCAGACATTCCAACACCCTTGCCCCCTGGTCCATTTGCCCCTCCCCCCCCCCCCGGACACTTATCCCAAGTAGTTTTTGCCCCCCGGACACTTGATTTCCATTCCTGCCAGACATTCCAACACCCTTGCCCCCTGGTCCATTTGCCCCTCCCCCCCCCCCCCCCCGGACACTTATCCCAAGTAGTTTTTGCCCCCCGGACACTTGATTTCCATTCCTGCCAGACATTCCAACACCCTTGCCCCCTGGTCCATTTGCCCCCCCCCCCTCCGGACACTTCCCCCAGGTACGCTTGCCCCCCGGACATTTGCCCCTCACCATGTGTATGTGTGTCGTGTGTGCGTATGTGTGTGTGTGTGTGTGTGTGTCGTGTGTGTGTGTGTGTGTGTGTGTGTGTGTGTGTGTGTGTGTGTGTGTGTCGTGTGTGTGTGTGTGTGTGTGTGTGTGTGCGTGTGTGCGTGTGCGTGTGTGTGTGTGTGTGCGTGTGCGTGCGTGTGCGTTTGTGTGTGTCGTGTGTGTGTGTGTCGTGTGTGTGTGTGTGTGCGTGCGCGTGTGCGTGTGCATGCATGCGTTTTCTGTCTTTCTTCTCCCCTTCCCCCCCTCCCTCCCACCTCCCCGACCTCACCCCCCCCCCCCCCCCCACCACCACGCCTTCTTCCCATCTGTTTCCACGACCGTGTCTGGTTGAGAGAGACAGAGACATTACAAAACATTAAGAGAGAGGTAGTGTGAGAGAGAGAGAGAGAGAGAGAGAGAGAGAGAGAGAGAGAGAGAGAGAGAGAGAGAGAGAGAGAGAGGCAGTGTGAGAGAGAGAGACAGAGAGAGAGAGAGAGGCAGTGAGAGAGAGAGAGAGAGAGACACAGAGAGAGAGGTAGTGTGAGAGAGAGAGAGAGAGGGCAGTGTGAGAGAGAGAGACAGAGAGAGACAGAGAGAGAGACAGAGAGAGAGAGAGAACTTGAAAACTTTAACTTTATTTTTCAAGGATAAAGATTTTAGGCACAGAGAGAGAGAGAGAGAGAGAGAGAGAGAGAGAGAGAGAGAGAGAGAGAGAGAGAGAGAGAGAGAGAGAGAGAGAGAGAGAGAGAGAGAGAGAGAGAGAGAGGGGGGGGGTGTCTAAATCAGTATGAAGAATTTCGCAAATTTACTGATCTTCCGATCTTCAGTAAATTTGAGAAACAAATGCATGTATTAACTTTTTCACAAAGGGATTTTGCAAATTTCCAACATTTTCAGGAAAGTTGCAAATTTCCTGATTTGGAAGTCCAGGAAATTTGCAAATTTACTGACTTGCAATCTTCAGTAAAATAGAGAAACAAATGCATGCAAAATTCAGGAATTTTAGGAATTTTGCAAAATGCCTGAGTGAAACAGTAAATTTGCAAATTTCCTGAAAATGTTAGGAAATTTGCAAAATTACTGTAACACATAAAAAAACAAAAACGGACCGTTTTGGCATCCGAAATACGTGTCGCACGGGTACTTGCAGTCTTCGGGACATTTCTTGCACCCGGTGTCACGGGAGCCGTACATCCCTGCCTTGCACACTGAAAGCAAAATTATATATTTTAAAAAAGCAAAAATAAAGCATGCAATCATGCACGTACGTGTAGGGTCTATTGGAGAGAGAGAGAGAAGGGAGAGAGAGAGAGAGAGAGAGAGAGAACACAGAACAAGAAAGAACAACGTTTTAATGAACCAGGCCATCTGCCCATGTGAAAGGGAACAGTGGGAAGGGGAAATTGCATTAAATCAAACCAAAAAAGAGGAAAATCCATAACACAAAATATTAAGCAAGATATCTTCATACATAATTGGAGAGAGACAGAGAGAGAGAGAGAGAGAGAGAGAGAGAGAGAGAGAGAGAGAGAGAGAGAGAGAGAGAGAGAGAGAGAGAGAGAGAGAGAGAGAGAGAGAGAGAGAGACAGAAAGAGAGAGAGACACACACACACACAGACAGAGAGAGACAGAGAGAGACAGAGAGAGAGAGAGAGAGAGAGAGAGAGAGAGAGAGAGAGAGAGAGAGAGAGAGAGAGAGAGAGAGAGAAAGAACACCGAACACTGAAAATGATTTACTGCAAGGCCATCGCCCTGTATGCAAGGGAGTTCACAAAAAAATAATGGTAATAATAATTATCAAACAAAAACAAAAGACCCATTAACGTCATCATTGTACCATATATAAAGATAGCAAGACATATTAATATACTCCAAGCTATTATTATATTTGCTAAAAAATAAATAAAAAAAAATAGGGGGGGGGGGGGGGGGGGGGGGGGGTACCATATAATTACAGTCATCATAGGCGAATTATGGGTGTCATAATTGACTGCCAATGTTCATAATGATCGATCAAG
>CM065710.1:26821228-26826228 GCA_017654935.2 Phymorhynchus buccinoides
GAGCTCACATCGATATTACACACTGGTCTTTCTCTTCCTGATTCCGACCTTCTTCTGGCGTCCGCCTGCTTACACAACCAGGAGTAGAGTGGCACAGTGTTAACGCGTTCACTTCGAGTCAAGTAAACCCGAGTTCGAACCTGGGTACAGGGGATTTTTTCTATCACTTTGCACTAGGACTTACGGTCTGAACGTGGGGTCTTTCGATGAGACGATAAACCGAGGTCCCGTGTGCTCATGCACTTAGCACACGTTAAAGCCAGTGGTAACGAAAAAGTTGTCATTTGGTCAAATTTACCCCCTCCCTTTCCTTCCTCATCAGTCACACAAACATCGCAAGCAAAACAAAAACAAACTTGGGTGGCGCGCCTCTGGCTGTGACGCAGTCTCTAGGTGGGAGCAACCTGAGTTTCACAGAGACGCCTCTGTGACCAATAATGTACCTAACCTAACCCTAACACTTAACCAGAAGCTCTGCCTGACAAATACAGCCGTCTTCTCCAGCTCTTCCTTGGACCCATAGTGCCTGGTAGACAGCGGTGTGCTGATGGGCCACACTTCTTCTCTTGCCTCCTTGTGAAGGGGACATCTCTGTAGGACATGTTCTGTTGTCTGGTCTTCAAGGCCATAGGGACAGACTGGTGATGGTGCGAGCTTCATCTCTTGCCTCCTTGTGAAAAGAGACATCTCTGCAGGGACATGTTCTGTTGTCTGGTCTTCCACACCACAGGGACAGACTGGTGATGGTGCCAGCTTCATCTCTTGCCTCCTTGTGAAGGGGCCATCTCTGCAGGACATGTTCTGTTGTATGGTCTTCCAGACCACCATGGGAACAGTAGACTGGGTGATGGTTGCCCAACTCATCCACTCTTGCCCTCCTTCGTGAAGGGCACATCTTCTGCTCGCAGGAACATGATTCTGTTGTTGGCCTTCCACAGGACCCCACAGTGGACAGACTGGGTGGATGGTGCCAGCTTCATCTCTGTGCTCTCCTTGCTGAAGGCACATTTTAATCTGCCTTGCAGGACAGATGTATCTTGGCTTGTATGGTCTTCCAGACCACAGGGACAGACTAGGTGAGTGGTGCCAGCTTCGATGCCTCTGGCCTACCTCATTGAAGGGCACATAACTGCTGCATGGTGACCAGGATTCTGTTAGTATCTGGACCTTCCCGACCCACAGTGACCGATGGGTGATGGTGCGCCAGCATCATTCTGTTCTTGCAGTCCTCGTTGAAGGGGCAATATTGACTGACAGGACATAGTCTGGTTGTCTCTGGCCATTCCAGACCACAGGGGACAGTATGGTGATTGGTGCCAGTTTAATCGTCACGTGCATGTGATTGTTGCGCCGATGTGACTGATCACTCCAGTTGGCATCCATGAACTACTTGATGCTCCGCGGGGACAGTAGATGCGGTGAGTCGTTCGTCCTCTGCACGGATGGACTCGTTACAAGCCTTAAATGTGGACTCTGACGGATGAGTTTTTGCAAGAAACTCGTCGAGATCACCAGAAAGACAGCCTTTTTCAAGGATCAGAACACTCACTTTGCTCTGGTTTCTTAGAAATTAAACCGTCAAAACGGCGATTCCTCCTTGGCGGAGATGCCGGAGAGAGTATAGTAGCCATTTTGGATGGGGTGGGGGTGGAGGTCACTCATTGTGGTCCCCCCCCGAAGCGTTTTTTTCGGTTTTTTTGTACAGTGCAAGTAATAAAACTCAACATAGGAGCTATTTCCTTTGTTGTGAGCGAAACTCCTTTAGATACACTGTATAAAATTTAAAAAAATAAAAATAAAAAGGCTTGTATTTGCGAAAATTTCGTGCAAACGATTTGCTCTAAACTCAGGCAGCCATTAGAAAAGAGACGGCAAACGCCCTTCTCTTTGGGTGAAAGAATTTGAACTTCCAGCACCTCCGCCAAGCGCATGGATATCGCCGATTTGACGGCATTGATTTCTGGGAAATCAAGAGCCAAAGTGAGTATTTGCAATCTCTGTAAAGGGTGTTTTCCTCGGTTGCTGCTGGCGATGCATGTTTTCGTAGAAGAAACTCAATCCGTCAGGGTGCCCCCTTTAATTATGGTCTTCTTTTCGTGGAAAGCTGACACGGTTGTTGATCACATCCCTCCTTTTGCCAACGGACGCCAGCCTGCTCGTGTCGATACACCGAGCCTGGTGATATCCGACTCCCCACCCGCGCTTCCGAGCAGAAAGACAACAACAACCACACTACACAACAAACAACAGCAACAACAACAACAACAAACAACACACAACAACAACAACAACCAGCAGCCACTCATCTGGTTGACAAAGATCAGCAGTAACTGATGCGAAATATATTACTGGTCTCCAAAATTTAAGGGCCGGAAGAACGATCTTCGCTCTTCTGTCTTGGAGGCATGCTTATTGAGAGCTCTTGTTGCCGCCCTTAAATACACATTCGTTTCTAACTTTTGCTCAGCAGTGTTCACTACAGTCATGCCTTGCACGTGCAATAGGCAAGAAACCTGCATCAGCCCTGATTCTTCAGCGAAAAGAGACCAAACTTTCGTGAAATTCTCGTGAATTTGCCACCTTTTAAGCGTACCTGAAAACGCTGTTGCTGTACTGCAATGTCTGCAAAACTGGTTCAGGCACGTGCAACAGGAAGGAAAGTTATTGAGTAGCCTAAGTTTTGCCATTTTCTTCATTGTTGTCTTAGTGTACAATCAAGCTACTGAAAACAGAAGCCGGCCTTTAAACTTTTGGAGACCAGTATAGGTATTTTCTTCGCTTTTTGTATGTGGCTCAAGCCACACACCTATAACTCACTTTGTCGTCGGTCGGTCTGTCGTTCCGGTCAGTCTGTTAGTCTGTCTGTCGGTCTGTCTGTATAACTGTCGGTCGGTCCAGTCTGTCTGTCGGTTCTGTCGTCTGTCGTCGGTCTGTCTGGCGTCGGTCTGTTGTAGGTCAGTCTGTCTGTCGCGGTCCTGTCTGTCTGTCGTTCGTGTCTGTCTGTCGGTTCGGTACGTCTGTCTGTCGGTCGGTCGGTCTGTATGTCCGGTCGGTCAGTCTGGCTGTACGGTCCAAAATTGTCGCACATTTCGCCGCAAAATTGTCGCACATATTTTTAAAGGAGAAAAAAATACTTGGACATAAAGTAACATTTCAGTTGTCATATCTACATATCTACAGTTCTTACGTATGGAAAGAATTATATACTGCAAAACAGAGCACGAGAATCGTCATTTTAAAGCGTAGAAAATAATAAACATACGTAATACAGACACTGCAACAGACACGACGAGTATGCGGTGCTTCTTTCTATGAGTATAAGTAGGATAAATAGTTTGTTTTAAATGTCTTCCAAAAGATATATAAAAAAGTTACGAAATGGTGCAGAGATAACATGTTCTGGTTTTAGTTGTATTCAGTGTATATAACTGATTGCAGTTGGGTAAAAACTAGGACCGCACTTCAAATCGAGGCCCTGCTCACTTTAAAATTATGTTGTTTCGTTTTCAATTGTCGCACGCCACAAACGATTGCGAATCCGCACTTGTTTTCTTTTCTTTTTCTTTGACTCAGAGTAGGAACCAAAAACTAACACAAAACTACAAAAGCTATTTAATTAACAAGCGCGAAATCGCAATACTTTCGTGTGGCACGCGGTCTATTTTTACCACTTCCAATCATGAGTCACCTCCCCTGGCTTTTCAATAATTTTAATCTGTAAACAAGAATGTTATCTCTGCACCATTTCGTAAACTTTTTTTTATATCTTTTGGAAAACATTTAAAACTATGTATCCTACTTATACTCTTCAAAAGAAGCACTCGCATACTCGTCGTGTCTGTTGTAGTGCGTCTGTATTACGTATGATGTTATCATTTTGTACGCTATGTTTAAAATTACATCATTTTAAAGTGCGGCCTCAATGAATTTGGAAGTGTAGCCTCGATTTTGAAGTGCACGACAATTATTGTCAAAATGTTCGACGAATTTTGGACGACCACAGACAACGACAGACCGGACAGACCGACCGACCTGGACAAAGTGAGTTATAGGTTTGTGGCTTGAGCCACAAACAAAAACCCTTTCACCGCCTAAAAAAACAATTGGGTCGCGCATTTGTCACTGCACTACACAATGCGTTGAACACCCATGCCACTAGATAAGCCATTCAAAATCAGGGCCCTGTTCATATACTGAAGACTCTATTTTTCTCTCATTTTGGGAATGGTAAGGACTAGGACTGAATGTTAAACATGTCCACAAAGGAATTCGCATAGATCACTCAGATATTCTTTTGGGCGTCTCTACCCAGGTAGGTTTAATGGTAATTTGGGGGCCTGAAAAATGGCTGGCGGCGAAATGGGGTTTTTACAACTTTACATGTTTCGTGGACGGGTTTTTATGTCGTGTGTGTGTGTGTTGTGTGTCTGTTTAAAAAATATGTTGGTAGATGTTCTGTAAACAAAATCCATTTATTGCAAAACTTCTGATTATGTGACAATATGTCTGGTTCTCTTAAAAACTATCGCATATTTCAAAATCCATTTATGTTGCAAAAAACTTTGTGATTTATGTGACATATAGGTGTCTGGTTCCTCTTTATGCACATTTATCGCATATTTCAAAATTTAATGGGCGGGGTTGATGACTTATATAGATAGGCGCCCAATCGCGGGACACCAGACCGTGATAGGATTTGTCTCTGCGAAATACATTAAGGGGAGTAGTTGTCATGGCTCTTCTTGTGGTGAGTCGATTGATAGTGCTTCATTTCAATCGGCTCAACTACAGGGGACACGTCACTTCTACTCATGGTGAGGTTAGATCCACCAGCTCTCGCCTCGTCACGTAACTTCGAGCAGACATTGACGGCACTTAGAACACCGTGCTTTTCTGTTCACAAAATTGATATCATTTCCTACATTTTTACGTCACGTTTTGCAAAGTTCTATATCAGCTTATGTGTACTGCCCCCCCCCCCCCCCCCCCCACCCCCCCCA
>CM065710.1:26831228-26836228 GCA_017654935.2 Phymorhynchus buccinoides
TCAAGCTTATAAGTTATTCTTTCATTCTCATTAACCCTTTCACCGCCAAAGTCGCATTTTAGCACCACAGTGATTTAGCACCTATGTCACTAAAAGGCATCAAATTGGGGTCTATTATCCAAAGACCCTATTGTCTTAGTTTTGGGAAGTAAGGATATGCCTTATTTTATATATATGTCACAGAAGAATCCCCAATACTGCAGATAGATTTTGTTCTCTACCCAGGTAAATTTAATGGACATTTTTGGATGAAATATGGCTGGCGGTGAAAGGGTTAAAGATAATTTTGACTAGACTTGACTTGACCTCACACACACACACACACACACACACACACACACACACATGCTCGCTAAAGAACCGCCCGCTGAGTGAAAATCTGCTTAACGTCCCCCGGTCTGGAACAGGACACATATGGGACATTAGTAGATACTAAAGATGGTGGGAACGATCCCGGAGGCAGTGCAACACCAGGAAAGTCCCAAATTGTTTGAACAATAACAGACGTGTAAAACCGTAGCTACAAGAACGCCCACTAAGAACGTTTTGGCTTGAAATACTCACTACATACATAGTGGTCACACACCAACCCCGACTTGCAGTGTTGTTCGTTACCCCGGCAGTTCTCTCTTAACGTCAATTCTAGGGAAAGAAAAGGAAAAGAAAATTAACCCTTTCACCGCCAGCCATATTTCAGCCAAACATTTCCATTAAATCCATTTTGCAGTATTGGGGATTCTTCTGTGACGACTATAAAAATAAGGTCTATCCTTACTTCCCAATACTAAGACAATATGGTCTCTGGATACTAGACCTCAATTTGATGCTTTTTAGCGACACAGGTGTTAAATCACCGTGGTGCTAAAATGTGACTTTGGCGGTGAAAGGGTTAATAATAATGATAATAATAATAATAATTATAATAATAATAATAATAATAACAACAATAACAACAACAACAACAATAATAAACAACAACAACAACAACAACAACAACAACAACAACAACAATAATAATAATAATAATAACAATAATAATAATAATGATACTGGTAATAATAATAATCATCATCATCATAGTAATAATAATAATAATAATAATAATAATAACTAGAGTACTTGCGTAAACTGACCCAGTCGCGACACACTCTTGTACCCTAACCCTAACCCTAATCTTAACCTAAACCCTTAACCGCTAACCCGAGTTTGCTCAAATTCGAACTTGTCCAAGCTTTTGACCCCTAGTATCCACCTGTACATTTTCATGTTGATATATCCAAGCGTTCTCGAGTTATCGCTGTCACAGACAAACGGACAGACAGACAGACAAACAAACAAACAAACAAACAAACAGACCTTTTTTCTCCTCCGTTGAAACACACTGATAACTGTATGTGAGGCCATTTTACACCGAAATATGCATTCGAAGTTATTGCGAAGTTATTGCAATGTTACTCTTTAGTAAACACTGAAAAAAATGAAAGTATTCCGTGCAGCCGTTTCAAAGTTATTGAAGATTAAAGTTTTGCCAACATTTGCCAATATTGGCCATATTTCAGCCAAATTTTGGCCAATCGGTTTAATACTGACAACTGACAATCTAGAATAGTGTCCTTCGATATTCATGCGAAATTTCATCCAAATCGGATGAAAAATTTTTAAAAAAATCCATATATAGGAATTAGTGACACAACCAAATTTACATATCTTTAAATAACTTCCAAACTATGTAACATATCGTCAACAAACTCCTTTTAGACCTGGGCCAGAGTAAGGGCTACAAAATCCAATAGTTAGTTTTGTGACGTCACTTCCGGTTTTGGCTATTCCGTGAACCAAATAAAAGCTGCCTGACCATAGCTGGGGCACTTCCGGTTCGTACTTCCGGTTCAGTTTTATACCAGAAGTGGTTTAAATCTACTTTGTAGTAAATTCTGAAAATATGAACGAAATCCGCTCAGCCGTTTTTGAGATATTCAAGATTGAAATGTCGCCGATTTCGCTACGGGGAGAAACTACGAATGCATAATCATTACCTTTTCACTTAAAACTATTAATTGTCAACAATAAGACTCACTGCACACTCTGTCCTCGCACACTGCTCCGGTGTTACAGCTCGTCTCTGAAGTTCTGTCGTCGCATTCAGCTCCAAGTTTCTGTCCTAAAAGAAAAAGAAAGAAGAAAAAAAGAACAAAAGAACACACAGTCGCATGATTCTGTCATCAAAATTGCCCATCTTTAGTAACGATAGTGTTGTCAATACAATGTGTGACGTGTTGTCGTTTTTTCTTTCACTGAGTTATAGCATAATAAAAACAAGAGGCAAAGCCTTCAAGGCTCACTCGAACAGGAACATGTGGGACAACATCAAAGATTGAGGGGGGGGGGGGGTTCTAAAGTACAAGATTGCCAATAAAATTTGAAGGTACAAATGAAACTATCGTTAATGGATACAAAAAAAAAGTGCCCGTGCCGAGAATCGTACCCAGAACCATTGGCATGACAGACAGACACTCTACCAATGAGCTATTGAGGCTTTCAGTGTTGATGAGTTTCTTAACTCATGTTGCCTGTTGAATACTCTCTAACCCATTAACCTAAAATGTTATCTGTTTACAGTGTTGTTTTAAGTATTTAATTATTCAAATCATTATTGTTTGAAAGCTTGCATAGACATCTATATTATGTGTGCAAAGTTTGAACAATGTATGCCTTCTATTTCCCGAGAAAATGCCAACGTTAAAGTTTGGAGATTAGACCACGGACGCAACACACACACACACACACACACACACACACACACACAGATCTCTCTCTCTCTCTCTCTCTCTCTCTCTCTCTCTCTCTCTCTCTCTCACACACACACACACACACACACACACACATAACCGAACAACTATCATACTATAGACGAAGAGACAGAGGCAGAGAGAGAGAGACAGACAGACAGAGAGAGACAGACAGAGAGACAGAGGCAGACAGACAGAGAGACAGAGACAGACAGACAGACAGAGAGACAGACAGACAGAGAGAGACTTACTGCAGGTACTCGAGTCTTGTTTAGACACTTCTTGGTTTTCCCTGCAAACACACAAGTCGTGTTTGCACGTGCCGACCTCGCAATTTTCATCGCTCTTGCACGCACCCCCGATACGGTGCTTGACAGGCTCTGTGATAGGTAATGAATCATCATCATCATCGTCGTCGTCGTCATTATCAAAATATTCTCATCGCTCTTGCAAGCACCCCAGTGTTTGATAGGTTCTGTGTTAGTAAATGAATCATCATCACCATCGTCATCATCATCATCATCATCGTCATTGTCATCGTCATCATCATCACATGGGAGCTACGCTTTCAGTTTTACACTGATTTCAGTATTTTTAATTCGACCAGAAACTGAACTTCAGTGTTTTTTAATGACTTAAAATTTATCAACCAAAAAAAGGAATGGTTCCAGCAAAAAAAATAGTATAAGTGCATGGCTTTGTACATCGATTTCTCGGCAAATATGTAGATTTACACCCTCCTGCTCTATTTCTTGGTTCTTTCCGTGGTTAGGGATAGGGTTAGGGTTAGATGGTCTTTTCATTAATCGAGGGTTGCCTGCCAGAGTAGCGTATATCGCGTTTCAGTAGTTTGGAGAAAAACGGAATTCAAAGTTTGAAGCTTAAGTACATCAATTAACGAAACCTTTGTAGCGCGGAAAGAGTTTAGGCGTTTACTTTGATATCTTCGCCATTAGCAAGAGAAAGAAATGTAACAACACAATGTTTAGTTTTATCACAATAATTAATCAAAGTAGGTAGGGGTAGCGCTATAACAAAAAGGCCGGGGGCATTCAATCCACAAGGCGCTCTAAACACCCAGCCTATCACGAGTATAGTCATATGTCTCAGTTCAGTCTGACGCAACACGGGACAGAGACCGGCCGAGACTCATTAACATACTGGAGTATCCTCACGTGCTCTGCTCTGGCCGTACCAGTGGTGGTCAACATCAAAGTGACCCTTTTGTTATATGCCGACATACACTGAGTGAGCAATGGGTTGAAAATCACGTTTTCACGTAAAGCCAGACTGTGATACGTGAGTCAGTGGGAAAACAAAAAGCGTTCAGAAGGCTACCAAAGTAGTTTTCTCTTACTTTTTTTTTTACAACAAACACTTTGATTTACGAGTTTGATAACAATTGAACAGGAACATTTAGATATTCAGAGTAAAAATAAAATGTTATGAAGTAAACAAACGCCTTCCACTCCTACCCTACTCTGGAAAAAAAATACAGTATTATGTAGGCCTACAACTGATAATCAATAAGATTTTATTGTACGATATTGCCCTTGTGTGGATATGCGATTTAAGGGCAGGCACAAAATAATAGTTTGTAAGAAAATAAAAGGTTATTTGGTGGTGGAGGTGTGGGAGGTGCTGTATTGCTAAAAAGAGCTTTTGCCTCTTGTGATCTTTATGAGATAATGGTAATTTGCAGAGTGGGCAGACTTACAAAAAAAAAGGAATGACAGACAAAAAAACATGAGAAAAAAACCCCACATACACATTTCAATATGTGTGTGCGCGTGCGTGCGTGCGCGAGTGTGTGTGTGTGTGTGTGTGTGTGTGTGTGTGTGTGTGTGTGTGTGTGTGTGTGTGTGTGACTGACAGACAGAAAGAGATAGACAGACAGAAAGAGACAAAACAGACAGACAAACAGAAAGAGATGGACAAACAG
Source organism: Phymorhynchus buccinoides (assembly GCA_017654935.2). Taxonomy (NCBI): domain Eukaryota; kingdom Metazoa; phylum Mollusca; class Gastropoda; order Neogastropoda; family Raphitomidae; genus Phymorhynchus; species Phymorhynchus buccinoides. Next base: position 26,835,960 of record CM065710.1, read on the forward strand.
ACAGAAAGATTCGGACAGACAGACAGAGATTGAGAGACAGACAACATCGATAGCTTTTAGGTGACCCATCGTTTGTGATGTAGGCATCAAACAAGTGTCAGCATTACCGCCCTTGTGATCTTTGTGCGTTCCTTACTGTTTGGTCCACTACTATACCGCAGTACTGCATACCAGGCGGTAATGAAATACCAGGGGTAATTAAAATGGGGGAAAAGGGAGGGGGGTGGTAAGCAGGATTGGAATGGAAAAGTGAACAGTATCTGCATGAC
>CM065710.1:26843728-26846228 GCA_017654935.2 Phymorhynchus buccinoides
GAATTGTAGTGATATGATTAATGGAGGGACATTTTCTATCAATTAACTAACTCCCTCCACCTCAGATTAAAAGCCAAAACATGAATCAAATGAAGTAAGACAGGAGAATTTAGTGACATGATTAATGGAAGGAAACTCTCTATTAATGAACTAACTCCCTCCCACCACATGTAAAAACAAAACATGAATCAAATGAAGTAAGACAGGAGAATGTAGTGATATGATTAATGGAGGGACATTTTCTATCAATTAACTAACTCCCTCCACCTCAGATTAAAAGCCAAACCATGAATCAAATGAAGTAAGACAGGAGAATTTAGTGACATGATTAATGGAAGGAAACTCTCTATTAATGAACTAACTCCCTCCCACCACATAAAAAAACAAAACATGAATCAAATGAAGTAAGACAGGAGAATGTAGTGATATGATTAATGGAGGGACATTTTCTATCAATTAACTAACTCCCTCCACCTCAGATTAAAAACCAAACCATGAATCAAATGAAGTAAGAGAGGGGAATTTAGTGACATGATTAATGGAAGGAAACTCTCTATTAATGAACTAGCTCCCTCCCACCAAAGGTACTTACGACAACATCGCCTAGCAAAGCATGGATAACAACCAGAAAGCAAGCAAACAGAACATCATCCTCAGAAAAAGGATGTGTCACGTTGTCTACATTATTACCATTACCCATACATCGCTCAGACAGTTTCCTGTCAATTAAAAGCGCAGATGCGTCATGCTGCTGTTATGGGCCTAACTAAGAAATAGTTAGGCCCAGCAAGTCCGACTTCGGCTGGAGGAAATGTTTTTGAAAGTGTTTCGTGAAAAAAGGGCAGGAGAATGGACCGGTAAGGCAGAAAGAAAGTATATGACAGTAAGCAAAAGGGAAAAGGCAGAGTCAAAGAGAGTGACAGATTAGAGGAAGTTACAAGCACAGAACTTCCAGAAGGTACCCTTTAAAATCTCATGTAGAGGGTGAGATGAGAAAATGCGCTCTCTTATTTGCCACTCTCTTTGACTCTGCCTTTTCCCTTTGCTTTCTATCATCTACTATCTTTCTGACTTATTGGCCCGTTCTGCATGTCTTTTTTAATCTTCCACATACGTTTTCTCCTTTGAGCTCCTCCGAAATCGGAAGGTGTCGGCTGTACGCAGCGGGGAGACCAGTCAAAACTGAAAACCCGTTATGGCCGTATAGGCTTGGGAACGCCGAAGAAGAAGAAGAAGATCAGAAGAAGAAGAAGAAGAAGAAGAAGAAGAATAAGAAGAAGAAGAAGAAGAAGAAGAAGAAGAAGAAGAAGAAGAAGAAGAAGAAGAAGAAGAAGAAGAAGAAGAAGATCAAGAAGAAGAAGAAGGGAAGAAGAAGAAGAAGAAGAAGAGAAGAAGAAGAAGAAGAAGAAGATCAGAAGAAGAAGAAGAAGAAGAAGAAGAGAAGAAAAGAGAAGAAGAAGAAGAAGATCAGAAGAAGACGAAGAAGAAGAAGAAGAAGAAGATCAGAAGAAGAAGAAGAAGAAGAAGAAGAAGAAGAGAAGACGAAGAAGAAGAAGAAGAAGAAGAAGAAGAAAAAGAAGAAGAAGAAGAAGATCAGAAGAAGAAGAAAGAAGAAGAAAGAAGAAGAAGAAGAGTTGAGTCGCTCGACAGAAGTTTGCACGGTATCAGTTCTCTCCAAAGAGATATAATAGATTGCTGGACCGATCAACAGACAGACAAAAACAGAGCAACAAATGGTCACTGTCACACAAAACAGTCAGGCTGGGTTCACATTAGACGCGTAAGTTCCGTACGGAAAACCCTAAATAAGTGGAAGAAAGAAGGATAAAAGTTTACGCATATAGGGGAAATTCGGACACGTGCGCAAATCTTTCCCCTTCTTTGTTTCACTTATTTATGGATTGCGCACGGGTTTCCGCATGGAATATCCGCTTGTATGTGTACACGGCCTATCACAAACAAACAATAACAAAAACCGTACTGCATTTCCCCGAATCGCAGACCAGGTCTGCCATGCATTCTTTAGTGTTGGTACAGTTTCCCTGTAAGTTGGATTCTGTAATTATAAGAGGAACACAGCATCATAACATAAAACACTTAGAGTGCCGAGTACCACCCATGTTTAGAAGTGAGTCTATAGTATGATAGGTGTGTGCGTGCGTGCGTGCGTGCGTGCGTGTGTGCGTGTGCGTGTGTGTGTGTGTGTTCCGGGTCCGATTCTCAGCACGGGTACTTTTTTTAATTTTATTTTTTTAGTTGTATCCATTAACGATAGTTTCATTTGTACATTAAACACCCACCTCATGCTTACGACCCTCAATCTCAAAGTCATTATTCGAGGGGTAACTGCCTAAACGTGTAATCATAAGAGGAATAAAGATTGAGGGGGGGGGGGGGGGGTGTCGAAAGTACAAGATTGCCAATAAAATGATGGGTAATTTCCTGAACGTGTTATCATAAGAGGAATAAAGAAGGATGATAACACGCCTTTAGGCAATTA